>CM033730.1:44112253-44455686 GCA_019671005.1 Hibiscus mutabilis | reverse complement strand
AGATGTGATTTCCATTGTGTAACGTGACCTTTTCATTGGCAGAAAAGCCTTAAAGGATATATACAAGGCACCGGGTATATGTGCGGCTGCAGCGACTGCAAGTTCGAAAAAGTAAGCGACTTATATGGTCACTGCTTTCCAGCCTTGTTTTAAGATACCAACTGAATATGTTCTTCGTTGCAAAGTTATAGGAAGAGAATTAGATTACTAAATCTGAGTATCATTACCGTATAATTCAAAATATACTGTGCAGGCTCTGAACGCATATGAGTTTGAGCGCCATGCTAATTGCAAGACCAAACACCCCAACAATCATATTTACCTTGAAAATGGAAAGACCATCTATGCAATTGTTCAAGAGCTCAAGAACACTCCACAAGAGTTGCTTTTTGATGCAATTCAAACCGTGGCAGGTTCTCAAATCAACCAGAAGAACTTTCGCATCTGGAAAGGTAAAGTAGCTGTTTAGTTGACTGACCTTGCTTCTACTCTTCATCTTTATCTACATACTGGTGGATTCGGATACGTTTAGAAGGATATGATATTATGATTCTCTAAGGACTCCTCAATTTCATGGAAAGATTTTAAAATATCGAGCATATTTGTATCAAACATATAGTCATATTTAGTATTCACACTCGAGTTTGAATAATGCGGTGGTCCAGCTTCCAAGTCTTTTTTTCTTTGTAAGCTCTGTTGACTCAATTTTCTTGTTTATTTTTTGCAGCATCATATCAAGCTGCCACCCGCGAGCTACAGCGTATCTATGGAAAGGATGATGCTGTTGTGTCATCTTGAGATGAAGACTCAGCCTTTCAAATCTTGTGAGGTGGGTCAGATCTGTGCACAGCAGCTTGTATCCCTGTACTAAACTATATAGACTTGTTTTGGGATTTCAATGATTTGTGCAGATGAATGCTATAGATATCTTGGATTTCCAGAAATATCTAAATGAGACATTTGGTATTTGGATTCATTTGGTATTTTGATTATCATATTTGTTGTGAGAGGTAGAGATTTTAATTATTCTGTGTATCTATGTTATTCATGATACAGGTACTAGTCCTGTACCGAGTCCAACAGGTAAGCTTAATTATTTTGCCCCGGATATAGGTACTTGTGTTCATGTCGAATATGGTATTTTATATTGAAGTTCGAGTAGTGTCAAATATCAGCATTGGATATATAAATGTTAGGCATACATACTTTAAACTTGAATGTAGGTCAAACACAAACATTGGATACTCAAAAACACAAATATTGGATACAAAATGAACCCGAATGACAACGTAATCATCGAGCGTCTTATTTGTGCACACTAGCTCAATCCATGTAGGGGGGAAAACAAAACTATGGTCCTTTATTAGGAGATATTTGTGGTTTTCAAGCAGGTTCAACAGTAGGTGTCACCTTGCTGTGGTTTATATCTAGGACGACAAAATCTTGATCTGAAACCGTAGTTGTGTAATTGTCATCCTTGGCAACCATTTCCTCATCGTTTGATGCATCTATTTCGAAGTTCTCATCTGATGATTGTTGATCCTTGCTCTTACCCCACAAAACCATATAGAGGCCTGCAACAATTACGACTGCTCCAAGTACCCTGTAAAAGGTTGCACCGTGTTTGCAAAATTATTTAGATTTTCAGAATTTTCCATAATAGATTTAGATAGCAACTAGAACCTCATTTAATTTACCATTTTGGTTGGAATTATTAGTTTGAGTTTAAGCATGGGGATTGGTTTTTTGTTTTCAGGTAAATGAGCCTATAAGCTTGAGCCCAACTTCGAATCTCGAATCTCGAATTTCGAGTTGATTTGAGTTTGAAATTGTTAGAATATGAACTTAGTTTTAGCTTGATTAGCCCTACTATTTTAGCTTTTCACCGTCAATATTTGTGGTCAAATTTTATTAGGATCGGTTGTGATCAGTGTTTGAAAAGGCGAGAGAGAGGCGCGCCTAGGAACAGCGACGCGTTGTTGAAGCGCCTTGTCTGGGTGTAGGCGACGCGATTTTGATGAAGCGGGAAAAGGCGCAACAAAGCACTCATGTGGCTGAGGCGGTGGAAGGCGCTGAAATTAGTCTTTTTCAATTTTTTGTCTTTAATATATTTTTTATTGTTTTTATTGTTTTATTATGTTATTATTTAAATAAAAATCTAATTAATTGGGAAAAAGAGAGGAATTTGTTGAAGAAGAAAAAGAGGAAGGAAAAGTAAAATGGTGTTGTAACTGTTTCAATGGATGAATTGTCGAAAAAGAAGGTACAGAGTAGAAGAATTGGGTGGATGAGAAAGATGATATTTTTACCCAAAAAGGTGTGAGCCCCACTACTGTACAAAGTTTTTATCTCTTTTATTTTTATAAATTTAACCTTTTATTTTGAAAAAGAAAAAAAAACAACGATTAAGAAAAAAATCACTTTAAATACATAAATTTTCAACAATAATTTTAATATTTGAATAAAATTAATATTTATTTAATATTTTTTATAAGTTAAGTTTTAAAATATTTTCATTTAATACTGAATAATAAATATAATGTAATAAAAAATTATTATAAAAAATTTTATTTGTACTTGACTAATAAATTTTTAATTTTAGGTGATAATTTTATTTGCACTTGATTAATAAATTTTTAATTTTAAAAAATTACGCCTCACTTCGATAAGTCGCGCGCCTTCGCCTTGCACATGGAACCACCTATCGCCTTAGTGCGCCTTGCGCCATTTTATACATTGATTGTGATAATATTTGTTATATCGGCAATCATAATTTTGTTCTTTGAAAATTTTCAATAGCAGTAGTAGAATTAATATAGCCGAGAAGAGGATTGATATATACCTTCCCAAGTATAGCATTTCGGATAAGACGAAGGAGCTCAAAATTGCAACAATAACCATGCTTAGAGGATTAAATGCTGTGACAAAAACAGGTCCTCTGCTTTTCATTACTACTCCTTGAACATAATAACCTACTCCGGAACAGACTACTCCCTGCAACCAAACACAAGACTTATTGTAGTTGGGATATATTTTGTGATGTTATAGATGTTAGTTTGGGATTTTCAACTTTTTCTGTTGTCACTATTTGCAGCTGATATTCAATACAATAGATTAGTATAATGTTTGTTACGTCTGCAACCGTAGGTTGCAATAAATATGATAAAAACACGTTAGTTACTGCAATTTAAACCCATAATTGTTAGATGAATTGAGAATTTCTTACACCGTAAACTGCAGCTAATAGTTTAACATCCAAATGAACAGACCAGACCGCAGCATTGCCAGCTTCCATTGCCAGTGCTACAATGCTTCCTTCAATGGTGCCCGCCAAGCAGATTAACGCTGTTAGGGAGAGCTCAGCAGGGTATGATTTTATGGTAATTGCCTATAAAACAAAGCATTAAACTCTTGTTAATTAAAATCAATCCGTTAAAACCGTTCAAAACCAATAAAACATCAAGTATTAATGAGAAAGCTTACTTGTAAAATGACGAAACCAGCCCAACAGAAACAACCAACAGCGATCATGAGAGCTCCTTTAATCGGATCTTGCTCGGGTGCCGGTGCAGTCGAAAGTACATGTTGGTTATTCGATTTGGTCCAGGGCAACTGCAACATTGGTCCATTAATCAAAGTCATCAGCATTGCTCCCCCAACAGTCACAACCGTGCCTAATATCTTTGCCTGGCTATGGAATTTTCTTATATTAATCTTCTCAAGCCTGCAACATCGGTCCATTAATCAATGGCACGAGCGAAACATTCGAAACCAACTATTATATGTACACTAGAATTTAATTACTTGAAGATCCAAGCCAGCAAAAATGAAAATGCAGGAAGAACATTGGTCATGGCAGCTGTGAAGGTTGCTGTGGTATACTTCATGCCAGTGTAGTACAAGTTTTGGTCAATTGTTGGCCTGCACAGCATAATTAATATTCCCCAATTAATAAATTGACAAAAAAATCAATATATAATAAAATCGTTGAAAATAAAAACATTTTTACTTACTCCAAAAACCCTAGAATCAGTATCTTTATAAATATAGACAAGCTCATTTTTGGCCTAATTTTCCTGTCGAAAACAATGGCAAAAGGAGCAATAACAAGAGTGGCAACTGCATGTCTGTAAACAACCAAAACATGCTGATTCATGCCTCGGTCTAAAGCAGACTTAGTGATTAGGGACATCCCAGAAAACCCAAACTGCATAAATATTACAGCCAAGAATGGCTTTGATTGATCCAGCATTGCCGCCAAAGAACCCATTCACAATGTTTTTTTGTTTGTTTGTTTCTCTTTATCATTAATGGTGGAGAATCAAGCACAATGGGTACGTCTTATATACCGAGTATTTCTGGTGTAAAATATTTGTAAACCTCCACACGTATTTGTATCCAAGTCTGGGGATTCCATTAAAATGAACTGAAACAACCCTTGTTTTAAAAGACAAAGGGAAACGAAACTCCTATCGTCATAAAAACCACCACTCTTTTTCTACGTAATAACATAAACAACTGGCTACCCAGAGAATAGAAACTTTTAGTGGGATTTCTTTAACGCTGTCGAGTCCAAACAAAATTCTTACAAGGTTACAAGTCATTTGTTCTTACAAGGTGACAACACTAGTTAGTGGGATTTGCTTTAGTTAGACGTAAACATTATCTAGTTGAATACTAATAGTCGATAGTCATTAAATTTTATAGTATTTTCTAGGTTTATTTATTAGTATTTCTACTTTGCATTAACACATATACGGTGGGATGAATATAACTTAAAAAATGTGATATATACTCATATTACAATGTAAAAATGGTTACGAATAAGTATTTTAGTAAAAATAATATATTCCAATAAGTATCGAGTATAATGATAACTTTTAATGAGATAATTCAAGTTCGAACTTTGATTACATCATTACTAGTTAAAAATGGTTACGAATCTCAAACATTAACCGTCAAATTAAAATAGAGAAAATTAAAAAATACATGTATCCCCAATTTAGTATATATAGGTCAATGGATCAAGTAAATACCAACCATCCTGTCTTCTGAAATATAAATTCGAGAATTCAATACGTCAAAGTAAACAATATTTCATATGAATAATTGATCGCAATTTCATAAAAAAACATCCAAAATCTGTAGCCCATATTCACTTCTAAATTACTTATTGAAAGTGGCATTTTTCAGAACAGAAATTTCCTGTTTTTTTTGTTTGTATGTCTCAATAATTAATTTTTTTTTTAAGTTTAGGTCTTAAATTAGATTTTAAGGTTTAAGCTTTAGAGTTTAAAATTTATATTTAGAGTGCAGGATTTAATTCTTTTAGCATTGAAGTGTACACAAAAATACTAAAAAGGACGGAATATTTATTTCATTCTTCATCATAGATCTCAGTTGACTGAGACCAAAAACCTAACTTTCTTTATATATATATCTTAAGAAAACAAAACAACCCTTGAAGCTATTAGGTTTTTTTTAATCCACTTTGAGCTTCAAAACTTGAGAAATTTTGTTAATTATTTACCTAATTTCCATCCTTCAATAATCAAATATAATGTATTTATGGTTGGGTCAACCTGTATTTTTTTTTTGGTAATATGCATGTTCATCTTATAGTCCATGTTTGGGGTGCGAGATTGCCCCTCCCAACAATATCGTCTCTAAGGTTTGAACTTACATCCTCTCATTGGGAGTACAATATGCCTTACCAAAGTACCCAACACTTGTTGGTAGTATTTTAATTACTCTTATAATCTATGAAGTATAGTTTATTTTAAGGTTTAATATCACAATAAGTGTCCATACTATCTTGTTTGTTCTTTTTAGGTGTCTACTTTTTTTTAATCTTTTAGGTGTTTAAACTATCATTTTGTTCTTTTAAAGTCAAATCAGACATTTATTTTGACCCAAAAATGATAGTTTAGACACTTAAAAAAGATAAAAAATTTAAACACTTAAAAAAGCGAAATAATTTAGACACTCATTTTAAAATTAAACCTTCTTTTAACGTGAAAACTTCATCCTTTTATCTCATAAAGAAAAAATAATTTGTGAGAAGTATGCGTATTGATTTTCAAATCAAAACAAATAATATCTCGAAAATTCAAATGAATCCTCCCACAAATAATTGAAAGTAGTCAACCTAAAAAGAGGAAACATGTACATACATGTTGACTCATGTCAAATTTGGGAAACAACATCAGCATCCTATTTGTTATTTTTTAATTAATAATTTGAGGAATTATGCCTACAAACTTTAGCATGATGGCATCCCCATCAGATTACATTCACAACTCCATTTTGGCTTTTACTTCCATTTCTTACTTCCATTTGCAACGATTTTATTGTTAACATCATCATCATTATTGTTTTTTAGTTGCCCTTCTCATTTTTAGAGTTTTGCTCTGATTAATTTGAATCGACTCGCGTCGCACACCTGATTTTGACGAGAGAGTCTTTTAATAGAAATTTTCTGCTTACACAATACCTCAAACTCAAAACTTGCTTAAATGATATCAAGCTACTTATGACTTAAAACAACCTCGTTGGTATCATTATGGATTTTTTAATAAGAGAGTTGAATAAGTTGTTCAGAGTTGAATTCATGATCTAATATGAGCAAACATTTAAGTGATGTTCATTATCAGTACATTTGCATTTAAAAATATATATTTATAACTTAATCTGATTCGATAAAAATATTAAAAAAATTATATAAAGCTTAAAACTCGGATGTAAACTAAACCTAAATTTGATAATTTATATTCATTGTAAAATCTCTATTTATATTACATGTCAACTAACTAGGTTTTTAATCGATTTAATTTGACAAATCGATTTGATCCGTCTTTTTAATAAAATTTTGAGAAGAGTTGTTATTTAATACAACGCCAGTGAAATTCTACAAACGGTTTTATTTTTATCCCTAAACCTGATGTGAACGACCTTAAACCTTAAATTCTAAACTTTATGTTTTAATCTTAAATCTAAAAACATAAAACTTTAAATCTTAAAAGGGACACATAACAATATTAGAATCCGACGATGAATTTTTCTCACTCATTACTCATGTATGAAATAAGTTTCCTTTTTGAGAACTAACTCACACTTGGAAGTCAATGCCTCTCTAATGTCTTTAGTGAAAAATTAACAGGGTGGGATACCCAAAGTTGTTTAATAATTTAATCTTGATTTGACCTACTTTCTATGGATTTATGAACTTTAGCCCATGGAGTTTAAATTCAAGATGGTTACATTTATAAATTATACAAGCATAACTCTTGGCCTCAAATGCTGATTTTAGCTGGACGAAATTTGTGGCTTTTAAATCAAAGTGCAGTAATTAAAATGCTAATATGATGCACTATCACACATACGTTACGCAGCTAATCTTTGCCTATAAGTTGATTATTGTTCTAATTGGCATAATCACAAATTCACAATCCAGTCCCTAACATTTACTCATCTTATCACTTTAGTTCTCAACCTTCAAAATTTACTTACATTATTGTCTTTTATGGAAAAACTATTTAGATTGTTAAAAATTTTAAATTTGTTGACGTGACGGTTCATGTGTATTTCGTAAAAATAATATATATATATATATATATTAAAATTTTAAAATTTATAGTTTTTTTTTAAATTGTCCATGCGAAGACACATTATTTCCATTAAAATTTTAATTGTTCATACAATTTTTCTTTTCGTCCAAAACACAATAATTTGCTAAAGTTTGGAGGTTGAGGATAAAAGTACTTCAAAAATAACATGGCTAAAGCGGTAATAAATAAATAAATATTTTTTAAACAATTTCTAGCTAGGAGTGAGAAGGAAAATTTGCTCCTAATGGGTTTCGAACCCACAACCTTAGAAAGGGAAAGGTGTTAACTCAAAACTTTAACCACTTACTCTAAAGATTATTGACATAAACATATAAAGGTTGAAAAGATTAAAGTTGTTATAAAACCTTTTAAATTCTCATATTTCATAGTCAACTTATTCTGGAGAAATAAATAAATGTTAAAAAGGCTAAAGTTGTTATAAAACCTTCTAAATTCTCATATTTCATAGTGGTACAGAATAGAAGTCTTCGGTTGTTTTTGTTGTTTCTATTTATGTCTTAACACCAAAAAATAGGTTTAAAGTTTAAGGTTATGATTAGGATTATGGTTTAAAGTACTTGGTGCATGGTATATTTTTTAGAGTTTAGAGTTTAGGAATTAAGATTTAAAATTTAGAATTTAGGGTTAGTACTTAGAATTTTTTTTAGTGTTCGTGCATAAAAAATGGCATCGAAAAGAGAGATATTTCTGTTACGTGGAACATTAGACAATATATAATGGGTCTTCTTTTGAGTTATAATTGGAAATGTATAGATATCCAACCTCCACACTGAAGCTCAAAACTATGGACTATTTTCCAGGCTTCGGTTTTTTTTCCCTTCAGTTACTTCGCCTGCTAATGCGTATTGGTGCATCGTCACTCCCCAACCACAAAGGCTTATTTATGTGGTCCACGTTGCATGCTCAAAATAATTCTTTTGAATTGCTTTTTTATTGGCCCAGTAAAAATAAGAAATTCATTTCAATAATCCAAGGTTTTCCCATGAAAAATAAAAACGAATTAAGCTTTTCACTTTCGAGTTTTTGTGTATGACAAAAATCTTCGTTAGTAGATTCATTCACCAAAGTCAGGTGTACGACGCGGATTAGTTCGAATTAATCAGGATAAAGCCCCAGAACCGAGAGAGCAACAAAAAAATTAAGGTTTTTGCTTTTTTTAACACCTTGAAGGAGAAATTACATCATAGGCCCTCCTCAACATGTCATCCATGATCCCAACCAATAAAAAATACATTTCGTTAAATTTTTTCATATCATATTTTTACATCTCTCATATTTACTGTAAGTTAAATTAAGAAACATTTTTTTATCAAATAAAGATCCACTTAGCAAAAATATGACATGAAAAAAATTAATAAAGTGAGTACTTTTTATTAGTTGAGATCATAGATGACGTAGTGAGGAATGCTTATAATATAATTTCTCCATCTTGAAGACTTTTTTTCAAGTTATATATACAAATTTGTTAGGGTGATCAATCAATGAAGTGTGGTCAAGAGCGGGGTGAATTGACAATTTAAAAAATGTGTGGAAGCAAAATGGAAAGTAAATAGATTGAGACACAAGGAGTTATAATGGTTCAACCTTCTAGCAAAGTTTACATCTACTACCTTAGCTTCCCACTAAGGATTTTTCCAAATTCACTAAGAATTTCTTTCTTTTTTCTAGGCTCAAGAGGAAACCTTTACACAATTAAAGCTTATACCCCCAAAGCTTTGATAAAACACTCTTTTACAAGAAAAGAAATAACAAACAAAAAATCCTCCCAATTGGTAGAATATTTGCCCAAATACAAGTTCACTCAAACCCAAAACTTGAATCAAAATATTACAATTTAGCTCTCTCAAGTGGGTTGCAAGAATTTGACTCTAATAGCTCAAAGAACTCTGGATATATGGTTGAATGCTTAAGACTTGATCAATAGTTGTTGTTGTTGTAGCTTTGGAGACTTGATTATATATTCCTCATTGATTTATAACCGTTTGGGTAGTTGAGATCATAAATATAGCCGTTGAGCTACATTTTTCCTGAAATAAATGCAGTCTGCCAACAGTCGGTATCGGAATTCATGCTGCCATATCAGTACCTGCCAAAAGAGAAAATAACTATTGTACAAAGGGGTATCGATATGCGAAAGGTCATATCAATATGAAGAGTTGATTTTACAAAGGTGTACCAGTATGGTCCGTACCGTATCGATATTGGCCTTGCTCACTAGAATCCTAATAACTCGTATCGATACGACTATAAGGGTATCAGTACGCTATAACTAATTTTTAAAGTCATGGTTCCAATAAATTGACAAGGCAACAGTTGAATATTAAATGCAAAAGATTTAGAAAATCTAAACACCCCGTATCGGTACGCGTAAAGCTGTACCGATACTCAAAGCAAAATTTGTTCCCAGGTTGAATGGCGTACCGATACGACTAAACACGTATCAGTACCCAATAGCCATTAAGTATAAAACGATTTTCAGTAGCAAAAACCCGTATGGATACACCCAAGGGTGTATCGATACGCCTAGACCAAATTTGACTATTTAAGTACAAAAACACTTAAAAAATATTTGGGGTTTTAGTTTTTGACTTAGAAGCAATTTGAAGTTCAAATCCTTGTCATTTTGTGAGACTTTTTGAGTACTTAAAAATTTATCTAATTTTACAAATTGGTCCTTGAAATTACTTGTTATATCAAAACAAAATATTAGTTTTACAATCTCCTCCTTTTTGATATAACAAAACCAAAGTAAATTTTTAAGTCTTTTGAAAAATACTCCCCCTTTCTTTAAAGCTAAAAGATAGTTTATGTTAAAAACTTTTTGAAAATTTAATCTCAATTCTTATCCCTCTTTTTGTTAGATCAAATTTGACTATTTGAGTACAAAAACACTTAAACAATATTTGGGGTTTTAATTTTTGACTTAGAAGTAATTTGAAGTTTGAATTCTTGTCATTTTGTGAGACTTTTTGAGTACTTAAAAATTTATCTAATTTTACAAATTGGTCATTGAAATTCCTTGTTATATCAAAATCAAATATTAGTTTGCAATCTCCCCCTTTTTGATATAACAAAACAAAGTAAATTTTTAAGTTTTTTTAAAAAATAACCTCCCTTTCTTTAAGGCTAAAAAATAGTTTATTTTAAAAACTTTTTGAAAATTTAATCTCAATTCTTCTTTCCCTTTTTGTTAGATCAAAATCAATAGGGTAAATATACGCAAGATATAACGCAATAAATAACTCCAAGCATAATTAAACAACATAAATATTATAAATTCAAAGCATTGTTCAAAGCAACATAATAATTCAACTTACGACTTAAGAAAGCATAAACCCAAGCAAATAACATAAAGCCATAGGAATTCAAGAGCATAAAACTTAAAACCTAATATGATATGCTATGTATGAAATGCAAACGCCTAAGGAGCATCCTCGGCTCCATCATCCTCATCTTCCTCATGATCATCACCAAGAGCATGACCACGCCATTCTCCATGAAACGCGGTAAAGGTCATGTCCATTGAAGCTTGCCGATTTTCTATGGAGGTAACTCTAGCTTTTAAAGAAGTGAAACGAGTATCCAAAGAAGCAAAGCTAGAATCCAACCTCGTATCCGAAGTGGCAAACTTCTCATCAATATAGGCCAAGAGAGCATCAAGGGAAGGTTGAGCAATCGAAGCCATTGGATTAATTGGAGCTGCCGAGATATTATCCACGGGATCAGGTTGTGCATCACGAGGGAGAACCACAATATGAATCCATTCTCCATTGTAGATGGTGAACTTTTCACGCTGGAGAGAGTGATCATCAATAAGATCAGTGAGAGGCGAAGCAAGATTATAAGAGCAATCGATATCAAGCTTATGAAACATATAGCTCAAGGCGGTGCCATAGGTGAAAGAGGTGACAAGGGAGGTGTAGAAGTTTTGGACAAGGTACACTAATTCAGCAAACACACCAGGCATTAGAGTAAAAGATAAGGACAATGTTTTATAAAGAATATTGGGTATGCTTAAAAAAGACATGAACTTCCATTCCCTCAATAAATCAAGATAACAAAAATTAAATTCATCAGAAGTCATAAAGGGTATGGAAACAACACGTTCACGACGGATTTTGAAGTTTTGAAAATGTTTAAAATGATTCAAAGCATTTGGATTTCCTAGTTCATTAAAACAATGACGATAAATTTGGTTAAGGTTTGGTTTTGTACCATTGTTTTCGGGATTGGTTTTGGTAGGATTAGGATTGGAAGAGCTAGATGCGATCTCCTTTTCTTGCTCTTTTCTTAGGACCCCTGATAAAATCTTGAAAATTTCAAACAAAAAAAATATGCATAAACATCACATTCAATCCAATAAATCAATCCAATTATCAAGATATTGTCAAAATATATTTTGCATAGTTTAAAAAATTATATACAAGTATACGAAAAATTTTGGTGAAAATAAAATTGAAAAATAGTAAAGAAAAATATACGAGTATAATTTTATATTCAAACAAAAATTTTAGTTTTGAAATTTTTTTTGTAAAATCTTTGAAAATAGTGTTATATGCATATTATATTTATAATTTTAAAACATAAACAATGTATAAATATGGAAGAAATAAAAAAATAAAGAAAATAGAGTTTATACCTTGAGAATGGATGAATGAAGAGATGATTCGCACAAGGCTTGATGATGATAACTGGGGTTTGTTGTTAAAACCAAAAGCCCCAAAGAAATTTTGATGATTTATGAGAAAAACAAAGGGATTTGAAGGGTTTAAATAGGGGAACTTGACTTAGGGTTTTTAACAAAAAGTAGTATTTGAGTTAAATTAGAAAACCCTCTTTTAATGACTCATTTAAAGCTTCGCGGCCACTTGTACTGATATGCTATAGTGCATATCAAAACTGCGTACAAGTATGGGTTTTAACCGTACCGATCCTTGATCCGTACTAGTACAGGTTTACCTATACCAAAATACTGCCCCTGATACCTGTATCGATGTATGATACACCAGGACCATAAATGTCATTTTTGGTTGCAAGGGACCCAAAAATTCAAACTTAATCGAATCGATATACATGTATATGATATGAGATTATCATGAATGGAAAAAGCAGATGCAAACTCCACCTAGCAACAAGAAAATATGCATATAGGAGCAAAATCACACAAGCATGAAAATTAACCAAATTCAAGCAACTTGTAAACACCAAAAAGGCTGTAAGGATCAAGAAAGGCTAGTAAGCCCTAACTCTCTCCTAAGAGACCAAAAACGCTATTTGCCTAAAGGTTTAGTAAAGATATCCGCTAATTGGTTCAAGGTGTGTAAAACCTATGTTTGATTTTGATATAATAAATTGTTTAAGGACCAAATTGCAAAATTAAATAAATTTTTAAGTACTTAAAAGTCTCACAAAAATGACAAGTGTTTAAACCAAAAACTGTTTCTAAGTCAAAAACCTTAAACCCAATAAAATTTCTAAGTGTTTCAAAGCCAAATTCTGCAATTATGCCCAGGCGTATTGGTACGCCTTAGGATTTTCAACACTGGAATTTTAATTGTCAAAGTGTACCGATACGGTTATCCCCGTAACGATACGAAATTCAAGTTGGGCTTGTATTTAGGCATTAGTGTATCGATACGGTTTCACCTGTACCGATACGGTTTTATCTGGGCTTAAGATCACACTTTGAAATATCGATACGGCTCACCCCGTATTGATACGGTTTGGTTAGATTTGCAAAATCTTCGCGTTAGATTTTATAGTCGTTGCTTGTTAGTTATAGGAATCGATGGAATTTAAATGGTCGTTGAACCGTATCGATACGCCCTAGAAGCGTACTAATACCTTTTTTGCTAAACTTTCATCCTTGATTCCAGTGAGCAAATCTCGTACCGATACGACATTCCCGTATCGACACGCCCCTTATTTTACACTAAGACTATACCGATATGCTACCCCACGTATCGATACGCTACCCCGCGTATCGATACACCCTTGTATCTTGTACACATCAGCTCTTTCTTTTTTGAGACAAGTACCGATACGACCCTTCGTGTACCGATATGGTTGGTTGGAGAAGTACATTTATGTGGGAAAAAGAGAGCCCAACAGCTTTATTGATGATTCCAACCACCCAAACAGTTAGAATTTAATGAGAAGGTATAAAAGCAAGCCTTCAAAGCTACAACAACAACTAATGGTCAAGTGAAAAGTAATCAAGCAAAAATCCAACCACTTTGAGCCTTATAGAGTCAAATCTTTGTACCCACTTGTGTAATTCTATTGTATCCATTTTCTTTCAAGTTGGGTTGAGTGAACTTGTAATTGGGGTAAAATGTCTACCTTTGAGAGGTTAATTTCTATTTGCCATCTTTCTTTGTAAAAGAGTGAGTCTTGATTAAGCTTTGGGTAGAAAGCTTAATCGCTTTGTAAGGTTTCCTCCTAATCCGATAAAAGGGGAATGATTTCTAGTGAAATTCATTTAAAATCCTTAGTAGGAGCTAATTCTTAAAAGCCAATTCACCATTTTAAATCTCTTGTGCTTTCATTTTTTATTTACCATTTCCTCCCTCTAATTCTTAAAAGCCAATTCACCTCCTCTTGGCCATTTGTACATCGATTGATTAACACAACAATTGGTATTAGAGCCTAACTCTTTGAGAGATTAACACCTATAAGAGGTGATCTTTGAAGTAATCATATCGACTGACAACAAAGCAATGGCGTCTACCTCCAACAACATGTATAAGAGCCAATCCATCGCCAAACCACCCTTCTTCAATAGGGACAACTACCCATATTGGAAGAATTGAATGAGGCTATTCATCAAATCCCACAATTACGTTCTTTGGGGTGTAATCGAAGATGGGCCATCCATTTCAATGAAGCAAGAAGGTGATAGGCAAGTTCCCAAGGCCAAGCATGAGATGACAGATGAAGAAAGAAGAAGACTACAAGTAAACTACAAGTCCTTACACATGCTCTTTTATGCACTTAGACCGGACATATACTCGAAGATGTTCTCTTGTACAAGTGCAAAGGAGGTGTAGGACATGCTCGAGACCACATACGGGGGCACCAACGATGTTAAAGAGACCAAGATTGGAATTCTTAACATGAACTATAAAAATTTTAAGATGAAGCCTGATGAGAGTGTCAGATGTTTAAAAGGTTCTCCTTCATCGTCAATGGTCTCAAGGGCTTCAAAGAGGTCATCCTCGAAGAAAAGCTTGTCCAAAAATTACTCTACTCTCTTTTCGAGTCATGGGATGGGAAGAGAACCGCCATCATCGAGGCAAATAATTTGAAAACCTTAAAGCTTGATGCTTTCATGGGTTCTCTCCTAACTCATGAGATCATGAAGTAAGGAAGAAAAGAAGAAAAAAGAAAAGAAGAGAGGAAGATAGAAAAAAAGAATAGAGGAAAAGAAGAAAACTGGAATTGTTCTCAAAGCTTCACAAGAAGAGAGCGATTCAGGTAAAGGGGAAGATAAGGAGTTGGATATTCTAGCCAAAAGATTCACTCGGTTCATGAAGTCCAACCAGGGAAGAAAGTTCAAAAGAATATGAGACTTTAAGAACAAGAACAAAGAAGAAGAAAATGATCAACTCATATGCTATGAGTGCAAGAAGCCAGGGTACATATGAACCGAATACCCCCAACTCAAAAAGAATAGCTTTAGAAAGAAGAAGAAGCTCAAGGAAAATGTGGCTACTTGGAGCGATTCAGAGTCATCCGATGAAGAAGATCAAGAAGTCGCCAACCTTTGCCTCATGGCTTTGAGGAGGATCCAAAGGTAACCTCTAAGTCATCATCTTCTAATTTTACTTTCGATGAGCTTCAAGAAGCTTATGATAAGTTGCAAGAGATGTATGATGAATTGGTTGAGAAATACAAGGAATCAATTTTGAAAAACAAGAAAACTATTTCCGATTTGAAAATCCAAAATGATTCCCTTTCTAAAACCAACTCAGAACTTGAAAAGAAGGTTTTGGGTTTACAAGAAGAACAAAAATATTTTGAAAAGGAAAATATTGATTTAAACAACATTCTTTCTAAGTTTCATGACAAGGTGGTGAATGAGCTCAAAGCTTCCTTAAGCAAAGTTAGGGCAACTAGTTTTGAAAATGGGCAATCTTTGAAACCCAACTATGTGAAAATGAACTTTGATGGCTACAAACAAAGAAGCTTCAGAAGGCACTCACATATTAGAAGAGTTAGAAGTGTATGAGTTCCTAAGGAACTAACAACTTCTAACAATATTAGTGCTATGCCGTCTTGGATTCCCAAGGGAACCAAGTTTTTGGGAACTAATGTTCATGGACCCAAAATGGTTTGGGTACCAAAATTCAAGACTTAATCTTTGTTTGTAGAGGAGCATTGCTACAGGGCCAAAGCTTCATGCCAAAACTGATGGTACCTTGATAGTGGATGCTCAAGACACATGACTGGTGACAAAGGTCGATTCTTGGAGCTAAAGCCAAAAAGTGGAGGAGTAGTAACATTTGGTAGCAACTCCAAAGGCCACATCGAAGGAATTCGTTCAATTGGTAATCACTCTCCTATACTTATAGATAATGTTTTATATGTCAACAATCTAAAACATAATCTTTTGAGCATAAGTCAATTGTGTAATAAAGGTTTCAATGTTCTTTTTGATTTAAATGGTTGCAAAATTTTGAACATTGAAACAAATCAAATTGTGCTCATTGGTCATCGCATAGGAAACATATACATGATGCATTTAGATGACATTCATACATCCAATGCACGTTTTGTTGCTAAAGACGAACAAGATGCATGGCTATGTCATAGAAAACTAGGGCATGCAAGTATGAGTGTTTTAGAAAAATTGGTTTTCAAAGATCTAGTTAGAGGTTTGCCTAAAATTAAGTTTTCTCTTGATGAAATTTGTGATGCTTGTGCAAAAGGCAAACAAAAACGAGTTTTTTTCAAACCTATTAATGATTTTTCAACTAGTAGAGTTTTACAATTGATCCATATGGATCTCTTTGGTCCTATTAAAGCTATGAGCTTGGGTGGAAAAGCACATGCTTTTGTTTTAATTGATGATTTCTCTAGATACACTTGGGTTCTATTTTTAAGTACTAAGGATAAGGCTTTAGAAAAATTCATCACATTTTAAAAAATTACTCAAAATAGTCTTAGTCAACTCATTTCTCACATTAGGAGTGACCATGGTACCAAATTTCAAAATTTAGGTTTTGAGGATTTTTGTAACTCAAATGGTTTAAGCCATAATTTTTCCGCTCTTCGCACACCTCAATAAAATGGGGTTGTTAAGAGGAAAAATTGAACTTTAGAAGAAATGGCTAGAACCATGCTTTGTGAAAACAACTTGCAAAAATATTTTTGGGTGGAAGCCACTAATACGGCTTGCTATATAATTAATAGAGTAATGATTAGGCCTATTTTTGAAGAAAATACCTTATGTGATTTTAAAATCCAAAAAACCTAACATTAGATATTTTCATCCATTTGGTTGCTAGTGTTTTGTTTTAAACAATAGAAAAGATAATTTGGGCAAGTTTGATGCTAAAAGTGATGAAGCTATTTGCCTAGGGTATTCTTTAAACTCTAAAGCCTATCGTGTGTTTAATAAGAAAACTTTAGTTGTAGAAGTGTCAATACATATGGTTTTCGATGATAGTTGTAGAAGTGTCAATATATATGGTTTTCGATGATAACCTCCTTCCGAGGAAGGATTCTTGTGATGATGATGATGAAGGAATTATTGAAGCCAATGATGGTGGACAATCATCAAAGGTGGATGAGGTTCAAACCAAAGAAGAAGTACAAGATCCCATTCTAGAAGCATTGAAGGACATGAATCTAGAGGAGAAGGAAGTGAGCTACCCAAGATAGTTCAACTATGTCAAAGGTGGTGAGATTTTGGGTGATCTATCCGAAGGGGTAACCACTAGATCCTCTCTTAGATATGCTAGCAATGTTGCATTTATTTCATACATAAAGCTAAAAATATCAAAGAAGCATTAAATGATGATTATTGGATATTGGCTATGCAAGAAGAATTAAATCAATTTGAGAGGATTCAAGTTTGGACATTAGTTGATAGGCCTAGTAATAAGTCTACTATAGGGACTAAATGGGTTTTTAGAAACAAACTAGATGAGAGTGGTAACATAGTGAGAAACAAGGCTAGACTTGTTGCTCAAGGTTACACTCAAGAAAAGGGAATTGATTTTGATGAAACATATGCACTCGTAGCTAGAATGGAAGATATTAGGATGCTTCTTGCATTTGCATGTTATCATGAATTTAAGCTTTTTCAAATGGATGTCAAAAGTGCTTTTCTAAATGGTTTTATAAATGAAGAGGTGTATGTAGAACAACCACCCAGTTTTGAAGATCCAAAATACCTAAACCATGTTTTCAGACTTTCAAAAGCTTTATATGGTTTAAAACAAGATCCTAGAGCTTGGTATGAAATGTTGTCTACCTTTTTGATTGAAAAAAGTTTTGAAAAAGGAAAGGTGGATACTACACTCTTCATTAAAAGAAAAAGCAAGGAAATTTTAGTAGTCCAAATTTATGTTGGTGATATCATTTTTGGTTCTACTAATGAGCTTCTTTGCCAAGATTTTGCTAAGTTGATGCAAGGTGAATTTGAGATGAGCATGATGTGGGAGCTTTCATTCTTTTTGGGGCTCCAAATCAAACAAAGAAAGGATGACATCTTCAACAATCAAGCTAAGTACATCAAGGACATGCTCAAGAAGTTTGGCTTGGAGAATGTGAAACCTCAAGCCACACCAATGAGCTCTTCCACAAAGCTTGACAAAGACGAATGAGGTAAGTGTGTTGATTTAAAGCTTTATCTTTCTATGATTGGATCTTTGCTTTCTCTTACTGCAAGTAGACCCGACATTATGTTTAGTGTTTGCTTGTGTGCTAGATTTCAAGTTAGTCTTAGAGAATCACACCTTATAGCCGTTAAGAAAATCTTTAGATACCTTAGAGACACACCTTGTTTAGGGCTTTGGTATCCTAAAGATTCTTCCTTTAGTTTACATGCTTATTCGGATATGGATCATGGAGGTTGTAAGATAGATAGAAATAGTACCTTTGGTACTTGTCAATTCCTAGATAGTATGCTCGTATCTTGGTTCTCTAAGAAACAAAATAATGTAGCCTTATCTACCACCGAAGCAGAACACATATCGATCGAAAGTTGTTGTGCTCAAGTCCTTTGGATGAAACAACAACTTTTAGATTATGGAATTGATGTAGGTACCATACCCATTAGGTGTGACAATACTAGTGCTATTTGTCTCACCAAGAAACCCATCCAACATTCTAGAACCAAGCACATAGAAATTATACATAATTTCATTAGAGATCATGTCTTGAAAAATGATGTTGTTCTAGAATATGTAGACATCTTGAACCAATTAGCGGTTATCTTTACCAAACCATTAGATAAAGAGCGTTTTTGGTCTCTTAGGAGAGAGTTAGGTTTAACCAGCCTATCTTATCCTTTTAGAGCCTTTTTATTGCAAAAATTTGCTTGAATTTGATTGATTGTCATGCTTTTGTAATTTTGCCTCTTTATGTTTCTATGTTGTTGCTAGGGGGAGTATGCATTTGTTTTAATCCATACATGTTGCTCATTATTCATACACATGCGTTTCGATTCGATTGAAATCGAATTTTTGGACTCCTTTGTGCCCAAAATGTCATTTCTGGCACAGGTGTATCGATACGAGTCATAGCGTATCGATATGAGTTCTTAAATGCGCTTCGATATAGGCAAGCCTGTATCGATACGATAACGTGTATCAGTACAGCTTGAAAAGCGTACTGATATGCTGGATGCCTTTATCAATACGGTAACGTGTATCGGTACAGCTTGAAAAGCGTACTGATATGCTGGATCAATACGCCATGTGGCGTATCGGTATGCGTAGCCGCTGGATCCTTTAAATGTTCATTAAATGGTTTTTAACTTTAATTTAAAATCAAACTCTTTTTCCACAAACCCTAGATATGAAATTATCCTATAAAATCCTCTCAAAACCCTTTGATTTATCACATAAATCTTAAAACTTCTTGAGGTTTTTTGGTTTTCAAATCAAGGTATAAACTCTTTTTCTTTTCTTTTTGGTGCATCAATTTGGTGCATCATCTCTTCATTCAGCCAAAATCTCAATCTCAAGGTATAAACTCTTTTTCTTTTCTTTTTATTTTCGTTTTGGTTTATATACTGTTATTAAACAAATTTATGTTTTTAGTATATATCTAGCATGAGTTTCAAAGCTTTTGTAAAAAAAATCAAACTAATTTTTTTCTTTGGAATATATAAATATACCGTATATTTTTCTAAACTGTTTTTCAAAACTTGTTTTACCAAAATTGTTTTTATACTTGTATATTGTTTTAAACTATAAAATATATTGTTTTTATCAATACCTTGATTATTGGATTATTCATTGGATCGAATGTGATGCTTATGCATACATGTTGTTTTTGTCTTGATTTTGATTTCAGGTTTTACTATGGCACCTAAAAAAGACAACGAACTAGTGAAACCGATCAATCTTCTAATGCAAATAATGAGGGTATTACTAAACCTAATCTTTCTTATATTATTCAAAAGAGTTTTCTAACTCCCTCAGCTATGGCTCACTTCAAACAATATCAAGCTTTTACCACTCGTCATGAGCGAGTTGTCTCTATCCCATTTTTGAACTCAAAACGTTTTCAATTCAAATATCTTGATTTAATGCAACAATGGAAATTTATGCCTTTTTTGAATTTACCTGGGATTTTATAACGAAATCTTGTTTTAATTTTTTATGCTAATGCCCAGTGTATCCTTAATTCTGAAAAATTTGAGGTTATTGCTATTGAATCTTATCCCATGGGAAAGAAGTTTAGAGTTGATCAAGAGGTTTTATCAAATGTTTTGGGTTTGAGAATGTAGAAATAGATGATGAACATTCCTTAGGACATACCCTTGGTGGCTCTGTTACCGCACTAGATGCCCAAAATCGCATCCTCCATCTCATCATCTCTTGGTGGTTCTATTCATCTGGTGGGAAATTTTCAACGATCCGTCAAGTTGATGGTTTTTGGATCCATTGCTTTTATGAGGGTAAGCGCCGAAATCTTTGCCAAATCATGTTCGCTGAGATTGTGTATCTTGTCCAACATCGCTACATATCCCAAGTCGCATCCTTCACCTATGGTACAACTTTAAGTTATTTATTTCATGTTTTGGAAATTGATTGCTCACATGATGCTCCCGAGTCCCTTGGTGAACCGATTAACGAGCACTCTTTAGGTCGTTCCAAATTTTCCTACATCAATGGAGAATGGATTCATGTCAAGGGACCTCCTCAACAATCTCAACCTCTAGTGGCTCCTCAAGTTCCTATTGCCCAACCTTTCATGGATGCCCTTACGGCTTATCTAAATGAGCAATTCACCTTTTTGGGTACTAATATTGCTTCTTTAGATACAACCATGAACTCGAGCTTTGCTGCCACTGATACTCGCTTCACATCATTGGAGGAGAGAGTTGGTACTATTGAGAATCGAGTTACCTCCATTAAGCAACAACAAGCTTCCATGGACATCTCTCTCACTGCATTCCATGATGTTTGGCTTTAATCTCAAGCTACTCAAGCCAATGAATATGAAGATGATGAAGAGGAAGAAGATGATGGAAACGATAGGGACAAGTCCTAGATTTTATGCATCTTATGGCATATTTTCATATCATCTTAGGATTTCTTTTATGCACCTTTGTTATTTGTTTCAAGAACCCTATGCTTTGATTTAAGTTTATTTTAGGATTTGAGATGGATTTGTTTGAACTATGTTGCTTTGGATTATTGTTTCAGTTTTTAATGATAATATGCTTTGAATTATTTTTCTTTGGATTTGAATTATGCTTCATTATTTATATCTCTTGTTTATATCCATTGTTCTCATTGATTTTGATCTAACAAAAAGGGGGATAAGTTAGAGGCCTTAATTTTTCAAAAATTTCTAAAACCTATCTTAAAGTAAGGGGGAGTACTTTTTAAAGTTTTCAAAATACTTAAAAATTTGCTTTGGTTTTGTTATATCAAAAAGGGGAAGATTATAAAACCCATGTTTGATTTTGATATAACAAATTGTTTAATGACTAAATTTCAAAAGTAAATAAATTTTTAAGTACTCAAAAGTCTCACAAAAATGACAAGTATTTGAACCAAAAATTATTTCTAAGTCAAAAACCTTAAACCCAATAAAATTTTCTAAGTGTTTCAAAGCCAAATTCTGCTATTATGCCCAAGCGTACCGATACGGATTTTCAACACTGGAAATTTAATCGTCAAAGCTTATCGATACGATTATCTCCATATTGATATGAAATTCAATATGGGTTTGTATTTAGGCTTTAGTGTATCGATACAGTTTCACCCATACTGATACAGTTTCATCTAGGTTTAAGATCACACTTTGAAGTACTGATACAACTCACCCCGTATTGTTACGGTTTGGTCAGATTTGCAAAAATATTCGCATTAAATATAGTCGTTTCTTGTCAGTTATAGGAATCAGTGGAGTTTAAATGGTCGTTGAACCATATCGATACGCCCTAGAAGCGTACATATACCTTTTTTGCTAAACTTTGATCCCTGATTCCAATGAGCAAATCTCGTACCGATACGACATTCCCGTATCGACACGCCCCTTATTTTACACTAAGATCGTACCGATATGCTACCCCGTGTATCGATACGCCTTCTATTTTTTACACAACGGTTCTTTTTTTTTGAGACAGGTACTGATACGGCCCTTCGTGTACCAATACGGTTGGTTGCAAAAGTACATTTATGGTGGGAAAAGGAAGGCCCAACAGCTCTATTGATGATGCCAACCACCCAAACGGTTAGATTTCAATGATAAGGTATAAAAGCAAGCCTCCAAAGCTAAAACAACAACTAATAGTCAAGTGAAAAGCAATCAAGCAAAAATCCAACCACTTTGAGCCTTATAAAGTCAAATCTTTGTACCCACTTGTGTAATTCTATTGTATCCATTTTCTTTCAAGTTGGGTTGAGTGAACTTGTAATTGGGGTAAAATATCTACCTTTGAGATGTTAATTTCTATTTGCCATCTTTCTTTGTAAAAGAGTGAGTCTTGATTAAGCTTTGGGTAGAAAGCTTAATCGCTTTGTAAGGTTTCCTCCTAACTCGAGAAAAGGGGAAGGATTTCTAGTGAAATTCATTTAAAATCCTCAATGGGAGCTAAGATTGAGGATGTAGAGCTTGTTCGAAGCTTAAACCACTTTAAATCTCTTGTTCCTTTATTTTTTATTTACCATTTTCCTCACTCCAATTTTTTAAAGCCAATTCACCCCCTCTTGGCTATTTGTACATCAATTGATCATCACAACAATATGCCTACATATTCTAGAACTACATTATTTTTCAAGACATGATCTCTAAAGAAATGATGTCTTATTTCTATGTGCTTGGTTCTAGAGTGTTGGATGAGATTCTTAATGAGACAAATGGCAGTAGTATTGTCACACTTTAGAAGGATGTCACCTACATCAATTCCATAATATAAGAGTTGTTGCTTCATCCAAAGGACTTGAGCACAACAACCTCTGACCGAAATATATTTCGCCTTAGTGGTAGATAATACTACACTATTTTGCTTCTTAGAAAACCACGATATGAGCATACTACCTAGGAATTGACATGTATCAGAGGTATTCTTTCTATCTATCTTGCAACCTCCATAATCTGTATCTGAATAAGCATGCAAACTAAAGGAAGAGTCTCTTGGATACCAAAGACCTAAACAAGGTTTGTCTCTAAGGTATCTAAAGATTCTCTTAACAGCTTGTAGGTGTGATTCTCTAGGATTCACTTGAAATCTAGCACACAAGCAAACACTAAACATGATATCCAGTCTACTTGCGGTAAGATAAAGCAAATATCCTATCATTAAAATCTATAAAGCTTTAAATCAACACACTTACCTCCTTCATCTCTGTCAAGCTTTGTAGAAGAGCTCATTGGTGTGGCTTGAGGTTTCACATTCTCCAAGCCAAACTTATTGAGCATATCTTTGATGTAATTAGCTTGATTGATGAAGATGTCGTTCTTCCTTTGTTTTATTTGGAGCCCCAAGAAGAATGAGAGCTCCCCCATCATGCTTATTTCAAACTCACATTGCATTAACTTAGCAAAATATTGGCAAAGCAATTCATTAGTAGAACCAAATATAATATCATCAATGTAAATTTGCACTACTAAGATGTCATTGCCTTTTCTTTTAATAAAAAAGTGTAGTATCCACCTTTCCTTTGTCAAAACCTTTTTCAATCGAAAAATTTGAAAATCTTTCATACCAAGCTTTAGGAGCTTGTTTCATGTTTTGGGTATTCTGGATCTTCAAAACTAGGTGGTTGTTCTACATACACTTCTTCATTTATAAAACCATTTAGAAAAGCACTTTTCACATCCATTTGGAAAAGATTGAATTCATGATAACATTCAAATGCAAGCAACATCCTAATAGCTTCCATTCTAGCTACGGGTGCATAGGTTTCATCAAAATCGATTTCTTCTTCTTGAGTGTAACCTTAAGCAACAAGTCTAGCCTTGTTCCTCAATATGTTACCACTCTCATCTAGTTTGTTTCTAAAAACCCATTTAGTTCCTATGGTAGATTTATTACTAAGCCTATCAACTAATGTCTATACTTTACTTCTATCAAATTGATTTAACTCTTCTTGCATAGCCAATATCCAATAATCATCATTTAATGCTTTTTTGATATTTTTAGGCTCTGTGCATGAGATAAATGCAACAAATTACAAGTATTTCTGAGAAAATATCTCGTGGTAACCTCTTTGGATGGATCACCCAAAATTTCACCACCTTTGATATAGTTGAACTCCCTTGGGTAGGTCACCTCTTTTTCCTCTAGAGTCATGTCCTTCAAGGCTTCTAGAGGTGGATCTTTTGGTTTGTCTTTTGATGGAATTTAATCTACCTTTGATGATTGTCCTCCACCATCATTGGCATAAAAAATCCCTACATCATCATCATAAGAATCCTTCATCGGAAAGGAGGTTATCATCGAAAACCACATGAATAGACTCTTCAACTACTAAATTTCTTTTGTTAAATACACGATAGACTTTAGAGTTTCAAGAGTAGCATAGAAAAATAGCTTCATCACTTTTTGCTTCAAATTTGCCTAAATTGTCTTTTCCATTGTTTAAAACAAAACATTTACAACCAAATGGATGAAAATAGCTAATGTTAGGCTTTTTATTTTTGAATAGCTCATAAGGTGTTTTCTTTAAAATATGCCTAGTCATTACTCTATTTAAAATATAGCAAGTCGTATTAGTGGCTTATACCCAAAAATACTTAGGCAAATTATTTTCTCAAAGCATGGTTCTAGCCATTTCTTCTAAATTTTGATTTTTCCTCTCAACAAACATATTTTGTTGAGGTGTGCGAGGAGCAAAAAATTTGTGGCTAATACCATTTGAGTTACGAAACTCTTCAAAATCTAGATTTTGAAATTCGGTTCCATGATCACTCCTAATGTGAGAAATGGAGCAACCAACAATGTTTTGATTTGCTTTTGAAAATGTGATGAATTTTTCTAAAGTATCATTCTTGGTACTTAAAAAGAGAATCCAAGTAAATCTAGAGTAGTCATCAACTAATACGAATGCATATGATTTTCTACCCAAACTCATTGTTCTAATAGGGCCAAAAAGATCCATGTGGATCAATTGTAAAACTCTACTTGTAGAAACATCATTAATAAGTTTGAAAGAAACTCTTTTATGTTTGCCTTTTGTACAAGAATCACAAATCTTGTCATATGAAAACTTTATTTTTGGCAAACCTCTTAGAAGATCATTTGAAATCAATTTTTCCAAAACACTCATGCTTGCATGCCCTAGTTTTCTATGCCATAACCATGGATCATGCTCATCTTTAGCAACAAAACATGCATTGGAAATATGAATGTCATCTAAATGGACCATGTATATGTTTCCTATGTGATGACCAATAAGCACAATTTTGTTTGTTTCAATATTGATAATTTTACAACCATTTAAATCAAAAAGCACATTGAAACCTTTATCACAAAGTTGGCTTATGCTCAAAAGATTATGCTTAAGACCGTTGACATATAAAACATTGTCAATAAGTATAAAATAGTGATTACTAATGGAATCAATGCCTTCAGTGTGGCCTTTGAAGTTGTCACCAAATGTTACTACTCATCCACTCTTTGGTTTTAGCTCCAAAAATTGACTCTTGTCACTAGTAATGTGTTGGAGTATGCCCAAAGACCAATCATGAGATAATTGTAAAATACATACTTATTTTATCTTATTTATTAATATAAAGTCATTATTATTATTTTAGTTAATATAAAGTCATTATTATTATTTTAGTCTTACTTTGTGTATCTATAAATAAACTGAATTATAATAAAGTCCTTAGAATAATATAGTTATTCTTAAATGTCCTTAGTCAAGAATTATTGTGGGCTTGGACAACAATAATGTATTAAGACTAATATGTAGTTGATTGATGACAAAGGGTTGTCATTAACATGGAGACGTCAAAATCAATACATAAGTATGTGTTAGGGAACAACATAGTGGACTGACCCGCTATGAGCATGTTTCTTGAATTATTATGTGACAGTCACAACATTGCTTATGGTGATAACTACATGTATGATCTTCAAACTTGAGATCATCATTATTTCAACATCGTGAGTGACATATTTTGATACGGTCAAACGTGTGTCGTAACTGACTACACTATAACGACTGATATTGGATATGTCAAATCCATGTAGCGAAATATGGTTGATCAAGATAGGATTTGTCCCTCCTACATAATAGGAGTAATATCATAGGCCACTTGATTGAGTGAGACTAGAAAATGCATGGCCATGCTCGAATAAATTGATATGGGATATCATAGTTATTCATTTATAATAGTCTACTCAAGATATCAAGAAACATTAGATGGACTATACAAATGTGACTAATCCATGATTTGTGTCCGATCTAGATATGAGGACAAAAGGATGAAATACATAAAAGAAGTTAATCACGGGAAAAGGTTAAATCGAACCACGATTTCATGTAACTTAGGTAGCAATGATGTATTGCTAGATGCCACTCATTGCCTGTAATATTAGAATTGTTCTAGATATTACTGCTAACATTACATGAACCTACAAGGGTCATACCCTATGATTGAAACTAACAAATATCGATTAGATAGTTGTAGCGATGTCCATTTCGCTAAAAAAATGAGTTTTCGAAGTGTTTGTGGTTTTTCGGATATTAAAATATTTATTCCGCAGGGGTTTTTAAAAAAACCGCGTTTTATTTAAGAAATGAGGAGTCGCCACCGGCCACTTAGGTAGGCCGGGCACCATAAAACCAGAGATTTAAAAACTGTTGGGTTCGGGAGTCGGTTACGAATGGGGAAGGATTAGCACCCCCACACCGCCCAAAATTGGTACTGAATAATTACCGCTTTATTAATATTAAACTTTCCAGATTAAAGTGACGATTAAATTAAAATTTGATTATAAGTACGAGTAAATTTTAAAGGCCCCGTTATCCGAGAGTAAATGCCCAACCACTATCACTACGCCTGATACTGGCCCCGTTTACGCTCGGATAAAAGGGCACCGCATTGACAATTTATATCTCGATATGCAATCTTAGTGAGCAAAATATAAAATATGGCAAATAATTTAAATACAATAAAATAAAAATAAATATTAACATAATAAAATACCAATCTAACGTAAATAAAATAATAATCTAAAACATACATACATAAATATTAATCTAACTCAAAAATAAAAAACAAATCTAACATAAATAAAATGCTAACGTTCATAAATATTAATATAACACATAAATAAAAAACTAATCTAATATAAATAAAATACTAATCTAAAACATTCATAAATATTAATCTAACACATAAATAAAAAAACTAATCTAACATAAATAAGATACTAATCTAACGCATAAATAAAAAACTAATCTAACACATAAATAAAAAACTAATCTAATAAAATACTAATCTAAAACATAAATTTAAAACATACAAACTAAAAAATAAGAATACAATTTCAAATTAACTAATACTTCATTAAATTAAAAAAATACAATACAAATAAAAAGGGAAGAAAATATACCTAACTATGAGCTCGAATGACGAACCCCGACTAAACCCCACCGAGATCTACCGCGACCTCTCCAAAAATATTAACTAGATCGGACCTAAAATAGGACCCTGATCGAACCGACCAGGACCGAGGGCACTACCCCGGTCCTTGGCTAGCCAGGAGCTAATGCCCCTTATTAGGCCTTGCCATGGCCGATTCCCCATTTCCCCTGCGTGAACCCCTGCCTATTTATAGACAATCTTCAAAGGGATGGGGATAATTTAGGGTGACGTGGAGCAACATGCTCCACGCATTTTCTTTCCTTTTTTTAAATAACTTTTTTATTATTTTTTTTTATTTTTCATTAATTTTATATTAATAATATTATTATTAAAATAATACTAATAACACTAAAGCCTGGTAAAAAATGAGTGATTACAATAGCATGTGTACAAACTTGTTGTACAGTAATTAGTGAGAAACTATAATTGTTATAATTATGGATAATTTCGTTTATATATATGTTAATATTTGATAAGTTATTGTAATTGTCAAATATTATTATAGTATATATATATATATCTAAAAGAAACCTAATTAAAGTAGAATTAGATTCTACATATTTAATTATATTCGGTTAAATATTTTGTATATTTAAGAATCTGAATTTAATTAGAATTAGGTTTTTAAATGCTATATAAAGGCATAAGGTCTAGCAATCATTTATTCGTTGTTTTAGAAAAACCTCTCTAACAGTTAGAGAAGAGAAAATATTGTTTGTTTCATTCGGGTGGACTACGTAGAGGTCGAAACGATATTGTGACGACTTGAATTCGATTTGGTTATTCCAAATTCCCTAAGATTTCCAGATTCCAGATTTATTAAGGTAACATTTCATCCCTATTCACCCTGAATTCGTCCCTTGTACATGGATCACTAGTGGATTACGCCGGATAATTTTTTTCTATTGTGCCATGAGGTGCACCGGTGTTTCCCAGCATCATGTGTCTCGAGCATCCACTATCAAGGAACCATGAATTTACACTGAAGCTTTGGCCTTGTAGCAATGTTCCCCCTACAAACAAAGATACGGCTTCATTTTTGGTACCCAAATCATTTTGGGTCTATGAGTATTAGCTCCCAAAATCTTGGTTCCCTTGGGAATCCAAGAAGCAATAGCACTAATGTCATTAAAAGTGAAAAGTTCCTTAGGAACCCAAACACTCATAATCCTCTTACCATATGAGGGCCTTTAGAAGCCTCTTTGTTTGAACCCCCAAAGTTTCTTTTCACATAGTCGGGTTTTGAAAATTTTCCCTTTTCAAAACTAGATTTCCCAACTTTGTTCAAAGAAGCTTTGAGATCACCAACTTCTTTTTGGTGATCATCATGAACTTTAGAAAGAAGATTGTTTAAATCTTGATTTTTCTTTTCAAAATCATTTTGTTTTGCTTGTAAATCAAGAACCTTCTTCTCAAGTTCCAAGTTGGTTTTAGGTAAGGAATCATTTTTGTTTTTCAAATTTGAAATTGTTTTCTTGTTTTTCAAAAGTGATTATTTATACTTATCCACCAACTCATCGTATACCTCTTGCAACTCATCATAAGCTTCTTAAAGATCATCAAATGTAAAATCAAAATTGGATGAGTTAGAGGTTACCTTAGGATCCTCTTCTAGTGCCATGATACAAAGATTGACCACTTCTTGCTCCTCTTCATCGGATGATTTCTCATCACTCCAAGTAGCAACATGAGCCTTGAGCTTCTTCTTCTTCTTCTTCTCGAAACTCCTCTTCTTTATTTGGGGACACTCAAACTTGATGTGCCCTAGGTTCTTATACTCATAGCAAACTATTGGATCATTCTCTTCTTCTTTGTTCTTGTTCTTAAAATCTCATTTCCGATGGAACTTTCTTCCCCGGTTGGATTTCATGAATTGAGTAAACCTTTTGGCTAGTATAGCCAATTCTTCATCTTCCTCCGTACTATAATCACTATCTTCTTTTGAAGCTTTAAGAGCAATTCCTATTTTTTCTTCTCCATCTTTTTTGTCTCCACCTCTTTGTTCTATATTATTTCATGAGTTAAAAGAGACCCCATGAGAGCATCAAGCTTCAAGGTCTTAAGATCCCTGGCTTCGTTGATGGCGGTCCTCTTTTCGTCCCATGACTCGGGAAGAAAGTAGATAAGCTTCCGAACAAGCTTGTTTTCTGGAATAATTTCTCCAAACCCCTTAAGTCCATTGACGATCACAGAGAGTCTATCGAATATCTTGGTGATGTCTTCATCTAGTTCCATTTTGAAGTTCTCATAACTTAAGTTGAAGAGTCCAATCTATCCTCGACATCGTTGGTGCCCTCGTATATAACTTCGAGCTTGTCCCATATCTTCTTTGCACTTGAGCAAGAAGACATCTTCGAGTACTTATCTGGTCCAAGAACGCAAAAGAGCATGTGCATAGCTTTGTCGTTTACTTGCAACTTTTTCTGACCTTCATCGGTCATCTCTTGCTTGGACTTAGGAACGAGCCTCATTTTCTCTTTATCAGAATGGCCGATCCATCTTCTACTACATCCCAAAGGAGATAGTTTTTGGATTTGATGAAGAGCCTCATACTATTCTTCCAATAAGGATAATTATCCCCATTGAAATTAGGTAGTTTAGTGATGGATTGAGATTCGTAGAGGTTGTTGTCGGAAGTAAATGTCATGGCTTGATTGTTGATTGATCAAAAATCCTTCAGATCGACTCAAGAGGATGTTAATCCTTCCAATGAGTGTGGCTCTGATACCAATTGTTAGAATGATCAATCAATGGAGTGTGGCCAAGCAGGGGGTGAATTGGCAATTTAAAAAATGTGTGGAAGCAAAATGGAAAGTAAAACGATTGAGACACAAGGATTTATAGTGGTTCAACCTTCTAACAAGGTTTACATCCACTACCTTAGCTTCTCACTAAGGATTTTCCCAAATTCACTAAGAATTTCTTCCCTTTTTCTAGGCTCGAGAGGAAACCTTTACACAATCAAAGCTTATACTTCAAAGTTTTGATAAAACACTCTTTTACAAGAAAAGAAATAGCAAACAAAAAATCCTCTCAATAGGTAGAATGTTTGCTCAAATACAAGTTCACTCAAACCCAAAACTTGAATCAAAAGATTACAATTTAGCTCTCTCAAGTGGGTTACAAGAATTTGACTCTAGTAGCTCAAAGAATGTTGAATATATGCTTGAATGCTTAAGACTTGATCAATAGTTGTGTTGTAGCTTAGGAAACTTGATTATATACCCCTCATTGATTTCTAACCATTTGGGTAGTTGAGATCATAAATATAGCTGCTGGGATGCATTTTTCCCGCAATAAATGATGTCTGCTAATAGTCGGTATCGATATGCAGGCTACATTATCGGTACCTGCCAAAAGAGGAAATAGTTGTTGTACAAAGGGGTATCGATACGCAAAAGTCCGTATCTATACGAAGAGTTGATTTTATAAAGGCGTACCGGTATGGTCTGTACCGTATTAGTACTGGTCTTGCTCACTGGAATCCTGATAACTCGTATAGCAAAACTTGTATATATACGCCTATAAGGATATCGGTACGCTATAAATTATTTTCAAAGTTATGATTCCAATAAACTGACAAGGCAACGGTCGAATATTAAATGCAAAAGATTTGGAAAAACTAAACACCCCGTATCGGTACGCGTAAAGCTGTACCAATATTCAAAAAAATTGTTCCCAGGTTGAATGGCGTACTGATATGACTAAACACATATCCGTACCCAATAACCATTAAGTATAAAACGATTTCCAGTAGCTAAAACCCCTATCGATACGGCTAAGAGTGTATCGATACGCCTTGACCAAATTTGGCTATTTGAGTACAAAAGCACTTAGAAAATATTTAGGGTTTTAGTTTTTGACTTAGAAGCAATTTGAAGTTCAAATCCTTGTCAATTTATGATACTTTTTGAGTACTTAAAAATTTATCTAATTTTATTAGCTGGTCATTGAAATTCTTTGCTATATCAAAATCAAATATTAGTTTTAAAAAGGTTTTATAGTGATAGATCTTGGTACTTTACTCGACTTTTGAAGGATAATTAGAAATTATTTATAATTTTTTTATATATTATCTTTTTGAAAAGAGAAAAGACTTCGTTAAATTTTTTTTCATACTTTGAGTCGATTAAAATTGATATAGAACAACAAAAAATAGTGGCTAAACTCAATATTGTTTATTAAATAGACTACTTTAAAATGTCTAAATTTAGAGAGAGGTAATAAAATAAATTATAACTGTAGTTTTCCAGAAGAAAAAAATTAATGGGTAAAAGAAAAAACAGTTAGGCGCACGATATGAATTTTTTCTGGGTGTACGTTTGTAATACCCTCAAAACGGAATTAGTAATTTTTTTAAACCTTTAAAGAGATCAATTAGTAAAAAAAAATACTTTGCTAAATCTAAAATTTGAGCAATTGAATTAAATTGAATTGGTTATGACCAAATTAAACTAAATTGAAACTTGATTAAATAGGACCATTTTGGCATGTGTGCAAAGAGAAGTTTTGCATGTGTATTTTTTCCCGTAATGCATGTGTAAGTAAACATGGCTACAGGTGGCATCCCTTGGGTGACTTATCACCATTTTAAAATTTTCAAATGAAAAAGAAATGGGAGGAGATAAGGATTGGGAAGAAAAAAATGGCCATCATCTTCTTTAAGTAGTGACGCCATTGATGAATGCTTAGGGGAATGAGGATTTAAACTTCAAATTATCTGCAAGTTAGTCACCGCCCCTTGGAATTAATTAAAATTTTGGTAAGTTTATGGTTTTAATTTTTACTTTGTATAATTTTGTTAGAAAGAAAAAAAAAACGTAAGTTAAATGTAATTGGATATTAAGATTGAGCTGAATGGTTTGGATTACCTAGTAGGTTAAGATATATGAGAGAGGAAATAGTAATTAGTAAGGAATTTGATTGTGATGAAGTGTATTATGGATTGTTAAATTTTGCTTGCTGATTATGTGATGGAAGTGTGTATTTGTTTAATTAGGAAACTGTAGTGTGAACGACAATGAATAATTGATGTTTTTGTGAGTCTTGATGTGGGACCATGATCGAATGCCAGTTAATATTTGTGGTATTTTTACATATTATTGAAGACTCTAGGTAACTAATGGATTTTTTTAGTTAAGAAAACATGATAGAAATGTTAGCCGATTATGTATAAGAATGCATGAGATTAATAGATTTTGATGGGGAGTTTAAGTAAGATCTTAAATAGAAAAATGAACATGACCTATGTGAAGACAATTGGACTGGAAGAAGGGCTGTTGGAATGATTCTGTTTTATATGAAATTTTTAATGATGTTTTAGGAAAGCTCATAGATTTGAGCCTTAAAAACAATCTGCTAAAGCATTGCTTTGTTTAATGATTAAGTTGTGGTTTTTAGTTAAGTAAAAACAGTTTTGGAAATTGGATGAAACAGTCCTGAGAATTGTCCTAAAACCAGTGTTAAATATATAGTTTTTTTTATATACTGTTTTGAGGCATGTAAGTATGATGTATTGTAAGAATAGTAATGCAGTAAAAAATATGTAGTTTTGATTTGTAACTGGTAAGCAGAAAATATGCAGACTGAAAGGTTAATTTGGTGCAAAATTGTGTGTATAAAACAGTGCAATTTAGTTATTAAAACAGAGCAGAATTATAATGTTTATGAATGGAATATGTATGTTGTAAAACAGAAATGCAGAATGTTGTAAAGCTGTAAGGAAAAATGCAGTTTATGCTATTTTGTATATGCAGAGTTATTAGTACAACAGTGCAGTTTTTTAAATACTGCAGAAAGCAGATTTAACAATGCATAAATGCAGTTTATGAATGAAAATGCAGTAGGCTTGAGCTTAAATGATGCAGAATGTGTATGCTGTAAACGTGGTCCAAGTAGTATAAAAGTGCAAAATTTTGATGCAATTTTGTATGTTTGAATAATGCAGTTAGGAATTTGTAAGAATGCAGTACGCAATGCAATTTATAAATGCAGTCTTGAACTTAAAAATAGTATGCAGATTAGGTATTGAAATGCTATGCAAAATAGATTCTAAATGTGGTAGATGTATGCTTTAATGTTGTTAATGTTGTTTTTTAAAAAGACTTAGTGAAAAGAAGGTAATAACTTGAGTAAATAACTAATTTATGAATTGAATGTTAAAGTGTAGTAAAGATGAACGATTGATCGATTGCTACCATGCTAAGTTGATTTCTACCTTGGTTAAATCAATGGTATTAGTTAATAAACAATGTTAAGAAGTTGTGATATTGAATCATGATCGGATAAGTAAACATAGCTTAATTAAATAATGCTTGTATGGTATAGGTTTGGATAATAAAGATGCCTCTAAGTTTATCTTTGATTGATAAAGAATAGAGAGCAAATTGATTATAATGGAAAATTGGTTAGTGGAAATGTTTTATCTCTGACGAATGAAATTGAATTAGTTCTAATGGTTCATTATTTTTAGGTGCATTTCGATATGGGGAATGATGTTAAAAGAAGCATAGGAAGGGAGATTGTTTAAGAAACAAGTTATAATAGTGGATTCGGGTATCCCGTAACTTCGGGATAATAGGTGAGTGTAGTTGCATTTGTTTCGGATGACACAGAGTTATTCCGATTATTGTCTCTTTGAATTTGAAGTACATGATGCCTACGTATGGTTGCATTTAATCATTTCATTGTTCATATGGCTCATTTAGAGCACATTGGGTGGGTTCATACATGTCATGGCATTTTTAATAAGTACATTTGATTATGATTGCATTACTTATGCATCTTGTGTTTTGGCTATGTCATGCTTTGTAATGATATGGTAGAATATATTAAACATTGTGGAAGCTTTGAAGCTAATTAAAACCTTAATCCCTAAAGTTATAAGACTTCAAGAAATGAATTATGATCTCTAAAGCCATAAGATTCTAATAAATGAAATATGAATTCTAATACTATAAGCCTTTGAACTCTTAAGTTCTCTAGAGCTAGTAGCTCATACGTGCCATAAGATACTAAGAAAAGAAACAAGTAAGCTCTTTAATGTCATAAGATACTCCTCCTAACTTCAAAGCATAAAATATTTAAGTTGCCTAAACAATGGAAGTCTTTAGACACTTTGACATAGTACAAAGGAATAAATCGGGACTACGGTCCACGAGCTACGGCTCAGTGGTGACGATCCCATATATGTGATATATTGGCGACATTAGAAGGTAACGGGGGAGATAGTAAGGAGATTATTGATAGTTGTATGGATAGAGAAGAGAATCTAGGTTTGTTATGCTATAAACTAGTCATTGCTTTGTGCTTTGTGCTAAGTGAATCTCAGACCAATGCTACATATGTCCAAATGTGATCCAAGGCAAATGTTCTAAAAGATATGAACTCAAATGCTAAGCTTTGATAAGAAATTCTGATAGGTAATGTTATGTACTCCAATAAGCTTTGATAAGAACTCTGATTTGCTTTGATAAAAATTCGACTTGTTTAAAGACATCAATAAACTATAATAGGATTTCTAAATAAAATTCGATAAGATTTAGTAAGAGTAGGATACGATGGTAAAATGAATTTTGACTAAGTCTCCATAAGACTTAGCTAAGTATAACTAAGATTAACCTAAATGTTATTACTCTATGCTTGATTACATTGCTTTCTCATTGATCAATATTTTGTCTTATTATGGAACACTACCTCACTTAGGCTATATAAGCCTAATGCATTTATTTTCATGCATTCTCAGGATTAAATTGGTTTTCTTGGCTTGATCATGGTTAGAGGTTGCAAGTCACTTAATAAAGTCTTTGTATAATGTTTATTCTTCCCTTGGAACCCCTAGATTGGTGGCATATAGAATTTGTATAATCATCTTAGTATTTTGAGAAATTAACATCTCGATATGATTCTTTGGTATGTAAGACACCTAATTACAAGCGTGACTTGGTGGACATTTGTATGAATTGTCTATGTATTTTTGCTATGCTAAGTGTAAGAATGTTTTGGATGAATGTCTATGCATATTAAGTTATTTAAAATAACTTGGTTAAGAAGTATTTATTTGTATGTATATTATGGAGTAAGAATTGTAAATATGCTTGTTTTGAAATTGATAATCAGAATTAATTGTCTTGTAGACAAATCATAAGAAATATAGAAAACTATATTTGAAGTGAGATATCCTAAGAAACTTTTGTTTAAAGTTATATGGTATAAAGCGTATGCCAATAGACATCTTTTGAAGCTTTTGGGTCGAAATATAGCATTTCTACGTAAACATACATGTTTCGAATTATAACCGAAAAATGGCTAAAGGTCTTTATAATCTTTTAACATTTATTGGATAGAATGATAAGCTTAATTATAAGCCCCTTAGAATCTATGCAAGTATAATTTAGAATCCACCATCGGATAATGATAAGTATGCTATGGTATGACTTGAATGTCATTATGAAAACTGACTTCTATAATCTTAAAAGAAAGTTATGATGTATTTAAATACTATCAAAAATTGATTAAGCTTGAATTGATATGACATTGAAAAGTGAAGATGAAGTGTAATCCTGTTTAAATTCTTAATGCTTTGAAAAAAGTTTTGTAAGCCTGCCAAAAACTAGTGAGAGTTTTACGTTTCGGTCAGAATGATTTCGGTATTTTGTTGTTGGTAACATTTTTTATTTCGGTTTTCTTCCGAATCAAACTGGGTTGAGGGTGTTACAACGTATAGCAGAATTAATGAGCCCTAAGGATTCATCTACTTTCTTGACTGATTTTCGCTTGATTCTTGATTGATTTTATTCATCTACTTTCTTGACTGATTTTCGCTTGATTCTTGATTGATTTTATCTCCTTTCTTCATTTCTTTCACTGATTTGCTGTGAATTTTATTGTGATTCCCTGGGTTTGAATGCCAATAGTTGATTGGAAGAAGGTTTTCTTGGGAGGGGAAGAACAATCCTTGGATTTATTTCCACTTGAGGTGCTAGAGGATCTTTTCACTGTTGAACCACCGAAAGAGGTGTTTGCCGATGGGACTGCAGATTGGAAACACTCTTTGGTTGGGCAATTCATTTGAGCGGCTCTATAATTTAGCGCGATGTAGAAAATTGTTAGTACACTTTGAGGGAAAAATTATCTGGTCAAGGTTAATCTCATCGGCTCGAACTTGTATGTTTTTTCATTCGGCAATGCTATGACCAAGGAGTGGAGTGGGTGTTTGAAAATGGTCCTCGACATATCCAACATAAACCTTTGGTTCTTTGAAAATGAGAACCTAATCTCAAGATGTTGGATTTTGATTTGCAAAGATGCCTACGTGGATTCAATTGTATAATGTGCCTTTGGAGCTCTTCTCAAAACGAGGGCTTAGCTACATAGCTAGTGTTGTAGGTATTCCTTTGTAAATGTATTATGTTACAACATCTAAGGAGAGGTTGGAATTTGAAAAGGTGTGTGTGGAAGTTGAAGCATGGGTCAAAATGCCTTGACTAATCCCTGTCAAAATGCTGGACAATTATGTGATTCATGTCAAGGTTAATATCATATGGTTTCCTCCATGTTGTTCTAAATACAAGGTTTTTAGGCATAAAGACAGTACTTGTGCTGAGATACAACCTAAGGAGTAAAAGGAGTGGAGGCCTAAGGTTTCTCCTGATGTTGCTAAAGATATAGTGCAGATATAGTGCCTGATGTTTCTATTGCTGTTGGAAATGAGACAGACCCTTTATCTCTTTCCTTGAGAATCTTGGAGGAAAAAGGTAGTTCTTCTATTGGCACTGCTGATACTGTGGTCAGTTTAGGGGATGTTGTTGCAGAGGCTGCTGGTGCAAAGGCAAGTGCAGGGGCTGTGACTGTTGAGGAGCTTGCTCATCTGGCTATTGAAGAGTCCAATCTCCAGGAATTCCCACCTTTGCAAGCCTCCAATCAGAAAAAGAGTAGAAGTAAAGGAAAATGTAAAAAATGATGTTGTAATCGCTGGTTTCACAAACAAGTTTGCTGCACTTGCTAATTTTGATCTGGAAAGTGAAGTGGAATGTGTTAGGAAGCCTACAGTTGCTTCCTTAGGGGTTGCACAGTTACTCCAGGAGATGAAGACTAAGAAGAAATATCAACTAGAGAAGGTTCAAGTGTTGATGTTGTCAAAGAAGAAGGTACTCTCTCTCAATCTATATCCTTATGACAGTGTGTTTTTAGAATTTAAGAGGGTTTAATCACCCTACAAAACAAAAATAAAGTTTTCCATAGAGCTGCACAGAATAATGTTGATGTTTTATGCATGTTAGAAACTAGAGTCAGAGAACATAACTCTATGATGATTGTATCTAGGCTACTGACAACTGGCTGTTTTGTTAAAATTACTCATCAATTGGCAATGGTAGAATATGGATTTTGTGGAGGAAGGAATTCAATTTTTCAATGATTCACTCGACTGATCAAACTATTTCTGTTAAAGGCATTCTTGAAGGGGAGAGAAATTTTTATTTTTATTGTATATGGGCACAATGACAATATCATGAAAAGGGATTTATGGCTGCAAATCCAACATATTGAGTCTCTAATTGGAATATCTCCCTGGGTAGTTGGGGTGACTTTAATGTCACTGCTTATGATAAAGAAAGTTCAAATTTTGATTTGCAAGGGGCCTTCTTATACTACTGAAATGAAGAAGTTACAGTTCTGTATGGGGAATTCGGGGCTTATGACCACCCTTTTCTAGGACCCATTTTTACATGGTCTAACAAGCAGGAGGGTACTTTCTTGGCACGGAAACTTGACAGAATTCTTGTCAATTCTGCTTGGTAGACTGCATTACCTGATTCTCATGTGGAATTTTTAGCTCCAGGTATTTCAGACCATAGGCCTAGTTTAGTTTGGTTATCTAAGGAGGCTCCAGCCAATAAACTCAAGCCGTTTAAGTTCTTCAACTTCTGGATATCTTATCTTGTGTTTGCAGAAATTGTAAGAGAATCTTGGGTTGAACCTGTGCATGGTAATCCTTTACAAAGATTGTTTTGTAAGCTGAAGAGACTTAAGCCATGTCTTAAGAGATTGAATATTGATCATTATGCTGACATCTCGAAGCAAGTTTTTGAGAAAATGAAACAACTGGAACAACAATAGCTCTTTAATCTGTCCAATTCTTCTTTGTGTAATATGGAGGCTGAGAAGAATTTGTAACTTGAACTGATTGATTTGGAAACTTCAGAAGCACTGTTTTATAGACAAAAGCTAAAGTTTGATGGCTTCAAAATGGTGACCACATCACTCGGTTCTTTCATTTTGATGTGGCAACTAAGAAGAAAATGAACACTATCAGGCTTATCTAGGATGAGTTGGGGAATAAGTTTGACACATTTGATGCTATGTCTGTTGAAGTAATTAGACTCTTTACTCAGCAGATTGGTGCAATTGATGACAATGTTTCAGGGTAAAATATTCTTTGCCTCCTACTACTGGGAAGCTCTTACTAGAGAAGTCACTGATACTGAAATCAAGTTTGCTATTTTTAGCTAGGGGAATGATAGGGCCCCAAGACCCGTTGGATACACTTCCTAATTTTTTAAAGCTTCTTGGGAGATTGTTGGTGGGGATTTTACTTTAGTAGTAAGGTATTTCTTTACTACCTCAGATATGCTGCCATCTTTCAACTCAACTGCCATTTTTCGAGTGCCTAAGACCCTAAATGCATGACTGGAAAAAGAATTTAGGCTTATATCATGTTATTTTTTTGTGTATAAGGCTATTACCAAGATTTTGGTGAATAGACTTTCTGAATTTTTCCTTGACACGATAACCCTTAATTAGACTACGTTTGTTAAAGGGAGAGGGATTGTGGATAATACACTCCTTGCATAAAAGCTGGTTCGAGGGTATGCTCGGAAAACTCTTTCTATTAGGTGTATCCTAAAAGTGGATCTGCAAAAGGCATTTGACTCATTTAACTGTGATTTTTTCCTTGGTATCCTTGAAGCAATGGGTTTTCCTCTCAATTTAGAGAATGGATTAAAGCTTGCGTTACTGGATCTCGGTTCTCTATTTCATTCAATGGAAGTTTGATGGGGTATTTTAAGGGCATAAGAGGAATAAGGTAAGGGGACTCGGGTTTTTCAGTATCATCCTAAGTGCAAAAAATTTCAAATGACTCACCATTGTTTTATAGACGATCTGCTTATTTTTTGCAAAGGAAATGCGGGATCTATTCTGGGAGTTAAATGTGTTCTGGAACAATTTTATTCCATGTCTGGTTTAAAGCTCAATGCAGGAAAATCTGAATTGTTTGCATTTGGGGTTGATAAGGAGCAAATCAAGGCTTGTGGCATTTGGCTTCAAAATTGATGTCTGCCTATCAGATATTTGGGAATTATGTTGGTTACTCGAAATTTGACTGAAAGAGATTGCGCTGCTCTCTTATATAAAATCAAGGCTATGCTGGATTTTTGGTCTGGTTTGAGGCTAAGCTATGCTGGCAGATTGCAGCTTATTAAATTTGTAATCTATGGCATGCTAAACTACTGGTGCAGACAAGTTCTCCGTCCCAAATCTGTTATTCAAAAAGTAGAATGGATTAAACCTTCTCTTCCTAAACTCCTTTACATTTCATATCATTGCATTCACATATTCATGTATTTGACTAGTTTAGTTCTATATATGTGATGTTTTCATGCATTGAGGACAATGCACACCTTTGGTTTAGGGGTGTGTATCCTCACATTAAGTATGTCATGCATTCATGTTTAAATTTCAATTTGCCATATAGAATAGTTTTCCATGTAGGATTAAAAATTAGCATACCAAACCACTACAAAAATTTCCTCGGTTAATAAATTGTTCTAATAATTTTGCCAACACTGCTAGTTTAGTTAATTTTGTTCTAGATTTATTTGTCCAATGAAAAAACTGGAATGTTTTAGAACTTGTTTGCCAGCAGTTTAGCATTGCCATGTAGCTTGGCAATTGAACTCTAGTTTAGGAAACTTTAGTTTCACTCTACACGAGGTATGCATCTAGTCTGCAAAACAAACTTAGGTTCTCTTGAAACTAAACTGTGAGTAACTGTAAAAAAAAGAGAAACAATGTCAAGGTAGAAAGAAAGAATAAGGCAATAATGTTTTGCCAAAGGCTGAAATATTTTAGAACACTCATTTGCCTTAGAGAAAATAATTAATTTGGGTCTTCATGGTTTGTTCCTCTTAGTTCTCAAGCCAACATAACTTTAGGGTATAAGTGTAATGTGTTAGATTAGTGATGTAATCTGGATTAACGTGGGTATTTGTGGTTTGTTCTCACTTATGTCTCACGCCAAACAGTACATGACACGACCTTAATTTAATGTCAGCATTAAAACACCCTTGGCAAATAAAAAAGTGATAATAATTCTGAGTTTTGGTAGTAAAGTTGACTAAGGGAGTTGAGTAAATTTGATGCATATTGCCTGCACTTCACGCACACTTGATGACCTTAGACTAGAGCTATATTGTTGCACTTGAATTTACTTATTTGCTTGATATTGATACTGTAACACCTCGGTTTTGAACCTAGGAGTTTCTAGGTTGATTATACGGTCTGGTGGACTGAGATTAGAGATTCGAGTCAGATTCGGGATAAAAATCATAATAAATATTTTTATGTGAGAAAATATATGGGAAAATATCCTAAAATAATTATTTAATATATGAATATTTTTGTTAAAATTAATTTTGAAAAATGGAATTTGGAAATTAAACATTTTAGCTAGTGACCAAAATGTAAATATTGAAAACTATTTTTAGTGATTGTCTTAAAAAATCAAAATTTTGAGTCTTTAAGGAGCTATTTTACTTAATTTTTTTAATTTTAATTTTATCTTAATTTGGATTATTTTTAATGAGTTCTATTTAAGGAAATAAATAGGAATTAATTAAGAAAGGTGGTTATTTTCTTAAAAATAATTTTGGCGTGACTTCTTTTTTCAAACTTTTCTCTCAAATTCTCTTCAACCAAACATTTTCTTTTGTATCAAATATTTGAGGTAATGTTAATTTCTTAAACTTTTGATTTTTAATGGATTCTTCGATCTTGTTTCCAAAAATCTTATTATCTTTCTTTGTTTTTCAAGAGTAAACATTCAATTGAGAAATTCACTCATTAGAGGTAAGATTCGTTCTTCTCCTCTAATAAATGGTTCTTTTTTAAAATTTTCAGGTATTTGATCATTGTTTAATATTTTCTAATAAGTTTTAATGATTTAATTATAGAAATTAGGTAAATTAAGGTTTAATTGATGAGATTAAGTGATTTTCGTTTCAGATATGTTTTGTTGAGTTCTTGATTGGCTATAATCATAATTTTGATGTTTTATAATGTTAATAAGTTGGTTTTAACATTGGAATTCTGAAATTATGTAAATCTCTAATTTTCTAGGTTGTTAGTGTTGTGTTTTTGACGAGTTTTGGTTGTTTAATGAATGTTGGAAGTGTAAGGATGATAATAGGTTTTTTTTATGTAAATTGAAATTAATTTGATGAATTAATTTTGGATGAGTTAAGTTTGGAAGGTGTTTGATGTTGGTTTTAACATTAAATTTTATGTTTTTGTGTGGTAAAATTAGGGGAAGTTGATCCTCAAGCTTGCGGCTCCGCTTAGGAAGTTTTGGAGGAGTAGTTCGCATCGGTGAACGAAGTTTTGCGAAGTCTGTGAGTGAGAACGTGGATTTTAGCTTTGAAATGGTTTAAAGATTATTTGTGAGTTTAAATTAAGCTTGAAGCGCTGGTTTAAACTCAGAAGTAAGTATGATTAGATTTTTCCCTCAGTCTTGTTTTGGCGAAATTGATTTTATGCACTTGTTTTTTATTACATGGTACCTACTTTTTAAGCATATTTTAAAGTATATTTTATACTATTTTTTTTATCACATATTGATGATGGATGCATTGGGAAAATAATCCATGTAAGTATGCAGAATACTTGTTAATGAATGGTTTAATGCATTAAAAATGGTTTTGATTGTTGCTCATAAAAACAGTGAGGTACATGGTTAATGATGTATTATATTGGCAATTGATGTGGTTTAAAATGGTATCGGATATACTTGACCGGCATAAGATTGATAGTGTACTATAAAAAATCACCTCGGGTGTTGAAGGGTTTATGTGTACCGAATACTCAACCCAAGTACCCTAATGGTTGAGGGATTATATAGTACTGAAAATTCTCGTTAGTGGATTATACACCTAACCGATTATTGAGGTTATGATTGTACCCGGTTGTGATTGTATTGTTATTCCGGTTGAGGTTGTATGAAGTGTTGAGAGGACACTTATTGAATCTGTGTATTCGATGTAATATTTTGTGAAAGGGAACTTGGTTCATGATCACTTGAAAGATAATATAATTGTTAATGTATCATGTTAATGGATTATGATGTATAATGTTTACATGTTTGCTCTTTAAGCCTTGCAAATGGGTTATTATACATGGGAAAGCTTAAATTGAGGGTTATCAAATGGGATTTTGTTGTTGATCCATTATACATGCTACATATGGTTTAATACGCATGTTTTGAAAAATGTTAAGTGCATGGTTTAAAAGGCATGATAATGTTTTAAAAGTGGTTTTAAATGATAAACTCATTGTTAGTTGGAAAACGATTTTAATTGCATTGATGGTGTTGTGTTTTGAGCACTCCTCACTAAATCGTGTGTTCTTACGCTCTTTTTTCCATCAATGTAAAGAATTAAAGGTTGGAGGCAGCGAGCAAGCGAGGGGAAATCCAAGGACTTGAATAACTCAAAAGTATAGTTTTTGAACTAGATTAGTAATAAAGGCAATGGGGTTCATTGTTGATTGTGAGTGTTATTTGCTAAACTCCCAGTTTGTGCAAGTTTATATTATTGTTGTGGAGTTGTATGAAGTTTTATGCTTTTGGTTTTGAGGTGGATTTACGTTTTGCACGTTGACTAGGAAGCATGCCTATAGGTTTACCTTGTTGATTACCTTTGATGCCATGATGTCTATCCATATCTTAGTGATCATTAGAATGTCTTTTGTGGGTATGATGTGCGTATGATGTTTCAAGTGTGTCGTTTTGTGAGTTAGAGTGCTTGGGGCTGATTGGCTATTGTTTAGGAAGGTTCCAAAGTGTCTCGAATATGTTTTTTCTGCAAATCTACAGGTAAGTTTCGAAACCTGTCGAAACCAGATGTACAAGTTTTGAAACCTTTTAAAGCTGGTTACAAAACCAGCCCCAAAGTTTCAAAACCATGAGGCCAATTTTGGCTACTGGAAAATAGTTTCAAAATCTTTGAGAAGGTTTCGAAACCTTTCATGAGGTTTGTTTTGCAAAGTTGGAAATTAGTTTGAAATGTTATATTTTGGTCCTTTGGCATAAATTCATCAATTCAATGAGTTCTAAGTGCCTTTTTGAGCTAAAAATTATATGAGGGTCTAAATGTTGTTTAATTTTAGAATGATGCTATTAATTTCATAGAGGCCCCTATTGTATTATGATTCTTTTTGGTCCTTATTTTGTATGATTGATAATTAGATGAGATTGGATGATTATTCTGAGCTAAAATTTTGCAAGCAAGCATGTAATCTGATTAATTGAGGACTGGTAACTCAAATTTTAAATAAGTTCATGTAACATTCTAGATTTGCAATTTGGTCCCTGCGTTGCTATTTGCTCAATTGGATGTAAATTTGACGCCCGAATTGAATGAGAATTTATCCGTTGTCAGTATGCATGCCATAGGGATTAAATAAGCATCTAGACAAGATAAAAAGAAAAAATAAATAGACCTAGGTTTAGTTAGCCGTTTTGGGTTTTGTTTTGGCAAAACCCAATATAGATCGCTCGGTTCGGTCTGGCATCTAGGCCGGGTTGAGGGGATTATATTTGGTGGTATCAAAGCCAGGTTTATGATAATTGGAATGAGGTTAGGATTGTCTAAATATTGTTATTGATTGATTACTTTTGTTTGTCATGCACAGCGATTATTATATGTACGTTGAGTGTAATATACTATGTTAAGGGGATATTTTGTGGCACACTTTACCTTATTACTACAGTCTGAAATGTTTTATTTGAAATGGAAGTCTTGGATTCTTGCTTGAAGCTGATCTGACTATTTTTGTTTTGGTGTAATTATCATGCCTTAGAAATAGTGTTATGTTACGATCGAGGAGAGAATTGAGAGTTAGCACGAATGTTGTTGCCGTTGGGCATGGAAATTAGGTTAATGTTGTATCTCCTGGAGGTTTTCCACCTTCTTCACCTATTCCGCCTGTAGAAGTGGAGCAAGTACCACCTATGCCAGCTGGACCAGTGTTGGGTGATATGGCGCCTTTGATACAAGTGATGACTGGAGCTTTACAAGCTGTTGTTGTTGGAGCACATGCGTCTGCACCAGCTACTGGACAATCAAGGTTGTTGTTAGAGCGTCTATGTAGTTTAGGAGGAGTTTGGTACAAAGGGTTGGCACCCGAGGCATCTGAGGAGTGGATGACCGGTACTAATCAGATTTTGGTACAAATAGGGTGCAAAGATGCCCGTAAGTTGGGATGTGCCGTATCCCTGCTGCAAGAAGATGTGTATAGATGGTGGACTATCATGACTATAGGCATGAGACCTAGTGATGTGACCTAGGAGTTCTTTCAACTGTCTTTAAAAAAGTATCTAAGAGTTAGATACTTGGATGAGAAGAAACGTGAGTTCATGGCTTTGGTTCAGGGCAGTATGTTCGAGGCAGAATATGAGGTACAATTTGTTTGGTTGAGCCAGTATGCTCCTGAACTAGTACCAGATGAGATACATCGCCATGATTGATTCTGTTACAAATTGGTACATGATGTTAAGACATATATATTAGCTTCTGACTACACCAATTTCGATGTGTTGGTAACACAGGCGAATGACATTAAGCAAAACCTGGGTTTATCAGTTCGTGTAGGAGGTTCTGGCTCTGGCAAGAGGGTTGCAGACTCTGGTTTCGGTGGTGGTCAGTTTAAGAAACATCGTGACAAAAGGTATCGCCCTAAGTTGATGCGAAGTAGAGGTAGTGTTGGGCAAGGATCGCAGGGTCAGGGTACCCAGGTTAGAGCAGCACATAATATTTGTTGGGTTGTGGATCGCGTGATCACATGAGGCAAGATTGTCCACGTTTGGCTCGTAAGAGACAAACTCATGTGCCTGTTGTTGTTATTTTTTGTTGGTGTGTGGATTGGCCAATCGTCTTAGAAGTGTTTGATGTGGACATGCAAGTAACTAGTTCTTCCAGAGAGACGGTTGTTACGAGAATGTTGTTTAAGAGGTGTCCTTTGACTATTCAAGATCATGTGTTTACGGTTGATTTGATGGAGTTGTCGTTTCACAGTTTTGATGTAATCTTGGGCATGGATTGGTTTTCGGAACATAGAGTTGTGGTTGATTTTGAATCCAAGCAAGTTTCTTGAAACTTGCTTATGATTACGAAGTAGTTATGGGTGAAAATGCAAAGTTCTTACTCAATGTTATTTCGGCTCTAGAAGTGAGTCGTTTGATGGATTCTGAATGCCAGACATTCTTAGCCTATGTTATGAATTCAAAATCAAAGGAGGTGCGTGTTCAGGACATTTGTACGGTATGTGAGTTTCTGGTTATTTTTCGGAAGGAGTTGTCGGGTTTGTCACTAGATAGAGAGCTTGAGTTTGGCATTGAGTTGTATGCAAATATAGCTCCAGTGTCTATTTCTCCCTATCGCTGGCGCCAAAGGAGTTAAAGGATTTAAAGACGCAACTTCAAGAGTTGCTTGATCGAGGGTTTATTAGGCCTAGTGTTTTGCCGTGGGGTGTGTCGGTGTTGTTTGTGAAAAAGAAATATGGCACGATGTGGATGTGCATTGAGTATCGGCAACTGAATAAGTTGAAGATTATGAATAAGAATCATTTACCGTAGATTGATGATTTGTTCAATCAATTTAGAGGTGCTTCATAGTTTTTCAAGTTTGATTTGAGGTCTGGGTATTATCAGTGGAAAGTAAAGGATGTGGATGTGTCTAAGACTATCTTTCATACGAGGTACATGCATTATGAGTTTTTGGTGATGTCGTTTGGTTTGACTAATACCCTGTTGTGTTCATGAATATGATGAACTGGTATTCCACGAGTTTTTGGATCAGTTCGTTGTTGTGTTTATTGATGATATTCTCATGTGTGAAGGTACCGAGAAGGATCTTGATTGGTAAGTATGAATGGTTTAGCATGCTTTTGTGGGAAATGAATGTTTGTTCTTTATTTGGGTAAGTGCGAGTTTTGGCATGTTGGAAAGAGTACTGGTTCTGTGAACGTTATTAGTAAGTGTGAACAGTTAAACATGCACAGTACAAAAACACTTCTATGTATATATTTAAATATGTCAGTACATGCATACATCTGGGCATGACATTGGAGGTTCCACATACATACACATGGACATCTATGAGGGCATATAAGTAGTCATGCATACATATGTTCACACTTACGGATGACTTTTCGGGGGTCGATAGAGTGATGGTGTAAGCAAGGTAGCTTATGTAAGTAGCTTTTGTAATATGGTTCTTTGGAGTTCTCAAAGTTTATAGGAGGTGTTAAAGGTTGGTTCTTGGAAGTTTGAATTGTGCTAGTCTTGAAGCAACCAAGGTTGGTTCTTGGAAGTTTGAATTGTGGTAGTTTTGAAGCAACCAAGGTTGGTGTTAGAAGTATGTGGGTTCTAGATTCAGTGGATTAATATCGAGGTTTGTTGAGAAATATTCTAAGATTGTTGCATCTCTAGCGAAGTTGTGGCTTTTGCATCTTGAAGGTGCATGTTACCTCTCCAAAAGTATTATTTTTAATGCCAATTTTATATTGCTATTGCTTGTTTTTAGGTACATTTAGTTGCATTAGGGTGTTAGAATCATGCATTTGTATAAAGAGTTTAGTATTTTGTCTATGGCAGTGTGAATGGTTGTTTTGTGGTTATTTTGCAGGTTTGGCATAGGATTAGGCGTAGGAAAGTAACACGGTTAGGATTGCCAAGGAGGATGTCAAGTGTTATTGGCACAAAAAGACTAGATAGTGCCAAGCACTTGTTGGCAGAGAAGTGACCTTGATGCCATGCCAAGAGGTTGTTGAACCTCGAAAAAATAGGATATGCTCAAGCTCCTAAAAGATCGCAAATGGATCAACTTCTGAAAAAATAGCGGATAAGGTGATGCCAAGCTATGCTGGAAAAAACATGCCAAGCTTGTGTGCCAAGGAAACATGGGCATGGTAACGTTATCCCTAGCTTGATAAGCTATCACACCAATCGGATAAGGTTCTATCTTTTATCCTTGAAGCATTTGAAATTCAAATGAAGAAGCTATCATATTCCCTTCCCTTGCACGCCTATATAAACACCAACCGATCAAGCATTTAGAGGATCATGAGCAGAGATTGTGAAGGCTTAGAGTGATCGGAGTGAGATGTTGGAGTGCTCGATGAGTGACGATCGGCTGCACTGAGGAAGGGTGGTTCAACCACTTGGCCGAGAGCCTGGATTTAAGGGCTACATCGAGAGACCCCTCTCGCATATTCTCTTGGGTTTAAGTTGTTTTACTTTTATTTTTATGATGATGTATTTGAAAATGGTTATGGTTTTGTTGGCTAAATCCCTCACCATGAACTAATTCCATAGTTGGTGGGGGATGTTTGGTTTAAACGTTGATTTCATGCCTTAGTTTCTTTAATGGCAATTTTATTTTGGCAAAAGTTTTCTAGTCGGCATACATAAATTTTTCCTAAATAATCTGCCAAGCGAGAGCTGGCACAGTTAGTCTATTGTCCCTCAATATCTTAACAGACTTGAGGTGGGGACGATTAAGTTGTTGAATACTATAGAGAGAAGCTTCGAGAGAAGTCGTTCAAGTAGATGAACTTACTTTAGAAGTGATATTTACCCCCTAGGACTATAGATTGGTTCTTAATCAACTCGATTCATTTAAAAACATTTACTATGGATTTATATGGGTTTTTACGTAATCGATTTAGGGCAATGGCCATAGAGAGAGGCATTGCTAACGTTGAATCTGCTCGGCAAACAATGCCAAGATAGTTTGCCAACAAAGGCTGGCGTGAACAACATTAGACCTAGGCATTCCCTGCCAACACTCATTATTCATTAAGAACATCTTCCTTGCCAACGTTTTACTTCATTTTTCTTTTCTTTTTATTAGTTCCAAAACAATCTTCAAAACAAACATTTTTTCTTCTAAGGCAAGTAACAATCAAACAATTGATTTCCAAGTCAATCTTTGTGGGATCGATACTCAGCTTAACTGCTCTATTACTTGCAGACCGTGTATACTTGCACGCAAAAGACTCTTAGCACTGTTTTACTAATACATACATTTTGCCCATTTTGTCAGCATTCATAACACACATCTTCTACAGAGTCTACAAGTTTTGGGCGTCATTGCCTGGGATTGCAACGGATTTGATTGTTTTCATTTTTTACTTGTTTTCATTTATTTTTTACTCCATTTTTGTTTTTATCGGTGTATGACCAGAAACCACCCTGTGGTGGACGATTGGCCATGCGATTCGAAAATTGAGAGAACCTTGCGGAGGTTAAAGAAAAGATGTCGAGAGATGAATCATGATAATCAAAGGAATGATGTGGTGAACAATGATGGAGATCCACTCAATAACAATGCACTACCACCCCCTAATGTCTCAATTGTTAATGTGGAGGAAGAGAGGCCAATCCGAGAACATTCAGCGTCTGACATTGCAAATCTAATGCCAGGAATTGTTGGCACAGAGGTAACTGAAACAAATTTTGAACTTAAGCCGATAATGATTCAAACTCTTTTGAATATAGGCAAGTTTGATGGAGTGCTTATTGGAGACCCGAGGCAACATCTAAAGCAGTTCATGGAGATTTGCCAATTATTTCAACAAACTAGAGTATCTGGAGACACTGTGAAGTTAAGGTTATTCACATTTTCCTTGCGAGATAGAGCCAAGGCTTGGTTCAATTCCTTGCCACCTGGCTCAATCACCTCATGGGAAGACCTATGCCAGAAGTTTCTAACATGTTTTCAACCGCTAACACTCACTGCCAAGCTATGTGGTGAGATCATTACATTTTGGCAGGCTGAGGACGAGACCCTATATGATGCTTGAGAAAGATTTAAAGATCTGTTGAGATATGTCCTATGCATGGATTCCCGAAATGGACCCAAATACAAACCTTGTACAATGGGTTGAATGCAAAAATGAGGATTGTTGTTGATGTTTCAGCAACCGGTTCATTACTTGACAAAAACTACACAGAGGTTGTTGGCATTCTTAAGAGGATTTCAATTAATGACTTTGAATATCCTGTTGCAAGACTTGGGACCAGAACCAAATCCAGTGGGAAATTGAAGATTTATGAGCTAACGTCCATCCATGCCGAGATTTCCAACCTCACCAGCATGGTGAGAACTTTGCAAAAGAACAATGAGTCTTAAAATGTTAAATCATTAGAACCATTATGTACCATATGCGGAGAGAACTACCATGTAGATGAATGCCCTGCCAACCCTGAGTCGATAAATTTCATTGACAATTCTAGTCGTTATTATAATACTAACCCCAATACTTACAATGCATGTTAGAGATATCACCCTAACTTAGCTTGGGGAAATTAAGGGGGCAACCAATACAACGCCCAACGACAGAATGCCAGAGGCAAAATAACAATGTCTTGCTAGCATTCAATCAAAATGCTATGCCACAGAATGCCCAGAACAATTTCCAGCAAGGGTAAAGACTTAATCAATGGGGCACTCTAGTGGAATACATGGAGAGGAATGATGCCACAATCCAGAGTTTGGCAGCATCAATGAGGAACTTGGAATTCCAGATTGGGAAGTTTGCTAATGCACTCAGCAATTGACCCCAATGAGCTTTACCAAGTCACGCTGAAGATGCTCAGCACAAAGAAAATGAGAAATTCAAGGCCATAACCCTTCAGAGTGGTAATCAGTGTGAGGCAGAGATGGCTGCCAAACAGCAGTTAATTGCCAAAATGGAAAGCCAGTGCTAACATATAAGCCCAGGGAAGCAGAGAAAGAGGAATTTAAAACAGATGATGCTAGTGGTCATGCCAACAATGATGCCAAACATGATGTCAACATTAATGACAGTCATACTGAGGCCAAACAGCATATTCATGCCAAAACAGATGACAGCACTGCCTCGACAAAGTCGGCAACTCCAGCATATGTTTATCCACCGCCACCATTTCCATCAAGACTTTAAAAGCACAAACAGGACCAGCAATTTAAGCGCTTCTTAAAAGTACTTAAGCAATTGCAAATTAACATTCCATTGGTAGAATCCCTTGAGCAAATGCACAACTATGTAAAATTCATGAAAGACATTATGTCCAAAAAGAGAAGTTGGGAGATTTTGAAACTATCGCTCTCACTGATGGATGCAGTGCCATGATCCTAAATTGATTGCCACCAAAGCTGAAAGATCCTGGAAGTTTCATTATCCCTTATACAATTGGAAACAAATTTATGGGCAAGGCATTGTGTGACTTGGGAGCCAGCATCAACTTGATGTCAATGTTAGCTTTTAGGAAGCTTGGCATAGAAGCAAGACCTACAATCGTGACACTCAGCTGGCATATTGATTCTATACGCATCCCAAGGGTAAGATTGAGGATGTGTTGGTGAAGGTAGACAAATTTATCTTTCCAGCTGATTTTATCATTTTGGATTATGAGGTCGATGTTAATGTTCCAATTATTTTAGGTAGGCCATTTCTTGCCACGGGTAGGGCTCTTATTGATGTTCATAAAGGGGAACAAACAATTTATATGAATGACGAGCATGTTACTTTTAATGTGTTTCAAGCTTTGAAATATGCAGGTGAACCTGATGAATGTCAAGCCGATGAGCTAATAGAGTCCATTTACACTGTGGACATAACACAATTATGCCAGGATACAGAAGTTGATGCTAGCATGCTTGATGGCACATCTGAACTTTTTGAGGAGCCTGAGGAATCAACCTTGGAGGCTGAAGATGTAAGTTATTTTGAGCCTCTACAGTTGGCCAACAGAGAGATAAAAGAACCTAAACCATCAATTGAAGAACCACCAGAGTTGGAGCTAAAGCCACTACCAAATCACTTGAAGTATGATTATCTAGGTAAACACTCAACTATGCCAGTGATCATTGCCATTGATCTCACTAATGATCAAGTGGAGAGATTGATGGCAATATTAAGATATTATAAGCAAGCGTTGGGTTGGACCTTGGTAGACATCCGAGGTATTAGCCCAACAATTTGCATGCACAAAATCATTCTAGAAGGGTATCATGAGAGAACCATTGAAGGCCAAATAAGGCTAAACTCAAGCATGAAAGAGGTAGTAAAAAAAGAGATCTTAAAATGGCTTGATGCTGGGATCATTTATCCTATTTCTGATAGCACATGGGTTAGCCCGATGCAATACGTGCCAAAGAAATGTGCCATGACTGTGGTACAAAACAGTGAAGCTGAATTGATTCCCTCTAGGACCATCACCTGTTGGAGAATGTGCATGGATTATAGAAGGTTGAACAAAGCTACGAGGAAGAACCACTTCTCATTGCCTTTCATCGACCAGATGTTAGACAGATTGACAAGTAAAGCTTTCTATTGTTTCTTAGATGATTATTCGGGTTATAATCAGATTGCCATTACCTTTGATGATCAAGAGAATACCACATTCACGAGCCCTTATGTGACGTTTTCTTTTAGAAGGATATCGTTCGGCCTATGTAATGCGTCAACAACATTTCAACATTGCATGATGTCCATTTTTTTTGATATGATCGAGCATAACATGGAAGTATTCATGGATGATTTCTCAATGTTTGGTAAAACATTTGAGGAATGCATTCATAGTTTGGAACAAGTCTTAAAGAGATGCATCGAGATGAATCTAGTTTTAAACTGGGAGAAATTCCACTTCATGGCGAAGGATGGCATTGTTCTCGGTCACAAGGTAACCAAGAGAGGACTAGAAGTTGATCAAGCCAAAGTGGAGGTAATCAAGCAATTACCACCTCCAACGAGTGTTAAAGTTATAAGGAGTTTTTTAGGTCATGCTAGTTTTTATCGGCGGTTTATTAAAGATTTTTCAAAAATTGCTAAACCTTTATGCTTGTTGTTGGAACATAATGCCACTTTTGCATTTGACGATTCTCGTTTGAGAGCATTCTAGGAACTTAAAGAGAAATTGATTAATGCCCCTATAGTCATAGCACCGAATTGGAATGAGCCCTTTGAGCTCATGTGTGATGTTAGTGAGTATGTCGTTTAAGCAGTTTTGGGACAGTGGTATGGCAAGGTTTTTCATGCCAGCAGAACCTTGAATAAAGTACAACTTAATTACTCTACAACGGAGAAAGAATTTCTTGTTGTTATATTTTCTTTTCATAAATTTAGATCTTATTTAATTGGTAACAAGGTTGTGGCTTATACAGATCATTTGGCATTGAAGTCTCTCTTGGCAAAGAAGGATGTCAAGCCCGGGCTAATCTGATGGATGCTCTTACTTCAAGAATTTGACCTAGAGATCAGAGACAAGAAAGGCAGCGAAAACGTAGTAGTTGACCACCTCTAACGTCTAGAACATCACATTAAGGATGGTAAGATCACCACCATTAGAGATGAGTTTCCTGACAAATACTTGCTTTCAGTTAATGCTATGCCATGGTACGCTGACATTGTCAACTACCTGGTGAGCAACATTCTTCCACCAGACTTGGCATACAATGCCAAGAAAAGATTCCTAAGAGAAGTTAGGCAATACTATTAGGATGAGCTAATATTGTTCAAACAATATACCGACCAAGTGATCTGTCGGTGTGTGCCCGAGGATGAACAACATAACATATTGCATTTTTGCCATGTTGCACCATACAAAGTTCACTTTGCTAGAATGAAGACTGCTGCCAAGGTGCCACAATCTGGATTCTTTTGGCCGACTCTATATAAGGATGCCCATGAGTATGCTAAGGCATGTGACCGATGCCAACGAAAGGGAAACATCTCCAATAGACACCAACTACCACTTCAAAATATTATGCCTGTAGATTTATTTGATGTATGGGGGAAAAACTTTCTGGGTTCTTTTCCCCCATCATTCAGTAATGTATATATTCTTGTGGCTGTTGACTATGTATCTAAGTGGGTAAAGGATGTTGCCCTGCCAACAAATAATGCCAAGGCTGTTGCCAAGTTCTTACACAAACACATTTTTACTAGATTTGGCGCTCCTAGAGTGATTATTCATGATGAGGGCACACATTTCAAATGCAATATAATATCTAAAGCTTTGTGCAGGTATGGTATACAGCAAAGAATTGCCACAGCAGACCATCCGCAAACAAACGGCAAGTTAAAATATCAAATAAGGAGATTAAGAACATTCTAGAGAAGACTGTAAATCCAACAAGGAAAGACTGGTCCTTAAGACTAGACGAGTCATTGTAGGCTTATAGGACTGCCTTCAAAACTCCTTTGGATACTTCACCATTTAGACTTGTTTTTGGTAAACCATGCCATCTACCACTTGAACTTGAACATAAAGCCTACTGGGCCATCAGAAAACTTGACATGGCATGGAGAGTTGTTGAAGAAAAGAGGTTACTCGACCTCAATGAGTTGGAGGAATTTAGGACACAGGCCTATGAGAATGCTAGGATCTACAAGGAGAAAGAAAAATGTTGGCATGGTAGTAGGATAATGCCAAGGCAATTTGAAATAGGCCAGCATGTTTTTTTGTTTAATTCATGCCTTAAACTATTTTCAAGAAAACTCAAATCAAGATGGACGGGTCCTTATGAAGTTGTTAAACCATACACCCATGGAGTTGTGGACATTAAGAACTTAAGGAATGGAGAAATTTTCAAGGTGAATGGCCAACGTCTAAAGCATTACATGGAAGGTAATCGAAACAATGTCAAGGAGATGATCCTCTTGGTAGAGTTAACATGAAACATCATCAGGTTTGAACTCCTTGTAAATATTAGGATAGTTGTTTTTGTTTATTTTTGGATTCAGGTTTTGTTTTTATTTTTGTTGTTTTTCAATTTTATTCCCTAGCTGTGTTGAAAAGTTTTCTTTTGAGTGTATGCAGAATTGATGCCAAGAACATTGCCAAGAACGATGCCATGAGCACTGCTAGTCAGCATGTTTGCCAAGGGTGATGCCATGCAAAATGCCAATGCAGCTTGGTATGCGTTGGTTTACGTGATAGAGAGAGAAGACAAAATCCCGGCTTGATTAAATAAGAGACTAATTTTCTTGAAACATTAAACCTTGGCTGCCCAAGTGAGGTTAGAATTAAATCCAACATAATTACCCTATCAACTCAAATTCATACCCAATCCTTATCACTTTAACCTTATCACTTTAAAATTCTTCCTAATCAAAAATTTTGAAATTCCATCATTATCACACCATTTAATCGGATATCATCATTAAAACCCTTTAAACACTCCATTTTTTACCTTATTTACCCTAGCTAATTTCCCAAGAAACAAATACCTCTCATTCTTTTTCTTTTCTCAAACAAGAATCAAGAAATCAATCATCTTTTCTCCTTCCTTCAAACCGTTTCAAATTTTTTCTTCATCTCTATGGCATCTTTATCTACTCCCTTCAAATGATTCTTCAATGAAGAAATCCAAAAGAAGTTTAAAACAAGCTTTTCCGCAAGATCCTTTTTGTACGAGAACATTTTGACTTCCAAACCAACACTACCGTTGGATTCCCACCGGAGTTCATGGCCATTGTCGACATACACAAGTGGAGTTCATTCTGCCAATAGAAAGGGGAGATCTATGCCACCATTGTGCAAGAATTTTATACACATCTTGTGACAAAAGATTCTCCATTCTTGATAACTCGAGGTAAATATGTGTGTTTCAATGAAGGGTATGTTAACTCACTATTTTTTAATGATATAGGGGATGAGCACTTTGACTATGTTGAATCCATGACTACTGCCAAACGCATGAAACTGTTGGCAGACTTATGTGAGCCTGGCACAGTTTGGACAATTTTGTCGACATGCCACTGGACGGTGAAGAGGTTGGCATTGAAGCCCTGGAATGTGCGGTTGGAATCACTTCATCAAGGAAAATGTGTTGCGTACATCTCATAATGAAACCATCTTGGAAGAAAGGCTGGCTTTGTTGCGTCAAAGGACGCAAGATAAACATTGGCAAGATTATCATCGAGGAGACTTATAAGTGTGCTTCGAGAGGTAAAGGTAACTTGTTTTTCCCTTTGCTTATTTCTAACATTTGCATGCACCATGATGTGCCTAGGCTTGATGAAGATCAAGGCTAGATTATATAGGGAACGACAATCACGACTGCCTTATGGAAAAACCTCACGGTTGTTGAGCCAAAGGAAAAGGCAAGGGAAATGCCAAAACTACCACTCCAAATCCAAAGCCAAAGGAAAAGCCGGGTAGTGTACTAGAGACCATGCCAACCAGTTCGTTAGCAGTGTTGTCCCAAGTTTATCATCGCTAGGAGATTGTTCTCCAAAATCTAGAGGCAGCTGAGGACCTTAATGCTAAGATGAGGTACTGCACAAAGTAAAGGGATGCTATTATCAGGGAGGTGCTTGTAAAACTATCCCCTAAAGTTGTGTTGGCATTCCCAGTTTTCCCTATCGAACCCTCTGCCAATGAAAATGACATACCAACCAGTCCAGCCAATCCAACAATGCCAGCTAGTCCAGCCAGTTCAATTAGTCTAGTTGTACCAGCCAGTATAGCCAATTTTGAATCCAATACCACAATTCATGTGTCCCTAGTGCAATTTGAATCCTCCAGCACTAATTCCTCATCTAAATCGAAGGAAATCCCAGTTAAAACATCCAAAGCTAAGCCGGTTACACCGCCAGTGAACCTGCCAAGAAAAAGGAGAAAGTTGGAGCCTCCACTGCTGCAAAGCCACCCATGACCAGAATCAAGCGCAAAGCTCTCGATCGTGGCAGCTTTGTTAAAAGTAAGACCTGAGTCACATGGGCAGAAGTCAAAGAGAACTCTCTAATGAGGAGTCATATTCTACTTAAACTCATTTGTATTTCATCTTATTTCATTCACATAATCATGCATTTTATTTTTATGTTTTTTTGTATATATGTGTTATTTCATGTGTTGAGGACAATGCACATCTTGGGTTTAGGGTGTTCATTTTCTCCCATTTATGACATGCATTTCATGTTTAATTTATGTTTCCATGCCATTTAGATCATATAGGATAGTTGCATACTGAACCATTAAAAAAAAGAAAAATTTGCCTCAATTTAATTTCGATGGATGTTAACAATTGTTAGGCAAGTTTAATTTGATCTAGATGTCTGTCCAATGAGGAAATTTTAATCTTTAGTTGTCATGCCATACTAGAAGAGTAATATGCCAGGTTAGCTTCGCAGTTGATCTCTAGTTTAGGGAATTGAATTTACACTTAACACGTGATATGTATCTAGTTCTCTAGCAAACTTAGACTATTTGAAACTACGCTCAGATTGGAAAAAAATGATGCCAGGGTAAAAAGAAACTAATAAGCAAGCAATGTTCTACCAATGCAAAAAAAAATAAGACTTTCCTCTACCTAAGGATGGTAAGTTACTTGGGGTTCTTAGTTTGCTCTCTCTTAGTTCTCAAGTCCAAAACCCTAGGGTATGAGTTGAAGAAAAATCCTAGTGATGTTTGGATTAAGGTGGGTATTTGTGGTATGCTCCCTCTTATCAATCACGCTAAACAGTGTCACGAAGCAAGCTTAAATTAATGCCAACAGAACCCTCGGCAAGAAAGAAAAAATGATGAAAATAAATATCTAAGTTTAGGTAGTAAAATTGGCTAAAAGAGTGAAATGATATTGGATGCATATTGCCTACACATCATGCACTCTTCATGAACTTAGACTAGAATTATATTGTTGCACTTGAATTACTATCTGCTTGCCATTATTGCACTGAGATACTGAGGACAGAAATAGAGCAACTTTTGCTTGCCAGAATCTATTGGCATTCTAACCAAAACTTTGTCGAGGTAACCTTTTCACAGTTTTTGTTTTCTTTGTTTGAATTACTTGGGGACAAGCAATGAGATAGATTTGGGGGTGTGTTACCTCTCCAAAAGTATTGTTTTTAATGCCAATTTTATAATGCCTTGCTTTTTTTAGGTATATTTAATTGCATTAGGTTGTTAGAATCATGCATTTGCATAAGGAGTTTAGTATTTTGTCTATGCCAGTGTGAAGGGTTATTTTTATGGCTATTTTGCAGGTTTGAGCATATGATTAGGCGCAGAAAAGCAACACAGTTAGGATTGCCAAGTGTTGTTGGCACAAAAGAACCATAAAGTGCCAAGCACTTGTTGGCAGAGAAGTGAACTTTGATGCCATGCCAAGAGGCTGTTAAACCCTAAAAATAGGATATGATCATGCTCTTAAAAGATCGTAAATGGATCAACTTCTAAAAAATAGAGGATAAGGTGATGCCAAGATATGTTGAAAAAGACATGCTAACCTTGTGTGCCAAGGCAACATCGGCATGATGACGATAGCCATAGCTTGATAAGCTATCACACCAATCGAATAAGACTCTATCTCTTATCCTTGGGGAATTTGAAATTCAAATGAAGAAGCTATCTTATTCCCTTCCTTTGCACGCGTATATAACACCAACCAATCAAGCATTTAGGGGGAATGGTGAGCAGAGATTGTGAAGGCTTAGAGTGATCAGAGTGAGGTGTTGGAGTGCTCGACGAATGACGGTCGGCTACATTGAGGAAAGGTGGTTCAACCACTTGGCTGAAAGCCTGGATTTGAGGGCTACATCGAGAGACCCTTCTCGCATATTCTCTTAGGTTTAAGTTGTTTTACTTTTATTTTATTGATGATGTATTTGAAAATGATTATGGTTTTATGGTTAAATCCCTCACTATGAACTAATTTCATAGTTGGTGGGGGATGTTTGGTTTAAACGTTGATTTCATGCCTTAGTTTCTTTAATGACAATTTTGTTTTGGAAAAGTTTTTCTAGTCGGCATACTTAAATTTTTCCTAAGTACTATGCCAAGCGAGAACTGGCATAATTAGTCTATTGTCCCTCAATATCTTAACAGACTTGGGGTGGCGACGATTAAGTTGTTGAATACTAGGGAGAGAAGCTTCGAGAGAAGTCGTTCAAGTAGATAAACTTACTTCAGAAGTGATATCTACCCCCTAGGAGTATAGATTGGTTCTTAATCAACTCGACTCATTTAAAAAACATTCACTATAGAGATATAGGGTTTTTAAATAATCAATTTAGGGAAATGGCCATCGAGAGAGGCATTGCTAACGTTGAATCTGCTCAGGAAACAATGCCAAGACAGTTTGCCAACAAAGGCTGGCGTGAACAGCATTAAACCTCGGCATTCCATGCCAACACTCATCATTCATTAAGAACATCTTCCTTGCCAATGTTTTACTTTATTTTTCTTTTCTTTTTATTAGTTCCAAAACAATCTTCAAAACGAACATCTTTTCTTCTAAGGCAAGTAACAATCAAACAATCAAATTCCAAGTCAATCTTTGTAGGATCGATACTCAGCTTAACTGTTGTATTACTTACAGACCGTGTATACTTGCACGCAAAATACTCTTGGCACTATTTTACTAATACATACATTTTGCCCCTTTTGCCAGCATTCATAACACACATCTTCTATAGAGTCTACAATGCGCGAGCGCAATTATCCTACACATGATTTTGAGCTTGTCGTGGTTGTGTTTGCTTTAAAGATTTTGGGGCATTATCTCTATGGTGAGAAGTGTGTTGTGTACATGGATCATAAGGGTTTAGAATTATTGATGATTCAAAAACATTCGAATCTTAGGTGACGTAGATGGTTTGATTTGCTTAAGGATTATGATTTGCTGATCAAGTATCATTCGGGAAAGGCTAATGTTGTAGTCGATGCTTTGAGTAGGAAAGTTTTGGTGGAGTTGAGGGTGATGTTTGCACGATTGAGTGTGACTTGGGATGGATCCTTGTTGGATGAGTTACAAGTGAAGTCATCTTTGTCACAGTTGATTAAGGAAAAGCAACCTTATGCCGATGCGTTGGTACCACATGTTAAGGATATAATGAATGGAAATACGATGAATTATCACTTTAATTATGATGGGTGTTGTGTTTTAAAGATCAGATGGTGGTGCCTAATGATGTTGAGTTGAGGCATACTATCTTTGCTGAGGCGCACACTAATCATTTTACTATGCATCCCGGTAGTACTAAGATGCATCGAGGGTTAAAGGAAGAGTACTATTGGGTTGGTTTGAAGAAAGATGTGGCTGATTTTATTGCTAGATGCACGGTGTGTTACCGTGACAAGACTGAGTATCAGTGTCCTTCTGGGTTGTTGCAACCGTTGAGGATACCAAAATGAAAGTGGGAGAGAATCACCATGGATTTTGTTTCTGGGTTGCCGTTGATGCCCACTAAAAAGGATTCCATTTGGGTGATTGTTAATCAGTTTACGAAGTGTGCACATTTTGTACCTATGTATACCTTGGATAAATTGGTTTAGTTGTTTATTGCTAAGATTGTGCGTTTGCACGAGGTGCCTAAGTCCATAGTTTCAAATAGAGATTCGCAGTTTATAGCGAGGTTTTAGGAGTGTTGGCACCGAGCTTTGGGTACACGGGTAAATTTTAGTATTTTGTATCATCCTCATACGAATGGTCAGTCTAAATGTGTGATCCAAGTCTTGGAGGATATGTTGAGGTGTTGTATCATTGAGTTTCAAGAAAACCTGGGAGAAGCAACTACCTTCGATAGAGTTTACTTATAACTATAGTTATCAGGCTAGTATACAAATGGCACCATATGAGGCTTTGTATGGTAGGAAGTGTCATACGACTTTGTGTTGGGCTGAGGTTGGGGAAAAGCATGGTTCTATGCCGAATGTGTTGGAAGACACAAATGAGAATGTGAGGCTTGTTTGTGATCGCTTAAAAGTGGCCTCGGATCGGTAGAAATCCTATGCAGATTTGAAGCGTAGGGAGATTGAGTATGCGGTTGGTGATCGTGTGTTCTTAAAGGTGTCACCTTAGAAGAAGGTGATGCATTTCAGACATAATGGTAAGTCTAGTCTGAGATTCATTGGCCATATGAAGTTGTAGAGTGTGTAGGTCATGTGGCTTATTGTTTCAGGTTGCCTCCTGAGTTGGAGAAGATTCATGATGTGTTTCATGTGTCGATGTTGCGGAGGTATCAGTCGGATCCATCGCATGTTATGCCGGTGGAGGATAGTGAGTTACAATTGGATTTCACTTTTGATGAGGAACTTGTTGAGATCCTAGATTCTAGTAGTAGGTTTCTTCATGGCAAAAGGACCGAGCTTGTAAAGGTGTTGTAGCGACACCGTGGAGTTGAGGAGACCACGTGGGAGAGTAAAGCAGGCATGATGAAACAATTTCTGCATTTGTTTCCTTCAGGTAAAATTTTGAGGATGAAATTTCTTAAGCGGGAGAGTTGTAAAGCGCCGGTTTTGGGCCTAGGAGTTTCTTGGTTGATTAGACGGTCTGGTGGACTAGGATTAGAGATTCGAGTCAGATTCAGGATAAAAAATTAGAATAAATATTTTCCTGTGAGAAAATATATGGGAAAAATATCCTAAAATAATTAATACATAGATGTTTTTGGTGAAGTCAATTTTTGAAAATGGAATTTGGAAATTGGACATTTTGGCTAGTGACCAAAATATAAAGATTGAAAACTATTTTTAGTGACTGTTTTGAAAAAACATCAACACTTTGAATATTTAAGGAGCTATTTTACCTAATATTTTTAATCTTATTTTCCTCTTTATTTGGATTATTTTTAATGAGATTTAATTAAGGAAATTAAAGGGGAATTAATGAAGAAATGTGGTTATTTTCCTAAAAACAATTTTGACGTAACTTCTTTTCTTAAACTTTTCTCTCAACTTCTCTTTAGCCAAACATTTTATTTTGCATCAAATATTTGAGGTAATGTTCTTAATTTCTTAAACTCTTGGTTTCTAATGGATTCTTCGATCTTGTTTCCAAAAATCTTATTATCTTTCTTTGTTTTTCAAGAGTAAACATCCAATTGAGAGGAAATTCACTCATTAGAGGTAAGGTTCGTTCTTCTCCTCTAATGAATGGTTCTTTATTAAAATTCTAAGGTATTTTATCCTTGTTTAATGTTTTCTAATAAGCTTCAATAATTTAATTATAGAAATTGGATAAATCAAGGTTTAAATGATGAGATTAACTAATTTTTGTTTTAGATCTTTTTTGTTGATTTCTTGATTGGTTATAATCATGATTTTGATGTTTTATAATGTTAATAAGTTGGTTTTAACATTGGGATCTCAAAACTATGTGAATCTCTAATTTCTTAGGTTATTAGCGTTGTATTTTTGGTGAGTTTTGGTTGTTTAATGAATGCTGGAATTATAAGGATGATAATCGGTTGTTTTTGGATGTAAATTAATTGATGGATTAAACCTTTAGGTTTTGGCTGGGTTAAGTTTGGAAGGTGTTTGATGTTGTTTTCGGATGATATGGAGGGGTTTCAGCTAGTGTTTGAGGGGGATTATTGTGAATTGTTATTGTTGGGTTTGTGAATGCATTTTGATGCATTGAATCCTCTGTTTTTGTGATGTAAAATCAGGGGAAGTTGATCCTCAAGCTTGCGACTCCACTTCAGAAGCTTTGGAGGAGTAGTTTGCATCGGCGAACGAAGTTTTGCGAAATCGATGAGTGAGAACGTGGATTTCAGCTTTGAAATGGTTTAAAGGTTATTTTGGAAGTTCAAATTAAGCCTAAAACGCTGGTTTAAACTCAGAAGTGAGCATGATGAGATTTCTCCCTCGGTCATGTTTTGGCGAAGTTGATTTTATGCACTTGTTTTTTATTACATGGTACCTACTGTTTAAGCATGTTTTAAAGTATGTTTTATACTATTTTTGATAATATATTGATAATGGATGCATTGGGAAAATGATCCATGTAAGTATGCATAATACATGTTAATGAATGGTTTAATGCATTGAAAAGGGTTTTGATTGATGCTTATAAAAATAGTGAGGTACATGGTTTAATATACTTGGTCGGCCATAGGATTGATAGTGCACTATAAAAAGTCACCTCGGGTGTTGAGGGGTTTATGTGTACCGAATACTCTACCATAGTACCCTAACGGTTGAGTGGTTATATGGTACCAAAAACTCTCATTAGTGGATTATACACCTAACCGGTGATTGGGGTTGTGATTTTACTGTGGTTGTGATTGTACCGTTATTTCGGTTGAGGTTTTATAAAGTGTTGAGAGAAAACTTGTTGAATCCATGTATCCGATGTAATATTTTGTGAAAGGGAACTTGGTTCATGATCACTTCAAAGCCAATATAATTGTTAATGTATCATGTTGATGGATTATGATGTATAATATTGGTTTATACATGTTTGCTCTTTAAGCCTTTTATATGGGTTGTTATGTATGGGAAAACTTAAATTGAGGGTTAGCAAATAGGATTTTGTTGTTGATTCATGATACATGTTGCATATGGTTTAATATACATGTTTTGGAAATGTTAAGTGCATGGTTTAAAAGGCGTGATAATGTTTTAAAAGTGGTTTTAAATGATGAACTCATTGTGAGTTGTAGCACCCCAAAAACTAGTTTAGTCAGAATTGGGTTCTGGCGATCAAAAACCCTACACCGGGAAGGTCTAAATATTGAATTGACTTTGATCGTATGGTCAATTATATTGATATTGAACTCTAATTGAGTCAATTTATTGACTAGGGGCCTTATTGAATTTATTGAAAGTTACTTAGTGACTAAATTGTGAAAATTGAAAGTTTGGGGGAAAAGTGCAAACTCTAAAAAGATGAGGGACCACCCTTGTAATTTTCCTATTTTTAAGTGAATGGCCTCCTTGCTTGCCTCCGCACCCCAACATGATATGGTCTTCTTTTTCCTAAGGAAAAGATGGCAATTTGATGGATTGTCATGAATTGGGGAAAAAGAAAGAAAAGATAGAAACTATTAAAATATAGCTTACTTTCTTTTGAGGGAAACATCCATCGGTTGTTTGCTAACCGAGTTAAAGTGTTTAAAACACTTAAACTACCCTTTTATAAGGAAAAAGAAAAGGCTTTCACCAAGACTGTAACACCCCATTCCCGGGTTAGCCGTAATCCGGTTCGGGAGCGTTACTGAGGCGAGAACAAAGCAAGAGACAGGTTACTTGTTGAACAAGTATCCTCGATATAGATAACTTGCAATGCAAGTAACTCAAACACAACAATACAAGACATATAAATAAGCATACTTAGCATGCTAATTTAGGCACTAATTTGTTTCATTTCATACTTATATCCTAAGTTACCACTATCATATTACAATTTACCATTCCATTTCAATACACATACACCATTCGAATATCAATGACAAGTATGGCATACTTCACAATAGGTTACTATTAGTCATGACCCAACTTACATTCTTATTACATGTTCATAAACCCTATTCGAATAACAAGGTGGTCACTTAACACATTTCATTTGTTTCTTTTTCAAACAAGACATACTATTTCATGGCATCCTTAGCTAGAAACATTGTTAATGCATGCTTGTACATACCTTAGCTCCAATTCATCAAGCAATGCCAATTCTTACCAATGGCCACAAGAACAAATGCATGATCATACAATATTGGTCTAGTATTCAAATGATACAAGGTTTCAATAATCATTGAATTACTTTCACAATGTGCGCAGCATCATACTTATTTGTATACATATCAACATAGTTATATACAAAGTTCAAGTCACCCATGTTAGTTACAAGATAGGCCCATAAAAGTTATACATAATTACAAGTCTTAAACACACACAAAAATGCATGATCAAGGCTAAATATTACAAGTTCTAGTGCCATCAAACTAGGAGCATACAAAGAGTATATAAACATACTTTCAAGCTTGTTTCAGAATGTTGCTTCGAGCTCAAGATATCCTCTTGAAAATGTCTTTAATCTGTTATGGGAAGAATGAAGAGTAGAGTAGTAAGTACAAGTTATGTACTTAGTGAGATAACACTACGCTAACCAACTTCAAGTATACATATCCAAGTTTACAAGTATTTCAAGGGATCAAGATCATCACTACAAGTCACATGTCATTCGAATTCGAGGAGTAGACATAGACAAGCATACAATTCACATTTACAACATAGCATCATCATCATATGATTACATCAAGCTATTCGAATTATTGCTTAGAAGACAAGCAATCAAATACACCAAGTACCAAGTGGACATTCTTACACAATAAACATCATATATGCATTTCTTTCATGGGAAGTAACAAGTTATACAATCATTCATGTGTTATCTTTCAAGACAAGGATGTTCATTCAAGAATCTTACAAGACAAGTAATGTTCACATCACACATCCAAGACAAACAATGTTCACGTCAAGTTATTAATTCATCTTACAACACCCTTGGTAATTAGTTCACTAGATAATCAAGTCTTCAACAATATGCACCGAAGTGCCAATATGCACCGTAGTGTCAATATGCACTGTAGTGCCAAAATGCACCGTCATGCCAATATGCACCGTAGTGCCAATATGCATTGTCGTGCCAATATGCACCGTAGTGCCATTATGAGCTCTAGATTCTAAGGCATGCCCTCCTATCTATCCAAACTAGCTACCAAGGTTGTTTGATTATCAATTTCATTCAAGCTTTATACAATTCATTAATCAATACATGATTATGCCATTCAAAGGCCAAGCCCTTGGGCTTATGGAGTCTTAACTCCCAAGACAAGTTTATACATGCCACTCGAATGGCATGAACACAAGGTGGTACCATTGTTCATTTCATTTAAAACAAGTCATGCATATCAATCACAAACACATTCATATGTATGCAATGTGCGTACCTTATTCTCCAAGCAAGCATGCCATTTCTTACCTTTGGCATAAGCAATGCAATATGTCAAGCATTTCATTTCATTTGCTTAACAATCAAGTAAACAAGTAGAACATGGCATCAACAAGTTGTCATTCATATCATTCTTCCCTTAATTAGCCAAATATATATTAGGTCATGTTACATGGCAATGTCATTGAATTAACACAATAGCAAGATTGGTTAGGACCTAAGTCCTAACCCTAAGGGAGGTTACACTCACAATACTCCTAGCTAATCACTTGTCTTGTATCCAAATCTCTTTGCCTCTTGCTTTGGGATGTTCACTCTTTTCTTCCTCTTCCACAACTTGCTGCCCTTGGTCTAGCAAGCATAACACATACAATTCATCAAAACATGCATATAATGTCACACATATATAGTAATAATGTTGCCACATTTGTACCTAACATTTAGCTACTGTTTTTTTATGCTTTCCTTTAAGAATTTCTTACTTGTTCATCTCTATATTGTTATTACCTCATTTTAGTACATAATTGGACAGATTACAATGTCCCAAAACTGTTTTGGAAACAGTTTGCTTCTAGGTGCAAAAATAGTCCCAAACTTCCAAAGACACTGCTGCCTGGCAGTTTGCACACTGTCCCTTTAAATGGTCATATCTTTTAATTCGTACGTCAAAATTTCTATTAGTTTACACCGTTGGAAATATTATTTAATTTCCTTTCCAATGGTATAAGGCTTGCATTCCCATGCTTAGCCAATCGATACAGTTTATTGTTTAAAGACAGGGCATTTACACTGTCTGGACAGTTTGCACTGTCCAGCTATTTCTAATTATAGTTTCCAGCATAGAACCCAGAATTAAGTTCTGCTTTCACCTAATGAAAGTAGACATACTAAGGATCATGTCACTAAAATTTCAGCCCTGAATTTGATCTATACAAATTTTGGTGAATCTTCAAAGTTACTGCCCAGAACAGAGCAATTCTGGGCAGATTGCACCTATTCACATTTTAATTCCTTAAATTCATTTTAACCAATGTTTTGGCCCTATAATTCATTTCATATGAAATCCTAAACATGTTTAGTCAATGTTAATTCATTTTTCAAGGTGGCCAAAACAGAGTAAGTTGGTTAAGTTGCTTAATTTTGCATGTTTACACAATTTATTCTTACTAAAACAGTTTCTAGGCTATATGACTTTGTTCATACTTTTATCTTTCTTTTCCAGCATTGGTTACTAACAATTTAGCTTGTTTAAAACCTTAATTACATTACCTGATCATGATCATATTCAATTCATTAGTTCCATAGCTCAATTACATGTTCTAACAATTCAATTCTTACAACAACATTTCATTTCAAATTTCCAGCAACCTAATTCTTGTTACACCATCACTTACACATAAATTCTATCATAATACCTAGTGTTCATTATCCAAATTTACATAATCCTACAACAATTCAATCATCTAACAACATATTCAATAGTTAATTTCATCTACAATCATCAAAACAACCCAAGTCGATAAGTACAGTTGCCTATTTGATTGAACAAGAATAGAATCATACTTACTTTGCTTCTAGCTTTAATTTCCTTACAAAATCCTATACATGCAAGCTTAATTTCCCTTCAATCAATGGCTGATCTCTCAATTTCCCTCTCTCTCTAATTTCCCTCTTCAATTCAGCATAATGAAGAGGATGGATGAAGATGACATCCATTTTAATGGATTTAGGAATTTACTATCTTAGCCTTAATTAGTTGTTAGTCATAGAATTGATCAAGGGAAAATGTGGTAAGGTAAAAGTTTAGCACGCAATCTCTCAATTTACTATTTAATTCAATTTAGTCACTTTAAATTGGTCACTTATTTCATTCATTCTTCTAATTAAGTCCTTAATTGATCTAATTAGCTTAGATTCTATGTTCAATTAAGCTATCAACTTAAGCAATTGGTTTCAATACTTATAGGCTAGGATTTAGGGTATTACAGAGATCTCCCTTTAAGCACTCATCATATTGCCTATGAACAAGCACACACCTTTGTTGATGTCTTCTTCCTTGAGCTTAAGCAAGCTCCTCTCTTATTAAGCATCCAAAACTTAAGCTTCCTTTAATCCATTGATGCTATTGAATAACCATCGGTTGGGTAAGCAAAAACCCTTTACCAATTGTTAATTCTCATGGATTGTGGATGCTTAATTTCAAGCTAAAGTTATTGAATACTTATGCTAAATTCAATAGCTATTTCAATTAAGATATTGATTTCAATATCATTGTATCGATTTTAATGCATCCTCTTGCTTTGTCTAGCTCAAGAGTTGGAGAAGGAAAATCCATCATCTCCATCAAAGGCTATAAATAAGGGAATTATCATCCGAGAGCCATAGGAGCTCCAGAAATTAAGGTGAGTGTAGTTGGAATCATAGGATTAAGCTGGGAGCTATTCTTGATTACATCGTTATTGAATATTACATGGCTAACCTCTTTCTTAAGGGTTGTTGCATCGAATCTTATTGAAGGCTATGTTGGTAAGCTTTGATAAGTTATTGCATTGAACCATTGAACATAGCATCATCGTTTTTATCATCGTCATCATTGAAACCTTGGAATATAGGAATATTGATCATTGGTTATTAATAGAGTTGTTGATATGGTTATTGGATATTGATACAAGAATTGTATAGTCATTGATATTGATATTGTCATTGTCATTGAACACCGATATTGTTATTGTCATCGCCATTGAAACATTGCCATTGATATAGTCATCGTCATTGATATCAACATTGTTATTGTCATCGTTAATGCTATTGTTATTGTTATCGAACCTTGGATTTGAAAGGACATTGGATGCAATTGTCATGCCATAGAATTTATGAGCTCATTGGTACAGGTGGACTACGGTCCTTGGGCTATGACCTTTATTGTGGCAAGGCGGAGGGCTGTTGTGATATTGGTCAATTTGTGAGGTGGAGGGACTAGACGATTCATCGATTTGGCGAGGCGTAGGAATTTGTGTATCCACTATCTTGTTCTGATCCAAGGAAATGCTATTGATATAGATCAAGCATGTTATTGAATATTGTCAGAGCATTGCTATTGCCATAGCATTGATATAGACATAGCATAGTTATTGTCATGGCATTGATATTGCCATTGCATTGATATAGACATTGCATAGTTATTGTCATAATATTGATACTGTTATAACATTGATATTAACATAGCTTTGATATTGTTATAGTATTGACATTGTCCTAGCATGATTTGAATTGCACACCATTGAACTTATTGTTTTTTATGACTACCTTACTAGACAAAGTATGCCTAATGCATTTCATCTCATGTATTTCAGGTTGAAAGTCACCGTTGAGAGATCGGGGATCGTTGGAAGTTTTTGGCAAGTCACAACAAGCCTAAAGTAATGTATATTATCCCTACGAACTCCTAAAATGGTGGCAAAGTAGTTGAACTAGTCACTTTTAGCCTTTTGTTGTGTATATATTGCATATGGCATGTATGAGTCTTAAAGGCCCTAAATGTTGCTTTGGTATTGGCTAAAAGTGGTAAAACTTGCATAATTGGCCTAAAAAGGTAAAAACATAGTAAATGGATTCATATGGCTATGAAATTTGGCATGCTAGTAGTTTATAATGTTTTTTCTTGCCTGCAAAATTTCGTAAGATTTGGGCATGGTTCAATAGGTTAAATTGATTAAAAACCAGACTAAATCTATCATTACAATGTAGGGCGTACCGATACGGGTGATAGCGTATTGGTACGGCTATCCATACTTGGACCAAGTCAATCTATTCAACATAGTGTATCGATACGGTCAAAGGGTGTTTCAGTACAAAAAGTCAATCTATTCAACCTATTTTCCCAGTTTAGTACCTAAACTTTTTTCGGAACGAAGTATCCCCTAACATTTTCGAGGTTACTCATTTTACCCAAAAAATTGATATCGTTCTTCAGCCCCTCGGTCCACCCATGTGCATAGTGAGATCTAAATCACAAAAAAACTTAAATTTAAGTCTACATATAATATTGGCTTAATTTACTTTTTGCCCCTTAAACTATACCCATTTTCTCAGCTTGGTACCTAAACTTTTTTCCGGGACGAAGTATCCCCTAACGTTTTTGAGGTTACTCATTTCACTCAAAAAACTAACACCGTTAAAAAATCGTCATGACCAATCAAAATGAGCTACATCATTTTCTTTATTTTTTAAATTTAAAAATAAAATATTTATATTAAAATATTTATTAATTTAAGAGTAAACTACACATATGACCACTTAACTATAGGATTGGTGTCAATTTGACCACTATACTTTTAATTTTGGCAATTTTACCACATAACTATCTAATTGGTTCCAATCAAGCCACCAACCGTTAAAAAATAGAGAGGCTAACGTATTTGTTAAATAAAATTGGTATAATCACACAATTAGTCCGCGTTTTTTGTACAATCTATCAATTTGGTCCTAATTTTAATTTAATAAAATTAATTAATTGTTCAATTAGGTGGTGACATGTGTCACCACTTTATTGGAGAACTTTATCTATTTTTATTTAATTTAATTTATTTATTTTCTACCTCCAATTAGGTGATGACACGTGGAGGAAGAAAAATCAAAAGCAAAGAAAATGAATATATTAAATATTAAATAAATTAAAAATTAGAGTAAATTTATTCAATCGGTATTTCTCTCTTTTTAATTTTTTTTAACCAGGTGATGACACGTGTCACCACCTGATTGGAGGAAAATATCTATATTAAATAAATTAAAAATTAGAGTAAATTCATCCAATCGGGTGATGACACGTGTTGTTATCCGGTTGGTTGATTAATTTTTTTAAAATTAAATTAAAATTAGGACCAAATTGATATAATAGGTAACTAACAAGGACCAAAAATATAATTATATAAATTTCACTTTAACTGTCACATTACTTCTCTATTAAATTTTAACGGCTGATGGTAAAAACAGGACCAATTAAATAGTTTGTTGGTTAAATTTTCAGTTTTTGTAGTTCATTGGTCAAAATAGGTCGAGCTCAATAGTTAGGTGGTCACCCAGGTAATTTACCCTAACTTTAACTTTAGAGTTTTAGATTTTAATATTTAAAGGATAGTTACGGCATATTTTTGTGTTTTTTACACATCATGTGTATCAAAAAATTATTGTTAAGTCAAAATACATACACATACCTTTAAGGAAAAATATCCTATTCACTGACGAGAAAACATTTTATTTCCAAAAGCGTCTTAATTTCAAAAGATAGAGATCCGATTTAGTTTCATAGTTTAGGGTTTTATGTTTACGTGCTTATAATTTGAAGATTATGGTTTAGAGTTAGAGTTTAGTGTTAAAATTTAGAGTTTAGATGAGGTTTAAGGTTAATATGTTTGATTTAGAGTTTAAATGTTGGGACTTAGGTTTAAGATTAATATGTTTGCGATTTAAATTTTAACTTTAAATTCTAACCCTAAACTCTAAAATAAAACCACAATCTTTAAATTTTAAGCACATAAACCTAAACTATAAATCTTAAATTAAATCTCTAACCCTAAAACTAAGATGCTTGTAAAAATAAAATATTTCCACCATCAAAGTATAGTATAATTATCATATATTTAAATAAACTCTTTATTGACTATCAATTAATCGGATAGATGAGAAGTTAATTCCTTTGATAAAGTTCAGAGTTAAAATCCTAAACGAATAAAACTGAATTGAAAAGAAAAATAAATTATACGCGATGATTTTTCGCTCATTTTCTCTTATTTCCAAGGAACAAACATATATTATGCATCAAATCAAACATTTGATGAACAGTTAACCTTTAGTATGGCAACATTGGTGCGTTCACAGAAAAGGCACCGGAGAAAAACGAGCATCACAGTAACATCAAAAACTGTAACAAAAGTGTTCGGAGCACCTCACAAGATTTTATTTGAGAAAAATGTATAATACTATAGTTTTGCATGTTTGGTTCTGCGAAAAAACACTTCAGATAACGGCATTGCACTTGATCGGTTCAGGTTGAATTGCCTTCTGCACGAGCTCGGCTTGTTCCTTCACATGAACAGAATAGAAACCAGTCGCAGTTGAAGCAGACGGAGCACGACCCACGTATCTGATATCCTCAAAAGTTCCTCTACCCAGAGAAGTCATTGACGTCGCAAGTCGAGGTGCGATGTAACTAAATGCACCCATGTTCATCGGTTCTTCTTGGCACCATACAATCTCCGCGTCTGAGGTAATCCCAAAAGGTAAAAATCCAAAAAAAAGTCTCAATATCAAAAAGGAATACAGGTTTATAATACACAATGAATTACTAAACTTAACGGCACATTACGCGCCATAGCTAGTGCATCTAGTTTGACAAAAGGAGAGAGAAATGAGAGGTTTGAAAACGAATAAAAGTACGATAGATCAAATCTGAGTCTAAGTTCCGAGTACATACTTGGATATCTCTTAAGCTCTCGCTGGATGAGATCATAAGGGAATGGGCAAAGCTGCTCCACACGACATATAGCAATGTCTGAAGCATTGTTCTTCCTTCGTTCATCATCAAGCTCATAGTAAACCTGAAAACAACAGAAAATAATCAAACCTATATAGAAGATTAAGAACATATTTATCATTGGTGGGGTAAAAAAACTAAACTAAGCTAGAACCCAACAAGATAACAGAGTTCACGAACTCCTAGATGTCTGGTTCACTCTACGAGAGAAAATTCCAGAATTAAACTGCTTATAGAAGAGGAAGACATTGAGAAGCCGGGGGAATAACACACCTTTCCAGAACAAAGTACCAAGCGTTTGATACCCTCCTCAAGGTCAGAGTGCATATTCTGATCCTTTATGAGGCGCTTAAATCGGGTCCCTTGCTTATCGAAACCAGGATGGCCTTGAACATCATCAAATTCAGAAAGATTTGATTTGCAGTCCTTGTGACGAAGCAAGTTTTTGGGGGACATGACAATAAGTGGTTTACGGAATTCCCTGTGTATCTGAGAGAGGAGAGAAGAAACGATAAGAAAAGGAAATTGAATGACTTTCCCTAATGTTGAAACATAGCTTAAGAACTATTAGTTGCACTCACCTGTCGCCGCAAAACATGGAAGTAATTAGCAGGTGTTGTAACATTAACCACCTGCCAGTTGCATTCCTGAATTTGCTTACGAAGAGTCGGATCCATCACAGGTATCACAAAAGGATGGTCATCACTCATCTGCAAAATTATAATAAAAATCTAGTTAGCAATGCAAAATAAAGTCTTTTTCCCCCTTGGTTTTCATGTATACAATGACATGCTACGAAGCATAGCATGAAGGCGAATACAAGAAGGATGATGAAACTAAACCAAGACAAAAAGAACAATGCATGTTTCATGGGGAATACCTGTAGAAAACGCTCCAGTCGTGCACTCGAATGTTCAGGACCCTGTCCATCATAACCATGAGGAAGCAGCACAACCAGACCGGTTTGACGCAGCCACTTTGACTCTCCACTACTCAGAAATTGATCAAAGATCACTTGAGCACCATTAGAAAAGTCACCAAACTGAGCTTCCCACATAACTAAGGAATTTGGGTTTTCCATCGAGTAACCCAATTCAAATCCAAGCACGCCAAATTCGGAAAGTGAACTGCACTCAAGACCCCATGTTGCTCAGAATAGAATTCAAACATTAACAAAATAAATAGAAGGGCAAATAATGCACAGAATTCTCATGCACAATGTAACAATTCTCAAGCAAGAACATAACTCAGCACAAGAAGCAAGGATATTGTCACCGAATGAAAAAAAAAGTATGAATTCACAAGTGAAAAGATAGGGTAAAACTGTACAGTTGTTCCATGTGGTTAACAGCGTGGAAAGCACGTTCCAAGTACAGAATCAACTAACACTTAATTGTATTGTTTAAATTCATGATAGAAAACTTTGGCATAAAAATGTACAGTATTGGACTCAAAATTTAGCTATTACACAAGAAGCAAAATACGTTACCTATTGCTGACGGTAAACATCTCCTCATCTTGGTTGATGATAACATGGTCCAGAGGACAGTACTGTTCCCCTGTTTCCTGGTCATGAATCACAGAATGCCGATGACTAAATGTACCCCTTTCAACATCCTGACCACTCAGCCTAACATGGTTACCTTCCACCACCAAGGTAGCGAATGCAAGTGCTTCACCCATAGCCCAGTCAAGGCCCTCCCCTGTCTCAATCATCTGTGCACGTTGTTCATAAACCTTCTTTACTGCTCTATGAGGCTTAAAATTCTCTGGAAGTGTTGTGATTGCTTTGCCAACATTCTTCAATATCTCAGGCTTAACCCTGCAAAACATGAAATTTTCATCAGTGAGTACAGATCAGGGTTACCCACAAAGAAAGTTGAAATTGAAAAAAAGACCAACAAACCCGGTGTTTCGGACACGAGAAATTTGTTCAGGTGACTTGAAACCTGTCCAATAAGCAGAGAGCCAGTCCCTTCTTTTGGGAACATAATCTTTGCTGGCCAAAAACTCTTCATTAAGAATTGAACCAACCTTCTGGCTTATACGGCCAATGTCTTCCTCATTCACCTGCCCAGACTCTAACAATTTGTTCTGGTATATCTGAAGAGCTGAGGGGTGATTCCGAATGATCTGTTTGATGAAAAAGAATATATGTGAAGTTAGCAACATTCCTCAAGAGTCGGGAGGAAATAGAACCACAAAAAAAGGACGCCAGGAACAACTATGATACGTGTGAAGGGAAAAAACATAACCAAAAAGACTAGTGCAGACCTTATACATTTTTGGCTGTGTGAATGATGGTTCATCAATCTCATTATGCCCAAATCTACGATAGCAGACCAAATCAACCACCACATCTGAATGGAAGGTTTGGCGCCACTCTGCCGCAAGTTCACATGCGTGGACAACTGCTTCAACATCATCTCCATTTACATGGAAAATGGGAGCATCCAAGGCTTTGGCAACATCAGTACAATACTGTGAAGATCTGCCCGCCCTTGGATCAGTTGTAAATGCCACTTGGTTGTTGACAACAATATGTATAGTCCCACCAGTGGTGTAGTTTGGAAGTGCACTAAGATGAAGAGTTTCATAGACTACACCCTGTCCAGCAAAGCTACCATCCCCGTGAATCAAAATAGCCATGTTCTTGGTCCTATCCACATCATTGGAGTAATACTGCTTTCCTCTAGTTTTTCCGACAACAACCGGGTCCACAGCTTCCAAGTGACTTGGGTTTGCAACTAAAGACAAATGGATTCTCTTTCCGCCTCTTGTTGGCCGATCATAAGAAGTTCCCAAGTGATATTTGACATCACCAGTTCCAGTGTAAAGCCCAATCTCATCCACAGGCTTTGTACCACCACTGAACTCACTAAATATCTGACGAAGTGGCTTTCGGACAACATTACCTAGAACATTGAGTCTTCCTCTATGAGGCATTCCAATAACTATGCTCTCAACCCCAAGGTCAGCAGCCCTGTCAAACATCTCTTTCATTCCAGGAATTAAAGTCTCACCACCCTCTAGACCAAACCTCTTAGCAGTTGTCCACTTAGTGGCCAAGAAATTTTCAAACTGTGTACTCCATATAAGCCTGTCAAGAATGACTTCACGTCGCTGGCGATTGTACTGCATAGGTGTTGGGGTTTCGATCTTGTCTCTCAACCAGTTGCACTTCTCCCTGTCAGAGATGTGCATGTACTCAAACCCAATGCTTCCACAGTAAGCCTGTTCAAGCCTAGTCAAAATTGATCTAAGTGTTTGCACTGGTCGATTTTCTGATAAAAACCCAGACATCCTCCACACGCCTAAAAAGAATTCTCTGTCAAGATCAGCTTCAGTAAAACCATAAAGAGTTGGATCCAAATCATCAGGGATTTCTCTTTCCTCTAAACCCAAGGGATCCAACTTCGCTTTCATGTGACCATTAACCTGGTAAGCCCTCACAAGCAATAACAACCGCATACTCTCCTGGATGGTCTGGCCCGATATTCCAGGGGATGTGGCAGCCTGACCCACAAAGTTCCTGAAGAAATTGTCCCATGATTCATCAACACTATCTGGGTCAGCTTCCCAAGCCCTCTGAAGCTCCTCTAAGTACACACTGCTAGTTCCATCTAAGAAACTGTCAGTTAGCCTAGAAAGTGGCACAGGCCGAGGAACCGGTGCAGCCTGTGCCTTAGACTTAAAGACAGTAGTATGAAAATATCGACTCTGTGAAGGAACAACAAGTGATCTTGTAGCATACGATCCACCCTGAGACAAAGTCCTCCTAATCGCAAGCTTCGCCACACTTGAACCAGCTCTTAACCACCCCATATCTACAAACAACAGTACCTGTGTCAAACCAATTGTCAAAAATGTAATGAACCTCCAAGCTTTCCTTATCTATTATGAAACCTACTTAACAAAAAAAGTACATATTATTAAACAATATATATCTACACGATAAGTTTCAGATGTACTATAGCCAAAATGAATAAAATTATACAATTATGCATCAATTTTCTCTAATTTTCTTAATCTAGCTCTCATCAAAGTTAGAATTCTGATAGTTCAAATGCAAGAAAACACATAAAAACCTTCAAACCAAATAAAATTAGCCTGCGACAAGATTATGCATATAAATGATCAAAATCGATGTCAGAGGATGCACAAAGTTTTCAGGAAAAATCGAAACGTCTTGTAAAATTCAAATCTTACAACAATGAAAATTAAATCCAAAAACATATTCGATTTAGATTTCCCTCGCTTCCAGTTCAAACAGATCAAATCAATTCAAAATCTCTTTGAAACAAACATAAAGGGGTGAAATCAAGCAGTGCAACAATTGTAGCATATTCATCTAGATGGAAACCAACGAAAAAATATATATAAATAAGCAACAAATGCAAGCAAATGAAATTCATAAAAGGAATCAAATCGAGCAGTGAAGCTTACGAGATAATCAGTGCTTGAAGAAATCAAATGAAAAATGGACGAAAATAAAGCTGAGTGTTTGGGAAGGCTACCTTGAAATAAAAAGGGGGAAGAATTAAAACCCTATGACGAAGGTGACGGTGACTGTTGGCTTAAGACTTGTTAAGCCAAACGAAGAGTCTTAGTCTGACCTTTTGCTTTTTGTTCTTTCCTCTTTCTCGTCTTTGCTTTTCTAGAAATAAAATTAACTCAATCACCCCCCCCCAACTACTATTCGCGACCTATTTTGATCACTTAACTAAAAATATTTAAAATTTGACCATCAACTATTTAAATAAGCCTATTTTGACCACCGATCGTTAAAATTTAACGAAAATGTGACGTGGCCGTTAAAATAAACTATGTATAATTATACATTTGGTCCTTGTTAATTACCTATTATATTAATTTATTCCTAATTTTAATTTAAATAAATAAAATTAATCAATCAATTTGGTGATGACACGTATCACCACTGATAGAAGAAAAATTCAAGAATAAAAAAAAAGTGATTGGTATGGGGTTTAAACCCACAACCTCGTGGGTGAAACCCCATGACTTTACCAATGCACCAATCTAGTCTTAACAAAATAGATTGCACCAGCTTTTATATATCTTGAAATGCAGTAAATGTTAGGGAATAAAGAATTAAAAATATTTGTAAGGGGACTCAAACCTAAATCACTTGGGATGTGTAAAACCATACAAATAACTTAACTAATTTCCACCACAATCCGTGATATCAAAGTTTTGTAACCAATGGACCTACCGAGGAGACGAACAATAAGAAACCTCTGCATACTATGGTCTATACGTTCATGTACTTTCTCGGTGAACACCACCGAAGTGTAAAGACCACTCCGATCAATAGTAACATCCCTAGTTTCCACCACAACATCGTCCAAGCTCGGGAACGATTCTGCGACCACAGACTTGCCCATGCCAGACACAATTCCAGCATACGATTTGGCTGAGGGACGCATATCCCCCTCCACCGCTTTCCCACTTTCCACACTGTGACCCTCTGCCGCTGCACTTCTATCAAGCTGACCGTCGACTTCCATACTCCCAACCACATCAGAACCTTCTTGAGGGTGATCAGCCTTACCCTTCTTAGTCAACTGCAAATCATGCTCATGTAACGATGACCCAGGCCGCTCCAATACTGGAAACTGATCAGACTCAATCCCCTCTAACGTCTTGTCATCCAAGCCATCCCTGCTAGGGTCCAACTGCCCGATCCAATCCAAGATCCGCAGGCGGCGCCAGATTGACTGGCGGGCAATCATTAGCCGCACAATTGAGATCATCCAAAAAAGTAGGAGGAAAAGAAAACATGCCTAGGTTTAATCAGAGTTGTCCTTGAATGTTTTTTCAATTAGGGGCTTAATTTATTTTTAAACTATTTGACTAGGATTTTTTAGATTTAAAAATAATAAAAATTCTTGTACTTTTTATTTAAAAATTTTATTTTTTTTCTAACTTATATTTGATTTTATTGTTAACGGTGGATCTGAAAAATATAAACAAAATAAAATAGTCTTTTAGTCTCCAACATTTAACATATTAAAATAGCTTGATATAAACCCTTATTACTAAATTAAATCATTAAGACAATTCAATTCAAAAAAAATCATTAAGACAATTTAAATTTTAAAATAGTATAAAAACATTTAGCATGTTAAAACTTATATATATATATATATATATATATATATATAAAACTATAAAGGACTTGAAATAGAGCTTAAAAAGTAAAAATAGTTAATAAATACGTATAATTCAAAATTTATATTAATATGTGTTGAGTGCAAGGCAAATTGCTCTCTTAAGGAAAGAATTCAAATTTAAACTTTGAGAAGAAATTGATGAGCGGGAGTCACGAATTTTAAACATAAAAAAGAAAAATAAACATGTATTATACTAAAAAAAATTCAAATTTTAGTGAGGCTTAAATGTACGAAGAAAACAGCTAACATTTATTTAACTATTTATATTTTTCAAGTTGTGGATAATTTTTTTAAATATAGTTTATAGTTTTATATTTTTTATATTTTCAATATTTTAAATATTTCTATAATTATGTTTTGATTATTTTATAATTTTATAAACCTATAGTTTTGATATATTTATGTAATAATTTAATGATTATTTTATATTTTTTAAATACTTTATGGACTTGCTATTTTTTATGATTTTCTAAAATAACCTTTTATCTTTTTATTAAATCTAAAACAATCCTTTTAAAATAAGACCTAATCAAATAACAACACTCAATTATGTCCCTCATATATCGCCGTTTTTTACATAGATTGTCACATTAGTTTCCCATGTTAACTCCCACATCACACGCCGTATCATCACTTAACGAATTTTTAAGAGCTTTGCTAGAACAGACTCAATTGGTTGTAATTTATAATTCAAAGGATCTAATTAGGTGTTGTTTTCGACTAGAGACTTACTTGATTTCTAATTATTTTTTTGAAGGTCCTTCTTACTATTTAAACCTTAATTTAATTCAAAACAAATCTATTTTGACATGGTTAAACTTTACATATTTACAGTATGCTACCCAGTTGAGAAATGACTAAAAAGATTGGGTTATAAATGATAATTAATATTTGCAAGAGTATTTTTGCTTTTTCATACTCTTATGTGATTCTTCAACCAAAACACAAATGACTAATAAACCTATATACATAAATCCTTTATCATTTCAACTCTAATATTTTGTTGAGCAAATATTATAAATATATTTATTTATATAAAATGTTTTTGTTTACTCGAATCATAAATATAATAAAATATATTTAAAGTGATTGATTCGATATTAGTAATATATTTTTTGAACAAAAGATCTACCGACATTAAAATAAAAAGAAAGATACAAACAACAACAAAACAGATTGAATCACATATGAACCGGACTAATAAAACGGAACAACAACGGTAGGAAAACTTGCACAACAATAAGAGTAAAAAAGCAAGCACAAAACAAGAACAATAGTAGAATTAATGCATCGAGTACAAAATATGTTCTCGCCATGATAAATATAAATTTGGATGGACATTGCCAGCCATGGCAACTCTTGTTATGCTGCTTGTCTTTCTTTGAGATAAGGTCCTTGGCATATGATTCAATAGCCTTTGTAGGCATAATTGAACGGTCAAGTGCCTGCTTCTTTTTTTAGTATATATATATATATTGTTTTTAGTATTTAAAATATGTATATATGCCGTACAGATAAATTACCTGAACTCAAGTCTTGTAAAAATAACAACATTCACTTTTTTATTGAAACCACTTAATGAGTTCAAATGTCGACTTCAATATATGCAATCAACTTACCTTCTCCGTGCAAAACTGAGACTTATTTGGGAGCGCAACCCATTTGGACGCTCCACACAACACTAGGGGTGTGTAAAAATATCTTATCCAATTTTTTATTTTCCTAATCGTATATGGATCACAATATCTTAAGTTTCGGATTATTAAAAAATCTGAAATTTTAAAATTTCATTAATGTGGATGTTGTTATATTTAGCAATTTGATGCTTGTTATATCTGAAAATTCGAAAAACTGAAATTTCATAGATGTGAATCTTGTTATAGCAATTTGTTGCTTTTTATATTCGAAATTTCAAAATTTTCATAAATACGACCGCCAAATTTGAAGAAAAAAATACTTAAATCAAATTAAATATTCAGATAATCGGATACCTAAATATCAGGCTATCTGATTTTTCCTGGATCAAAATTTGAATATCTGATTTTTTAAATCAAATCTGATCCGATATCCGAAAACGAACACCCCTATTCAACACCAAGCTCATAGCTCAAAAACTTCCCAACTGAGGAAGTTTGGTAGAAAATCCGAATCCATATGGATAAGAAAAGATCATGTCAGAAGAAAACATGTAGATTACAGTTTCAAATAACTTGATACCATACTCATCGAGGTTGGGACATCCCGAAAAACAGATTACTATATCGGAATCCGATTATTACAAGACAAATCACAAATGTGTCCCGCTTGCCTGCGTGCATGTGTGTGAGATCACCCGAAACACATCTTTTTGTGAGACATTAAAGAGCAAATGTGCACTGATTACACGAAATAAAGTCAGCAACACAAGTCGAGTAACAGAGAACGGTTGCCCCGCATGAGCCCACTAACAAAAACAAAGTAAGAGATTTTCAGAAAATCTTAACCTTTTGCTCTCATCCATGTCAGCCTTGTTTCCAGCCAGTATCTTGTTGACAATGACATTGTCTGAAGCATGTTGTTCGATATTACGAATCTAGTTCCTAATATCTGTAAATTTGAAGCCAGTTCTATAAGACTTGCAATAGATGTATGAACCACTGTAAGAAACTCTTCCCAACAGTCTACCCCGACCCTTCATTTTTCTTGAACCATCCATGTTTGAACCATATTTAAATATGTGTACTAAGATATAATAATCCTCCATAAAAAGAAAATTTGTATATATCCATGTAGGACATGTACTTGTCGTGGTATCATTTGAAGCTACACGCCTACACCAAATGATGAAGATAATCCCCAATTCTCCCCTTTAATGAATGATATACTGCAAGTGCTCCTCTCCACATTCAGGCTCAAGTGCAAGTGTCAGATAAATACAATTAGTCCAATATTTTTTATGTTTCTCCAAAAATTTGCTCCATACACGGTTATTAGACACGGGGTTTTCAAGAAAATTTAAGGAGTCAAAGCAATATAGATTCACCTATGTTGATTTTTGAGGTTTTTATATAACAATAATATAGAAAAAATATATATGTTATAGATATATGTACTTGGATGCTCGTTTTACCAGTAATATTTGGGATATGGGGTTGTTCCTATTAATAATGTTGATGATATCTATAAAAGAATAATGTTAATGATAAAATTATATATTATTAGTGTTACAGAATTTTAATATATTTGTTTATAGTTCAATTATAAATTTAGAGTCCAAGCTATACCTTTTATATTTAAGTTTTAAAATTTTTGTTTTTATTAAAATAGGTACTTTTTATTTTGTAATCATTTTAAATTTTCTGTTACTTTTATTAAATTATTAAATCTCACTGCTATAGGAGATGGATACCTTAACTCAAACTAAAAAAAATATATCAAGTCTTGCAAAAAAAATTTACACCGACCATAAAGACAAGTGAAATCAAGATGTTTTGGTATTAGTTTTTTAATGTTGAATCTAAATCTCACTTTCATATAGATAAACTTTTATTAAAGTGTTTTAGACAGTTTTGAGACTAAATTTTCTATTTTCTATTTCATAAAGAACGAGAATACAAGACATAGATTGAAATTGATGCACTATGAATAGATAAACTTTTAAAATAAAAATATTTGGGATATAAGATTGTTTAATTTTTTAAAAACAAACTAATTTTGAATTTTTTTCTGTTTTCTTAAAAAAATCGAAGAGAAGAATTTTATTTTTTTGAAAAGCCAGTGTAATTACAATATAATATATATTAAAAAATATTATAATTGAGCTGGCATTATAAATTGCAATCCCTCATTTCATCCTCGTAACAAAACAACTAAACAGAATTTGCTCTGCATCTTTGACATCATTAAAATCTTTACATAAAAGAAAAATCAACCCATTTTTTTACTTTACACATATAATCAAAATAAAGAAACAATAAGAACCAAAAAATACTTGGATTAATCATTTATAAAACTGGATAAATTTGAACCAAATTTTAGGCTAATATTTTGAACCATATCAGACTTGAACAAGCAGAAAATGGATTACTATCATGCATAAGTTCAAACCCACAAGCACCTATAATACACCGGAGTGACTGAACTAAACTTCTCTAACGGAGGTGACAAACTTGGAAAAATAAGTTGAAAACTATCCAGATAAATTACCTTCCTTTAAAGATTTTAACAGCACACCCCAATTTCCCGGGTTGTGGCATCCCTTGTACTAGAAAAGAAAAATATTTCATATACAGTTCAACCTGAAAATTAACTCTACTGTTTCTATCAGTTAAATCCAATTCGATAATAAATTGTACTGCGAATGATATGCACAAGTGTATCTTTCACAAGAAGCATGTGCTCAAAAGAAGAAAGTCTATATTAGCACCTAATCTCGATCAAAGTCGAGTAAAAAGCATAATTACGAATATGAGCGATAAACACAAGTAACATGAATGCATCTTGCAAACGCAGCGCCAGATCAAAAGATGAAGAAATACCATACTAGCCATTCCCATGACATACTCAATCAGGCTCCAAAACTAAATGAAATGCAAGGAGCCTGATTATGTTAATAACTATGATGAATCAAATACGTGCAGTATGACCAAAAAACAAACATATAATATAAAAAATGCAGTTATAATTCATATAGATTTCCTCATGGAATGAGGTTAGTAAACAATGAAGCCCCAAGCACTAACATCCTTACATGTATCACAATATTGATTCCTCAAGGTCCATGAATGGCCGTTCACTCCATGGGGAGGGGCGAAAGCAGACACGGACCTCGTGCTCTTCTGGTCCTCCATGATGCTTGGGCACGATAATCTCAAGCATTGTTCCAGTCCCATCATGGTATGCTTCCAGTTTAGCATTTTCAGGAATACGGTTTGGAAGGGGAAGTTCTCTAATAAATTCCCCCGGAGGGCAGTGCTCGGGTGCTGGATCTGTTAGTTTAAATGCCCTATCATGTCTCTTAATGAATGGCATGCAAGCTGTACTCACACATGATATCTTTACAATTCCATGTGAGGGAGTATTTCTCCAAGTAACTTTCACCCTTTGAAGATCTGAAAATGGCAAGCTGACGATGATCAAAAAGCTTTCATCATCTTCATATATTGTTTTTGCTGCTGTAACGGGCCCATTTACATTCTTCATTACCCCGCTAAATTCATTCATCCATGTTGGCTCGACTGGGTGGAATTTCATATCCAAAACTCCATTGGAATGCAAATTATTAGGTAAACAAGGATCCTCATCATTTCCATTCCGGAAATAGTCCTTTTTCCGTTTATTACAAACAGGTGAATAATCCATCCCATTACCATTGCTATGTTCTACCGGCTGAGATGATAAGTTCAAACCAGTACCATTAAGCAGCTTCCTAGTGTGGGAATTAAAATTACCCCTTAAAGGAGCAGGGGGGCGCTCAAGCTCGAATTCTGTGCTAGTAAGATTCCTCCAAGCTGCAAAATCACTTGCTTCAGGAGGAATAGAGAAGTTTATATCCCTGCCGGTAAGTTCTCTCCATCTCCTCTTCTCTTCATCATCAAGAGTCGAGAGGTTTGGTGACGTCACAACTTCAATCCAATGTAAACATTGAGGATTAGAGAGACCCCTGTAGTGTTTCCTCTGCATTCTATGAGATCTAACAAAACCTTTACCAACACTAAACGGAAACGGGGGCTCCCCTTGCCGAGAATGACCATTCATGTAACTCCTCAACTGCATCTTACCAAGTGCATTTTCGGGCCTTTCCTTGAAAACCCACATATACATGTTCTCCATGTCATGCTGAACCAAGAACGCATCCAGCTCCAAGTCTGACTTGTCGTACCCGGACAAGCCATTGCTGTCCCTGATTACTTAGATTTTGACTTCCCATTTAAAACAGGCTTGAAGTAGAAAGTAAAGAAAAACCAAGCACCCCATACACTGTCAAGACGCTTGAGACACTTCTTAGCCACTTTTGGGACATTGACAATGGCCTCGTAAATCTGGGGTGCAAGGCTAACATCTAAGATGTCACATGAATCGTTCCATGCCAATGGAGGTGGACTCAGCTCAGATGATAATGGTAGATTGATACCGGGTGGCCGAGAAAGCATCATAGATCGACTCATCTCTCTCTCCAATTCATCCGGTAGAAAAGAACCGGAATCCATAGACAGAAGTGTAGACGGGTGATCAGTCTACATTGACAGAGTAGTGAGAAGAGCTTCCCCCATTCCTTTTTCCTTGCTCTTCTAAATATTAACTCCTTTTCCACTGTTTAAAACTTAAAAACCCTAACAATCAACAAAAGCTCCCTATAGACATCTTCATATATCAAATGAAAATTTCGAGCCAAATAGTAGATTTTAACCAATCAATCCACAAAACCACTGGTAAACCTCATAAAAATCTTCATGATTCAATTCCAATCACAACAAAATCCACTAAGTTTCATCAATCAATCAAATTCAAACTACAGCTGAACACGAACAAGTGCAGTAACATTGTTAACCCAGCCTGAAAGGAAAAAAAATACACAAATAATCAATTCAATCTCAAAATTTTATATTAAAATGGATTCAAAATAATCAAAAGGATGCTTATATCAAGGCCGAATCAAGCTAATGTTTTTATTATCTAAGATCTAAAATACCCTAAAAATTAAAGATTCAAAATTTTCACTTTCTATCATTTTTCATACCCATCAAAACAAACAGAATATAAACTGATTTTAAGAGAGAGAGAGAGAGAGAGAAGCAAATCCATGATTCTACAAGAACCGGAATCCAATAAAATTCCAACAGAAAAGTGAGAGCCGCAAAAAAAGGAGCAGATTTGAAAGGAAATCAAATCAATCACACCCCTAAAAAAGTAAGATAAAAATAAAAAGAGAATTGATTTGTATTATTACCTAAAAGGAGAGGATTTGAATCCAGAGAAAATTGAGAGCTTGAAAAATATGATCCCTTTGAGAGAGAGAGAGAGAGAGAACGGATTCTGTTTAAAGAGACGGAGTTGAATAAGGAAATGATCGAGACATCGGCGCCGTTTCGAACCGAAGGCGTTAGGTAACGGAGACGGTTACGGCAACTTTTTTAGGACTGAAAAGCGTAAAACAAGGGTCAAACGAGGCGTCTCTCTCTATCATACAGTTATAAATATATATCTCTGGGGAGCACGTGTCATACGCGTGCTACATTCTATTTTTTGTTGGCCAATGTCTTACACGTTCTGCACTCTATTTTTTTTTTGACTCGCTCACAAAAATTGAATGAAAATGCTTAAAACTGAAAAAATACTACTTTTATGTAATTTTACGGGTAAAATATTTAAATTATTATTCAATTTTGTTCGATAACTTATTTTGGTTATTTAATTTTTAAAATATTTAATTTATTACTAAATTTTAAATATTAATTTATTTTGGTCACTCTATCATTAAATTATTAACATTGTTCTGACGTGAAAATAAATAATAATAAAAAATATATTTGTATTGCTTGTTTATTTTCATGTTAGATTTAAAATAAATAATAAATAAAATTTTCTAAATTTTACCTTTACCCTACCGGCATTATCCTCCCCCACCCCCAAAGCTTCTCTACCCCCTCATCCACCGCTCCGCCGCGCCACGGTTTCCGCCTTCTTTTTCCCGCCACCGTTGCTTCGCTTCTCCATCTCCCTCCTCCGCTCAGGTTAGTTTCATTGATGAAAAGGAAAGGGGAGAGGAAGAAGAGAAATGGGATTCTTCCAACAACGAAAATGAAGTGATTGCGATCGAAGACGGTGGTGGGGTTTTCGCGGGGAAAGATATGAAGCATTTGGCGGCCCTAGTGATCGAAGTCAAAGAGCTGGAAAAGTTGCCGAAGTAGTGGCGAAGGTTCGAAAACCCGGTTTGACTACAAGTTTGAAGCTATGGAATTTCAGTTCCTTGCTGATTCTGCTAAATTGTAGTTATGAATTGCTGATATGTGTTGTTTACTGCTAGATTACTTTCAAAATCTTTAAAAACTCAGAGAGAGGCGCCTTCTAAGATTGCGAGTTTTGTTGTCATAACCATCCGAATTGCTTCTCTGGTTTTGAGAGATGTCTTTTCTGCATTTCAAGTTTATAAGTGGATGATGCAGCAACATTGGTATCAATTCGATTTTGTTCTTTCATGGCTGACTCTCTGTTTGGATTTCTTTTGTATTGTTCGGATGGTTCTCTCTGTTTTGGGGAGAATGGTTTGTCGGGATGATAGCTTTAAACGTATAAAATTAAAATATTATAAATCATATAAAACGACGTCGTTTCATGCAAATTAATTTTTTTCAAAACGACGTTGTTTTGATTTCGTGTGTCATGTCATAACAGTGTTAGAGATTTAACGGTAAAGTGACCAAAATAGGTTAATATTTAAAATTTAATGATAAAATTGAGCGTTTTAAAAGTTAAGTGACCAAAATAAGTCACAGTAAAATTGAGTAATGATTTAAGTATTTTACCCTAATTTTAAAAAGGTAAATTACATAAATTTTATCATTGAACTTTTTTTTATCTCATATCTTAGTCATTAAAACTTAAAAAAATTAATTTAATAACTCAATTTTTAGATTACTCTTGTTTTGGTCACTTTTCTTTTATCAAATTATTTTGGTCATTTTATCGTTAAATACTTAACAATATTACGACATGATAGATGACACCAAAATTGTTTTGAAAAATTAAATTTATATAAAATGGTATTGTTTTGGGTCTATATAAAACTTCTTTTTATTTTTTTTCTTTTCATTTTCTCTCTAGTTGTCTAAATTTTGGTCATCGCTCGCCGCGATCAGCCAATTACACTGACCGTCGTTGATTAATATTAACAATAACTAATGAATCCTAAAATTTCTCATCAAACTCATTTCGCCCTCTTACATGCAAATTTGATGTCTGCTTAATAGAAAAATACTTTAAAACTCTACAAATCTAACATTAAACGCTTCACTTTCTTGTTCTCAAAATTCCATCTTCTATCATTAAATGGAGTCCGAACGAAGATACGTGGCTTCTCATTCTAAGAAAGTTATATCCATCGTTGAGATCTTCAAATAGAGACCTCAATCGTCAAAAGATCCACCAAAGTCAAATATGAGTTTTTTTTCCCTCCTTCAAGATCATAACCTCTATTGATATTCTCCTAAGGTTCTTCTATATATATTGTTTGTACTATTTTGGTACTTAATTCTTGAAAATACTATTACTTCTCATTCATCGTGTTATTTTTCAACCTTTTTATTTCTCTCTTTAGTTTTGAACTCTTCATTAGTTCATTTCCTTCGAAAGTTCAAAGCTATTTAGTTTTGAGAGGTTTCCTTCATAATTTTGTTGAGCCTTTTTGTCTTTCTTATGAAGGAAAATTTATTTTTCAAGATTAAAACGATGGGACGCAACAATAGATGATGATGAAGCAATAGATCAGGATTTTAACATGAGTATGGGATTCGAGTGAAATAGAGGTTGAATTTAGACTAATGTAATTCAAATAGGATGATATGAAAAATATTAAATCTAACGGTCGTCACCGACGACGATATGAAAAATAGGATGATACAAACTGTGGTCAAAATCTGAATTGGCATATATACAATTAAAGTAATAATTTAAAAAAAAGTCAAATCAACACAAAGTTAGAGAGATAACAATGAAGTGAAAAAAATTTAATGTCTGAAGATGTGATTAAACTGAGAACTTTTAAATTTTTGTGACGAAAACATGAGTGAAAGTAAAGTTGAATGGATGAATTAGGTGATTTACCCTTTAAAAAAATTCTGACTCAAAGTCAAAAATAATTTTGAAAATTTAAATTTATTCAATGTATAATTTTTTTTGAATAGATTAAATGTGTATTAATTGAACTCGATTATAATTAAAAAGGGAGGAAACGTGCAAGTATGAAGATTTGTCAAAGGAAAAAAAAAAAAAAGCAGGAGATAGCATCATACCAATGATTACTTAAATTATGCTTTTATTTGAGATCCTTAGATTAGTAAGTGATAAAAATACTCATTTATTTTAATATTGTATGACTGTGAATCTCTATATTTGTATTAAGAATTTAAATATTATTCTATTATATAAAATTAATGTTTTTATTTTTAGATAAAGTAGTTAACATAATATCAATAAAATTAGAAAAATTTTACAACGGATGTCGAACACCTACTAACGTTGAATATTGTTGAACACTATTAAATTAATTAATAAAAATCGAAAAGACTCAACAACTCAGCATACAATTACAAATTATTTAAAATAAAACTTCAACTAAATTATTTTTATATATATTATATTTTTTTATTTTTTTAAATAATTGAATTAAATACCAACGTTAGTCAATTTCTAAATTAAAAAACCTTAAATCTTTTCTCCAAACTAGAACCTTAATTCTCAAATTAAAACCCTAAATAATTTAGGCAAAATTATGATTTCATTTACGTAAATAACCTAAAAGGAGTGTATTTTTACCTTACGAGATTGAAATCGATTTCATTTAGGCAAAATTCACCACACACAAATCTTTTAATTTAGGCGAAATTATGATTTCATTTACGTTATCCAAATCTTTTAATTTACGGTTTTAATTTGGGGAAAAGATTTAGGTTATTTACGTAAATGAAATCATAGTTTCGCTTAAATTATTAAGGGTTTTAATTTGAGAATTTGGGTTTTAATTTGGGAATTTGGGTTCTAATTTGGGAAAAAAGATTTAGAGTTTTTTAATTTAAAGGTTGACTATGGTTGGTATTTGATCTAATTATTTAAAAATTAAAAAAATATAATATATATGGTAAATAATTTAATTGAAATTTTATTTTAAATAATTTATAATTGTATGTTGAGTCATTGAAATTTTAATCTTTATTAAATAATTTAATGGTGTTCAGCAATTTTAACATTAGTAGTGTTCAATGCCATTCGATGCACGTGGTAGACTCATTTATAAAATTATTACCAAATGAATAATTTATTTTTCTTAAATTTCTTTTATCATATTATATATATATAATATCTTCGAATATTATTTCGGAGCTGTATATTCTGATATATTTTAAACAATCGGTTGAATAAAATTTGAATATTTATTATTTTTTGAAATGTCGATTGAATCTTAGTTCAATTTATACCTTTCAAAACTCATAGATTTTGTTGTGTACAAACAAATTTTCGATTTAAAAGTTTGAGGAAATAAAAAATAGTTCAAATACCGTCTAATTTTTTCTCTAAATAAGTAAATATTTTAATAGTCTAAAGATAATTGCAATTTAGTATCTATTTATATATATATTTAATTCTTTGACAAAACACAAATTTTATAAACAAAGCGATTGAACCCGAGTCTCTAAAATGAACATTATCTATTTTTCTACTAGACCACTTGTTGCGTTTGTAAATAATTAAATGTTATCAATAAAGAGTATGAATTTGAATGATATTAAAAATTTTAAAAAAGAACTAGTGACCAAACTTAGAATTTTAGATAGAGTTGAAAAGTACAATTATCAATAAAAGAAAAGAAAAGTACAATTAAATCTATAAAAATATTATTTCCCAACATTGGAATGACCTCATCAAATCGTAAGATGCCATGTACATATGTAATATCTTTAAATATTCAAAGCCCAAGGAAAATGTTCAATTAAAAAATTAAAGTATTTAGTCATAGTATTGATTGTGAAATTATATTATTCAAACAACTGTAATGTGGCAATAGAAAACAACTTTATTATGGATAATAAGTTTAAATTATCTTTATTTGCCAATAAAGTTGAGATTATTCCACCAATAAATGTTGGATACACATTACAGTTTTAAAAAGAAGATAAAAATTTAAATTTTAAAGAATGGTATTATTAAAAAATAATCTTCAAACATAGACCGTAAGACTAAAATACATATTACTAAAAATGTTTGAAATTATTCTAATCTCTCCACTTTCATCATATTTTTACTATTGCTTTGTGTACTTTTTTATTACCTCATGATTCAAGGTTTTTTATGATTTGGGTGTTTTATAGTATAGCGCTCAATTTTTTTAAAAAAAGTTATTAGTACATTAATAAAGTTTAAAATGATATATATTTTAAAAAAGTTATTACTATATTAATAAAGTTTAAAATGATTTTTTCAGTTGTTACTCCACTAAAACTTTTTTATTGTTTTTCTACTAATGTCGCTTTCAGCAATAATTTTATGTCGTCGACTGATTTTTTTAATTTTTAGTTTAATTATATATAGATAAGCATAATTTTTTATGAGTATTTGTATATTCTCTTCTAATTTTCTTTTATTTTATGTGTGTCTTGCCATCATTCACATTTTGTTTGCTTTTATGTTAGTCTCTTTGTCTACTTTAATAACAGTTTTTTGTCTATTTTTATAGCAGTTATAGTTTGTTAGTGTGATACGTTGTCTGCCTTTGCTACAATTTTTTGTTTGAGAGTATTAATGATCTCTTCATATTTTGATGCCCTTTTGTGGTTGTTTGTCGTTGTGTCAATATTTTGTAAAAAAAAATAGATAAGCCATATTTAGTGTGGGAGGGGTTATTGCCCTTCCCAAAATTTTTGGCACAATAGCATTTAGGTTATTTTAATTTAAATATTAGTTAAATAAAGTATTTGTCTCTCACAATTTTTAAATTTAATATTTTAATATGCTTTTGCCCCTATTAATGTTTGATCTTAGCTCCGTCCGTGCAAGCCACAATTGTTGAATTTTAATTCAAAGACCGAACATATTCTTCTAGAAAGTGGTGAATTTTGCTTTTTCTTATTTCCATATTCTTTGAGTTTTATTCTCCATTAAGCCATAAGATTTAGTTTTTTTTTCATTGTTAATCTTTTTAACCTTTTATTAATTTTCTTTTAGTTATTAAACGAATTTTTATTTGATAAAATCAAGTGAAACTACTAATGAGACCGTTAATTAAAAATTAATAAAAAAACTAACTATGCTTATGCAAGCTTATTTGGATTTGTACATATTAAAAGAATAGACAATCATTGTTTTATTACAAGTAGAAAAAATTGAAGGGGCACTTGAAGAAAAATCCCTTGGCGTAGCTAAAAGGCAGCGTTTACATTCTTTTCTGAAAAAATAAAATAAAATTGTTTGGTACGAAATAATATTGTAAAAAGGTTGGCATAACAGTTAAATATAAGTATCCAGATTATACCTTTTTTAGATAAGTTTTTAAATTATATTTTAGGTCAAATAAGTACTTAATGTTTTATTTTGTGACCCATTTAAAGTTTGGCCGCGACGGACGTTAATTTTTTTATTATCCAATCAAAATCGAACACGTGTCAATATTAAATATTTTTTAATTTTATTTTTTTAAAAATAAATCATTTTTTTAAATATCCTAAAATTTTCAAATAATCCTTAAACCCTCCAAATCCGACAACTCCCACCGGCATTGGTCACGTTTCTGGCGACAAAATGAAGCATCCTCCCTCGCCGAACGACCCACACATCGTTCATCGTCTTTTATGCTATCGTTCGTTGCGAATCATTCAACGATTTTGGTGTTGCGCACGGCGTCAGCCGACTTTCAGCGACGAAGTGGTGGGATAAATGGTCGTTATAGTCCGGCGACGTGACAATTGGTGGCGAAATCAAGCCAAATAGGGATTTGAGCTTTAGGGTATTAGGAATTTCAAAATTTGGAGCTATTTGTGAAGTTCAAGTTTATTTTGTTTTATTAATTTTTTGAGGTAAACTATATAAATGACCAGCATACTATTGGAAAAGTCGCGATTTGACCACCTTACTTTTTTTCTAAGCAATTAACCACCATATTATTAAATTGGATGCAATTTGACCACCTGCCGTTAGAGGTTAACGACAGGGTCACATGACAGTTAAAAAAATAAAGATATAATTATACATTTAGTCATCGTTACTTATACACTCTATCAATTTGGTCGCAATTTTAATTTAATAAAATAAATTAATTATTTAATGGTGACACGTGACACCAGATGAGCGGAGGAAGAAAATGAAAAAATTGAGCATCCTGCTCTTGGTAAGATTCAAACTAGGATACCGTGGATGGAGACATGCTCGCTTACCACTAGGTCAAAGTGGATCTTCATGAAGTATGGTACAAAACCTAATATATATATCTTAGTTTGTTGCTCATGCCAGAAAGAAGAAAATAAATATGAATTAAGGAGACTCGAACGTGACACTTTTGAGATGCATAAAAACATCTGAATGACTGAACCGCTGAAATAAATCTAATAATTAAATTATTAATAATTTTAATTTTAATTAAGTTATTATATTAATAATTTTAAATTTATATTAAAAATTTATTTAACGAATCTAAATTCACGAACATAATTTAAATGAATTGACATAACTTTACGATTATATTAAAAATTTTAAAATTTATTTAACGAATCTAAACTCACGAACATAATTTAAATGAATTGATATTAAAAATTTATTTCAAAATAATATTAAAAATTTATTTAATGAATCTAAACTTACGAACATAATTTAAATGAATTGATATAACTTTATAATTTAAATGAACATAATAAAAATTTTAAAATTATATTAAAATTTTATTTAACGAATCTAAACTCACGAACATAATTTAAATTAGATTTATTTCAGCGGTTCAGATGTTTTTATGCATCTCAAAAGTGTCATATTCGAATCTCGTTAATCCACATTTATTTACTTTTCCCTCGCATAAAGAACAAACTATGAGTTATATTAGTTATTTGCATTTTGTATCACAAAAGTAGCTTTGACCTAGTGGCTTAGCCATGCTTCTCCTTTTCGAAGGATGCCCAGGTTCAATTTCCCCGCTACCTAGTAGTTTGCTTTTATTTATTTTCATCCTTCAATAATGTGACCGCTATTTTCATCCTTCAATCATGTGACACGCGCCATTAGATGGAAGGATAAAAATAAATTTATTTAATTAAATATAAATAAATTATTTATTTTATTAAATTAAAATTAGGATCAAATTGATAGAGTGTATAAGTAACGATGACCAAATAGGTAATTATACTCTTATTTTTTTAACTGCCACGTCACCCTGCCGTTAGCCTCTAACGGCTGGTGGTCAAATTGCATCCAATTTAATAACATGGTGGTTTAATTGCTTAGAAAAAAGTAAGGTGGTCAAATCGCGACTTTTCTAATAGTATGGTGGTCATTTATATAGTTTACCCTTAATTTTTTATTAATTTTTAAATATAATTTTAAAAATTTAAAAAGATGACACGTTTTAGATAACGAAAGTTTGCGATAAAAATTAACGGACAACACCTATTTGAGTACGTTAAAAACGCTAGGCACCTATTTGACCCAAAATAAAATTTGGGCACATAATTAAAAAAATAATATAGTTTGGGCAGTTATTTGACTGTTAAGCTTAAAAAAATTTAAAAAAATGCCTGCTTCATTAAAATATTTAAGAATGTATATTTTTATGTTTAGTTCACAGAAATAAGTTGCATGTCAGAGAAAAATAAATCACTTTTAATGTAATATGATTTTTTTGAAATAAAACTCCCCACAATAAATATAATTTTTACATAAAAATAATAAAATAACAATAAAATCATTGCTTAATATTATAAAAAATTGTTTTTAATAGTATAATTTAGTATTACTAGTTATGTTAATGTCAAGCCTGAGAAGAGGCGGGGTCATTAATCCCACGTCGGAAAGAAAAAGGGAGGTCTTGGGATATAAATACGGTGGCGCTGCACATCCTATCAGATATGTCTTTTGGGAAGAGGGTAATGGCCTCGTGACAAGTGATATCAGAGCGACCCTTTGACTGCCCGATTTCACGCCGAGCGCCCATGAGTGGGGTAGGCAGGGTGGACAACTGTGACAAAGTAGCCCATCACGAGAGCGAAGCTCGTGACGAGGGCGTCACGAGGTTGAGTGGGGGAGAATGTCACGCCTGAGAAGAGGCGGGGTCATTAATCCTACATCGGAAAGGAAAAATGAGGTCTTGGGATATAAATACGGTGGCGCTGCACATCCTATCAGACATGTCTTTTGGGAAGATCAGACATGTCTTTTGAGAATAGGGTAATGGCCTCGTGACATTAAGCTTTAAATATTTTTTTAATATTTCAACGTCCAAGAGGTTGTAGATTGAAATACACTTAAGCACTTAACAATATTTGTTCAGCTTTAATAATTAACAAAACTCACAAATGTTGTGCAAATAAAAGTATTCGAACCTAAATCTCCTGAGAAGAACATTATCTTGTCCACTTGATTCATTCTTTGAGTTCAAAATAATTCATTCTTTGAGTTCAAAATTTATTTATTTATTTATTTATTTATTTAAATGTTTGATCCTTTATTTACATTTGAGCAAAATTTGCCCAATGATCAAACAAGCATAGTCCAAATTAAATTGGACTTGGACTTAATGTTTTAGGGTTGAATGTGTATAGCTTCTCAATTTAAATATAATTCTAACACAATTAGAATATTACTATAAAAGTAATATATTTTAAACAATATAAACTCACTAATTGACCTAGTGGCTAAGGATGCTCATATTGTCCTATCTTGTATTGGTTTGAATCCCGCTATGGGAATGTAATACCTCTATTTAATAAAAAATGTATTTTAAATAATAAAATATGATATTATTCCTAGTAAACTCACACTTAGCTACTAAAATTCAACCAATCCTATGAATAATTAGAATATGATCCATGGAAATGATAAACTAATTGAAAAGAAGCATCATTGAAGATTCCCAATCTTTGACTTCTATAAGGTGTTGTGCCCATATTCAATCAAGCATCCAAAGAGGCCTTTCTTTTTTCCACCTTTGAGCCTCAACAAAATGGATGCAATTTTTTAATTAAATGAAGAGGTATTATTTTCTCATGTAAATGTTGAAATTCAAATCCATACATGAAGGGGGTAACATGGACATCTTTGGTCACTAGGTCAATTAGTGGATGCACTTTCAACTCATTCTTTTTCTTTTTTAGCCAACAAAACTTAATTTTTCACCAAATTGGTCCCACAAATTCTTATACCAATTTCCTTCGCTCGATTTCTTCAAGCTCTAATTTTTTTAAAATTTAAACTTACCCGAAACTCTTTCATCAAGTTCCGTCACTTAATAAAAACATATAACAAAATCCACAAATATATACGAGCACATTAAAAGTATTAACATGAGGTGCATGATTGACTTTGCTTCCAACCAACCTTAATTTGTTACTAGGAAGCAACTCATACATAATTACATATTATGAATATCCTGTAGAATTGGCTTTAGCCTCCAGTCCCCTTGCTTTTGAGAAGGTATTTGATTTGCAAATGTAGAGAGAATTAAAAAATTGAAAACGAAAACTCATAGAAAAAAATCTTTATATTCAATGAACCCTAACCCCAAATTCAACCCATGCAATTTCACCAAATCAACCCATATTTGCTAAAAAACTTTCAAATCATTAATTCCTCTTGACCAACTATATCTAAATTACTGACAACTTCTTGTCGTCTATTCTCAATCTACGATGTAACAATTAAGATATTGATTATTTATATAAATACATGCGAATTTTTAAAATGGTTTATAAAAGTTAAAACTTTCGGCAAAGGTGTATTCTTGCATTGCATGTTTAAAGTAAATTATGGAATCGTTGAATGTTTATAGTGATAAAGGATGATGTGTTTTATTTAAGTGAACAAGTATGAACACTATGTGTGCGTATTATTAAATGGCTAAAAAAACTAAACAAATATTACAATATAATCACACTAGCATATTTAAAAAATAAAATAAATTATGAACAATGGGAATTGTGATATTTGAGCATAAGATCCCATTTCAAGTGATGTGCTGAGCATGTTACTGAACAGATACGCTCTAGTTTAGTACTACCATGCTTGTAGGGTCCGTGCGTGTGTGTTTGTGCGTGTCTATATATATTGATTATAATTTACTTACACTATATTTAATTATTTATATATTTTTTGAAACATTAGATAATGATAATAAATGGTTAAAATTATATTTTTTTCCTATCATAATCTTCACATTTTTTACTGTTAATTTTATTCATCTAATCACCTTCATCCAACAGACTAAAATGTGTATAACATTCAAGTTTTACGTAGTGTAAGAGAATTATATATATATATATATAACAGACTTATGAAAATATCCATCTTTAACTTACTCCACTCTTTTCCTCCATTATATCAAACTTGTGAAAGAAAATGATAGCAGGTTGCTGAACTATACCGGAAAATTCATGGGTGGAATTATTAGGAAACTGGAAATTTGGTTACGACTATTATAACTAATCTCTGTCTTAATCAGCGGAAACTTATTATACATCCCAACCCAAAGCGGTTCAAAAATAGCACAACATTTTTAGTTAGAAAAGGTTTTACTTATTTATTTATGGGTAAAACTTTGATACACAGACTGTGTACAATTAATTTTACACAAGCCTGTGTACTTACACTATAAAAACTCAAATCCTAACTTCCTAATCTAACCCTAAAAAACTAAACTCTAAACCTTATACCCTAAATTTTAAAACTAACCTTAAATTCTAAACCCTACAACTTAAACCTCTAAACTAAAACCTTAACCCCTAAAACTAAAAGGCACATGTAAACTAAAGTTTACACGGCATGTGTATCAAAATTTTTCCCTTATAAACTAAAATTTACACGGCATATGTATCAAAGTTTTTCTCTTTATTTATTTAGTCATTTGATTGAGTTTTTATAAATGAATCCTTCGATTCCTTAATCCTATTCCTTTAAGACTAGAAATAAACATATAATATATCTTTTTCCTTTTCCTTTTCAAACAAAAGGACCATAAAAAAACATCAAAAAAGTGTAATTAAAGTAATGTATTCCATGAAAATAAAATAAAATAAAATAAAACATATTGTCTAAGGTTTAGTTCCATGAGACAATGATGATAACATCTCCATTGAAGGATTATGCCACCAAATTTTATGGTACACTTGATTTTTTTAATTATTACCAGTATTGTAAATCATTTAGCTTAAAATTAAAAGAATTTAAACAAAATATATAAAAACGATCTTTTAATTTTTAATAGTCAACGATACAATTAAATCGGTTCAACTTGAATTTAGATGGAATAATTACGAGAGCATGTCTTACTTAAAGTATACACGCTAAATATAATATTATCTTTTTTATATAAAAAAGATATGAAATTGTGAATTTCACCTATAAAAATCGCTGGTATACGACTATATTTAATCCAATTACCTATAACAATAAGGAGTTATAAATTCTCGGCTTTTTATATATCTTTCACCAATAAATCAATCTCTCCTACATTTATTCTTTTTCCCCTATTTTTTTTATTGAATTTGAGAAAAAAATTATCAAGCAAAAAAGGGACAAAATCCCATGTCCACCTTTTGTTTCGATTAGAAAAAAACCCTTTAAATTATTATTATATAAGAAAAAAATATTTCACCTGCCTCATGTGGGCCATGCCCTATATATATTGAGTTTTAGATATATTTTTAAAATTAATTAGTCTATTAATTCTTATATTAATTTATAATATATATAACTCTAAATATATTATTTGAAATAATTTTAATTTTTTTAAATACTGTTAACAAATTTTGTTAGTTCACCAAATTACCCTTAATGAAAAATCCAATCCACATCAATAAAGCTCTTCAATGGATATTATAGTAAAAGGAACAGAAATAAATTAAATTACTATGTCCTCAGATTAGGTATGTAATTAATGCATTCATCGTTATGTTATATACTAGAACTCAAGAATTGGTACTAATTAAAAAGCGGATAGTATTCGTTTTAGAAAATTCGTGTTTAATTGCATATCAATAAGGTGTGTATGCATGTCAACGTGTTAAGAATATCTATAAACAAATATTATATTGTAGTCAATTAGTTCTCTTTGGAATATACAAATGTATATAATTTAGTATATTATTGAATATTTTTATTTTTATTTTTATTTTTTATCCATATTTTTTTAATATATAATTTTTCACTTAAATACATATTAAAATCGTAGGGTGTTAAATATTTGTGTTGCATGCGACAGACACTTCTCTTTTATTTGTGATCCCTATTCCCATGTGAGTATCTATGCAAGGCAGGGACCTCAATCTCAAGTTTCAACCATAAAATACAAACCCCATCCTGCTTCTCATTTATCGTTTTTTTTTTCTCATTAATTAATATTATAGTTTCAGAAACAAAATTATTTTTCATAATCATACTTGATGATTAAATTAGTTTGATTTTCAAAGGGGAAAAGGATAATTCTTTTTATAATAATAAAAAAAAAACTACCCCAAGGGTTTTAAGATTTTTTGCAGGTAAAGCTGAAGGGTATATTTATGAGTAAAAGAGCTTGTTTTGCTTGTGTTTTCTCAAGGTTCAAACTTTGTCAATAAGCTTTCATTTGATTTGTTCTGCTAATGTAAATTACAAGGCTGGATTGAGATTTGAGAATGAAAAAAAGGAAAACGAAAATGGAATCTTTGAGCAGTGTAGGGGTTGGTTTGAGCATAGTTTTTGGGTGTCTTTTATTAGCTTTGATTGCTGAAATATATTACTTGCTATGGTGGAAGAACAGGCTAAGAACAAGCTCCGATCTTGAAAATGATTTCAAAAACCCAGGTACACTTCATTCATTCATTCATTTGTTTCACATATTTTTTGCTGGAAAACTTGATCACCTTCCATGGCTAACTCTGCTATCAATCCTCAAGAAATTAGATTTGCAGAAGAACAGCAATGCCATCAGCAGCAGCAGCATGATCTTCAACCAAACAAAGATTTATTGTTCAAGCCTTTCAATGGAGAACATGGAAATGAAAATGATGAGCAGCAGCCTGGATTTCTCTTCACAATTATTGAAGAAACAATGGAGGATTTGGAGTCTCTTGAAACCCCATATTTAACCCCTTTTGCTTCTCCACCATTTTTTACTCCCCCGTTAACTCCAATCGATGTTTGTTTCGATCACCAATTCGGATTCAACCCTTTGTTCGAATCCCAAACTGATGCAGGTTTTGATAGGTTAAGTTCATCACCTTCGACGATGTTGAAGTTCTTGCAAGAAGCTGAACTGAAGCTTCATAGGAAACATTAATGGAAGATGTTCATAACAACGGCGGATTCAAGCTTTCTTCGGGTTATCTCGGAGATGAAGAAGATGGATCTTCTATCACATTCATCAACACAAAATTCATACTTCTTTCTCAGGTACTTCATCTTAGTCAGAATTCGGAATTCATGTATTCTTGTCGTGTTTACAAATTTTTATCTATTATTAATTTGTATTATATCAACTTTTTTAAAGGTGGAAAAATAATAATATTAATCGAATTGATTTTATTAATAATTTTTTGTTGGCTTAAGGGTGTAAGAAGCCCTTGAATTTTTGAAAAAAATCAATGAAGTTCTTGAATTTTTTTTTGCACTCAATTAAGCCATTGAATTAAGAAATTTAATCAATTAAGCTCTTTGACCAATTTTGGCCATTAAATCTGAACAATTTTTTTGATCCACTGTTGTTGTGCGTTGTGTCACAGTGTTTCCACTTGATAATTTTCAAAATGTTTTATTTTATTTAAAAAATCTTTAAATGTTATAAAAATTCTAAAAAAAACTTATAAAATTTATAAAAAAATTATTTCTTGATTTTTTTTTTTTGTAAATACAACATGATAGAACTGTAGTGTATCATGTACCAGTAATATATGAAGAAAAAAACTGTCAAGATTTAATGGTCAAAGTCGGTCAAATGGCTTAATTGATTTAATTTATTAGTTCAAGAGCTTAATTGATTAATTTTTTTAATACAAGAGCTTAAATTGGTGCAAAAAAGTTCATAGACTTAATTAATTTTTTTAAAAATTACCTTTTTTGTTAAGATATTTTTCCTTAATTTGGTAAGTAATCTCTTATGATTTAGGTACATTCTCTTCCAAACTTGATCATGTGATGGTTAAGGTTGTTTAAATATAAAGAAAATAAGTGTTGGATGTATTTTTAAAATTATATTTTTAGCATAAATTATATAGGCAAATTTACCTAAATATTGTTGTCCAATTTATTTTTCCAACAATATAGTTGATTCTGTAGCAGTCAGAAGTCGAATTGCTTTCACCTTATTTTTGAACAGTATTTTACCAAAAAATATTAAAAAAATAATGTTACAGTCGTCCTTCATTGATCCATGCACGCCATGTGTAAAAACACTGTTTGAAGTTAGATTGTAATCTATCCGAATTTATTATTTTAATATAAAAATAAAAATCACTGTTTGAAGTCGGACTGCAATTTATCCGACTTCTGACTTGTTATAGTAAAAAATAATATTTTTAAAATAAACTTGGAAGGACCAAATTATTAAAAGAAAAAAAAGAGAAGAACTATATTTGGGTACTTTCCTCAATTATATATATATACTTCTAAATTAAAATATATTTGGAATAAAATAAAAATGGATAACATGATTACATGAAGTGAAATAATGCCAGTTGGAGTGTGGGACTGGTGATGGTTACTTGTTTTTATTTCAATCTACCCATCTTCTGGCCATTTCAATACATGCAATCATTGTCCGAGTAACTATTGTTCTTCCGGTTCCACTGTAAATTTATTTCAGATCGATCCCAATATGGTTGTTGTTTACTGCGAGCACAAACTATGAACCTTTAGCTAGATCTAATAAGATGAAACATTAAATTTTTTAAGTGAAGTTATATGTTTGAGTCCGTAAATAGAAATAATTAGATTATAAGAGTTGTCTTATAATGGCCGTTTATAGTTCTAGATTCGAATTAGTTAATAAATTGGATACTGCTGATTAGACAAAAAAATAGTTATTATTTCATTACAGTGATTTTTTTCTGCAAGATGACTAATTTCACCTTAAAAATTAAAACCCCAAATCCTAACCTTAAAACCTAAATTATTATAGTATATTATAAATTTTAAACTCTACATCATAAACACTTAAATCCTAAACTAAACTTCTAAACTTAATTTAAACTTACTTGTAGAAAATAAATTTTCTAACGCCAATACATTGAATATTTTCATAAAATAACACTTTAATAAGTATGTGTATTTATACAAACTTTGAACTTCTCTTTAAAAGTTTAATTTTTAAAATTTAGTGTATGAAATAAAAAGTGTAAGATTTTAAATTTATAATTAAAGTTTAAAATTTAGAGTCAATTAAAAGTTTAAATTTTGGCGTAATTTTTTATGCAACTTAACATTAAAATACGACCCTAATATTAATTTGATTCATAATTATACATGTTTACATTTATTTTTGTATTCATATATTTTTAAAAAACTAAATTAGATTTTTTATTGCTGTTTATCAAGAAAACGAGTGAATAGTATAATTTTTAGTTAATTAATTTAATTTGAAAAAATATCAAAAGGAAAAAAATTTAAAACAAAATGTTTTCTTAAATTGTAGACCAACGTCTGCAGTTCGAAAATAAATGAAAAACTAATAAAAAATCAATGGTAGAAAAATGCCGACAACTATTTTGAAGGAAATATTAAAAAATATTTATACCCAGAAACTTCCATGAGATGAACGCATTGTTCCGTAACTCAAACACAGATTATAAAATTTCAGAAACACGGAGAAAAAAGAAGGGCTTTAACATTTGTTTTAATCAACTTCCTCAATCTTGGGACCTGCGCCGCTACAGGCAGAAGGAGGGGCATCATCATCCATGCCAGCGTCGCCACCAGCACCCTGGTACATCTTGGCGACGATAGGATTGCAAATGCTCTCAAGTCCCTTCATCTTATCCTCGAACTCTAGCTCCATCATTGGCCTCCTCTATCTTCTTCTTGTCGGCCGGGTCAAGTTTTGAGCCAATCTTTTCATCTTTCACGGTGTTTCTCATGTTGTAGGCGTAGTTTTCCAAAGTATTCTTGGCCTCCACTTTCTTCTTGTGCTCCTCATCCCCCGCCTTGTATTTCTCAGCTTCTTGAACCATCTTTCTCGATTTCACCTTTGGATAACCTGCCTTGTCATTTGTGATTGTGATCTTGTTCTTCTGCCCAGTCGTTTTGTCCTCGGCAGAGACGTTTAGGATACCATTGGCAACAATGTCGAAACAAACGGTGATTTGAGGGACACCTCGAGGTGCCGGTGGGATGCGAGAGAGCTCAAACTTACCCAACAAGGTGTTGTCACGAGTTCGAGCTCGTTCACCCTCGTAAACCTGGATCAAAACGCCGGGTTGGTTGTCGGAGTAGGTTGAAAAAACTTGCTCCTTCTTAGTTGGAATCGTAGTGTTTCTCGGAATCAAAACAGTCATGACACCACCAGCAGTTTCCAACCCGAGAGACAATGGAGTACCATCCAAAAGCAACAAATCCTGAATTTTTACATTCCCTTCACCACTCAAAATGGCGGCCTGAACAGCAGCACCATATGCGACAGCCTCCTCCGGATTAATGCTCTTGCAAAGCTCCTTCCCATTGAAAAAGTCTTGCAACAATTGCTGCACCTTAGGAATCCTAGTCGAACCACCAACAAGAACAACATCATGAACGCTGCTCTTATCCATCTTGGCATCCCTCAAACACTTCTCAACAGGCTCCATGCACTTCCTAAAGTGATCCATGTTAAGTTCCTCAAATCTCGCCCTAGTAATCGTGGTGTAAAAATCAATACCCTCGTATAAGGAATCGATCTCGATAGTAGTTTGAGCTGTAGAGGAAAGGGTCCTCTTAGCTCTCTCACAAGCGGCCCTCAACCTTCTCAACGCCCAGGGATTCCCACTAATATCCTTCTTGTTCCTCTTAAACTCCTGAACAAAATGGTTTACCATCCGATTATCGAAATCCTCACCGCCCAAATGCGTATCACCGGCTTTGGCCTTAACTTCAAAAATACCCTCTTCAATACTAAGCAAAGAAACATCAAACGTACCACCACCCAAATCAAAGATCAAAACATTCTTTTCACCAAAACTGGTGGCTTTCTTATCAAGACCATAAGCAATGGCAGCAGCCGTGGGCTCATTGATGATTCTCATGACATTAAGTCCGGCAATCACTCCAGCATCCTGAGTAGCTTGCCTTTGGGAATCATTGAAGTAAGCCGCACAGTAACGACGGCGTTCTTGATAGTTGATCCGAAGAAAGCCTCGGCAATTTCACGCATCTTGATTAGAACCATGGATGAGATTTCTTCAGCGGCAAATTGCTTCTCTTCGCCTTTATAATTAACAGCAATCATGGGCTTATCCCCAGGTCCAGCTATGACCTTAAATGGCCAAAGCTTAATATCGCTTTGAACTCATGAGTCAGAAAATCGCCTACCAATCAATCGCTTAGCATCTGTTTAAGCATTAAAGACGCAAATTCCGGTCAAAGGATACGTAAAACAACAACAAATACACGAATGATCAAATCGCTGATCAGGCGGCATAAATCGATTGCTCAACAGATAGTAGCAATAAAAATCAAACATACGAGATTCCCGCTATTCTTATAATGACGTCATATATACATTCTACTCGATATCTAACGATAATAGATCTCACTGGAAATAACTGAAATTTCAAAAAAAGAAGGTACAGAGCATAAGAGAATTACCGAAGACGGTGTTAATGGGGTCATGGCGACTTGGTTCTTAGCAGCGTCGCCGACTAATCGCTCGGTATCAGTAAAACCGACATAAGACGGCGTCGTCCTGTTGCCTTTGTCGTTGGCAATGATCTCGACTCTGTCATGTTGCCATACTCCGACGCACGAGTAAGTCGTTCCTAGATCGATCCCGATCGCCGGTCCTTCACCTTTTCCGGCCATTGATCAGAGTGACAACAAATATCAAGGAAAATGAGGGGATATAATAAGAGAGAATATTAGGAGGTCGAAGTTTCGAGTGTGCTGTGTTTTTGAAGATTTGAATTTTGTGGCTCGATGCTAGGGCTGGTGCTTTTATATAATGTTTTTTTAGGATTCTAGAATGTTCGGAGGGTAAATAGAGGATCTTGAGCCGTTGGTTTTAAAATGATGGACGGCTGGGATTTGTTTGTTAGGAAGGTTCTGGAGAGGTATGCAACGCATACTCCCGTAGAGTTCACAAATTTTCATTAAGTCGTGGTAAAATATTTATTTTGGTTATTAAATTTTTAAATATTATAAAATTATTATTAAATTTTGTTTTTTATAAAATGGTCAAAATTTTTGTCCAAATAATATAATGAGGAAAACATTTTTGTGAATTGAGGTTGGTGAATTTTTATTTTTATTTTGAGATCTTTTTACAGTAAAAGTGAAGATCGCTAACATTTCAACACGACTTCATGAAGTCGTCAAAAAATTTTGACGATTTTAGACGATTTTTTTATTTAAAATGATTGCTTGAAGTGGGGTTGGCGAAATTTCACCAAAAGTCGTCATGCAATTTTGATATATCTAAAAACCCGTCAACAAAAGTTAAATGACTAAAACGACCACTTCTCCTTGAGAGTGATTGATTGAATATAGATTTGTTAGATTTTTGAAAAAGACGCTCATGACCAGTTAAGACCTCAGACAACTCAAGTATTGTTGTCGGTGTGTTACGTAGACGAATGACAACAATTATTGGGCGATAATCATCACGTGATTGATTGGCGATAGAAATCAACAAATATGTATCGGAAACAAGACAATTTTTCAAGGCAAGATCTTGTATATCTTTCATGTAGTTGGAGATAAATCTGGAACCATATGGATTGTGAACCAGTTTGGATTTGAGAGCAAGAATGCGACTATAAAATGCACGTGTATAGCTTGCGACCAGAGTATCTATGTCATTTTAGCGGTGACAGAGAAAGAAATAAGAGGTTGAACTAAATAATCACAACTGCCAAGAAGAACATTGAGAATAATTTAATCTTGATGATAGCATTACAATTTTTAGGATTAGCAATTTTTGTCGCGACATCGGTAAACTGAGATAGAATAGCATGTGATCCATCAATATAGCCGAATAGGTCAAAACCAATAAGAGTGACTTCCACTTGTCATCGCCAGACAAGGAAGTTGGCGGACCCAAGTTTGATTGAAAGTTAGTCGGTACACTAAGATGCACAAAGTCGTTGGTAATAGAAGACAGAGCCATAAGAGAATATTTAGTTAAAAATAAATTGAGCAGTGAAATTCTACTTGGCTCTGATTAACATATAAAAGATTTGTATATTTGATCAATATAACAATTACAATTGAAACATATATATAGGATTATAAGGAGACTTTAAATGTACAAAGATAAGGAAAGATAAAGATTAAATTAGATGATTGAATCGAGTCGAACTTCAAAATCAAATCTAACTTCTCCCAACGTGATTTGAGTATGTGTCTCACTAAAATGAATATATGCTTGTGTCTCACTAAAATGAATAGATGCCCAATCTAATTAATTTAATATTAGATTACGACACACCTTCTGATCAGAGAAAGTTGACAGTCTCCTATGGATATATTTCTTTTGTGGCAATTTGTCGATGCATTCAGAACCACTTTTAGAGCAATCTTTAAACCTAATTCATTTGATCGTCACTCCTACATTAATATATCGTTTAGTTTAAATAAAAACATGCAAACTATTGATAGTTGCTTGATTTTTTTCTATGAAAGATGAAGATTGTATTCAAAGAAAGATTTTTGGTTTTTTTTCTTACACCAATTATATTTTCATGTTAGGGATGTCTTGTCTTTGTTTATACCTTACATTCTTCTCTTTTCTGATGAAAATTTGGTTTCTAATTTTATCAAAAAATTTATTGACGAGGAAGAAGAAGAGCAGCAACTTAGGTTTACAAATTTCCTTGAGAATAGAAGATTGGGACAAGGTCATGAGGTGTATGTTTCTTCTTTTACAGCTTTTTTATTTTTATGAATGACAATGTTTCTAACCATTTACCCATAAAAACATTGCCAAATATTTGGGGGGGTGTTTATAAGTACATCAATGTTTCTATGACTTTAAAGTTGAGCTAGACAATTGCAATGCCATGTTGTTCTCTTTTTTTCTCTGTTGTTTGAGCTGGCCGGGTGAAATCCGACTAAAATAATAAAATAGTTGTGTAACACCCCCTACCCCGGGCTAGTAGTAAACCGGCTTGGAAGCGTTACTTAGCAAGCAACAAGGACAAGCAATACAAGAACAATCAAGCAACCAATCATACTTACTTTTCATACACGCAACTTATATTTCGATTCTTACTTCAACCTAGAACCATTCGAAAAGGTCACTAACTTAATTCTTTTCATGCTTTCATTTCATGTTACTACTTTCATGAGTCAATTTAGTTCATCTACTATACCACAAGTATTCGAATAACTCTAGGTGTTCTACATAATTCCATTTCACTTCAATGTTCTTTAGTTAGATACATATAGCATTACATACCTAGATTACCAAACATGGTCATGTTATCATACAAAATGCTTGTAACTAGTTTTCAACATCTAGGCCATTCGGCCTTTACCATACAAGTGCACAATACACTTAAAAATCAAGGCATGATCACATACAAGAGAATCATATACTTTCCAAGGCAATTCGAATGGAAGGCAAGCAACATGGTTCGGGTATCCTACTTTCAATTCAAGCTTACGCATATACATTAAGCAAGGCATTTCGAATGGCTCAAGGTGATCTAGATCAAACATTAAATCATTTCATTTAAATCATCACATGCGCAGCAACAACATCATCCATTACATGTTTATCTTTCCAGGAGTTACCACTCTTACCTTCATCTTTGCCTCAGTTGCAATAACCTGGTTCACTAAATTTTGGAAGTCAGTGATACCCAGGACAGTGAATATAAGACTCAATTCGTCATTCAGTCCATCGATGAACATCCGACATTTATCAGCTTCGATCTTGATGTATTCTGACATGTACTTGCAATACATGCAAAAATCACTCACGTACTGTTCAATGGGTCGTACACCTTGCTTGAGGTACAAGAAACGTTTTCGTCGCTCGGCCAGGTACTGTTCACTGATATATTTCTTCCTAAATTCTTCAAGGAAGAATTTTCAAGTTACGGCTTCAACAGGAGCAGTTAGGGTAGTGGTTTCCCACCAGCTTAGAGCTTTATCTGCCAACAAAGTTATAGCACATTCGAGCTTGTGCTTATCAGGACAAGGTAGTTGCTTGGTCAAGATTCGAGTAGTGGCCTCTAACTAGTACTCTGTTACTTCGGGATTGACTTCATCAGTTTCAGTGAAAGTATAGGCCCGCTGTTGAGCCAGCTTGTCAATCGGGGCTCTGTTTGGCACAACAACATGAGGATCAATAGAATGATCTTATTTCAAAGAAGATACTAGATGATTGAACATCTCATTCAAACTCAGGAGACATTTTTGCTGCATAAGATTTATAATATGAGCTTCATATTGAGCAGCAAATTGGGCTCGGGTTTGAGCTTGTTGTTGTGGAGGATTCTGTTCCATCCTCACACTATCTCCTTCATTCGATGAGCCTTCAGAACTTTCATAATCCCGGCCAAGTCTCGTTTTAGACATTCTACGTTCAAATAGGACAATTAGGGATTCGGTTTAATAAGCAAGACACAAGCTATTCAATACAAGTCTCCTAGGTGGCACAAGTATCCTATATGATGCATGATAGCCCGATTTAGTCATAGAATCGACTAAACCTAAAGCTCTGATTACTAATTAAATTATAACACCCCTACCCCGGGCTTGTAGCAAACCGGCTCGAGAGCGTTACTTAGCAAGCAACAAGGACAAAGACAAGCAATTACAAGCAATACAAGAACAATCAAGCAACCAATCATACTTACTTGTCATACAAGCAACTCATATTTCGATTCTTACTTCAACCGAAATCTATTCGAAAAGGTCACTAACTTAATTCTTTTCATGCTTTCATTTCATGTTACTACTTTCATGAGTCAATTTAGTTCATCTACTATACCACAAGCATTCGAATAACTCTAGATGTTCTACACAATTCCATTTCATTTCAATGTTCTTTAGTTAGATACATATAGCATTACATACCTAGATTACCAAATATGGTCATGTTATCATACAAAATGCTTGTAACTAGTTTTCAACATCTAGGCCATTCGGCCTTTACCATACAAGTACACAATGCACTTAAAAATCAAGGCATGATTACACACAAGAGAATCATATACTTTTCAAGGCAATTTGAATGGAAGGCAAGCAACAAGGTTCGGGTATCCTACTTTCAATTCAAGCTTACACATATACATTAAGCAATGCATTTCGAATGGCTCAAGGTAATCTAGATCAAACATTAAATCATTTCGTTTAAATCATCACATGCGCAACAACAACATCATCCATTACATGTTATCTAAGTTCATTATATACTTGTTACTAAATACATAACATAGTGGCCCATCAAGACATTATATACAAGTACCAAAATGCATGATCAAGCTAACTATATACATTATAATGCCACTATTCTAGGTGATACACAAAACAAGTATGAAACCATACTTAGGCAAAGCTTGTGTGAGTTGCTTCTAGCTCAAGGTAACAGGCTTCAAGATCAAGCAACACTCGTATCCTTTATCCTGTAGTTGGGAAGAATAAAAACGAGAGTGATAAGTACATGAATGTACTTAGTGAGGTAGTACTAAATCTAACCATTTGTTATATCAAGTTATGTGTCATTTAAATCAAGTATAAACCAAGCTAAGGATTTCAAGCATCAAGATAATCCTAGCTAAGGCTTTGAAGCATTAGAGTGATCTTAGCTAAGGCTTTCAAGCATCAAGATAATCCTAACTAAGACTTTCAAGCATTAGAGTGATCTTAGCTAAGGCTTTCAAGCATCAAGATAATCCTAGCTAAGGATATCATACATTCGGCTATCAAGAAACAAGAAACAAGAATTCATGCTCCATATCAAGCACATCATGCTTGCAAAACAAGTAATCAAGGTAATCATGCTTACATGACAAGTAACATACAAATCATAACTTTCAAGACAAGTAACATTCAATTCATGCTTTCAAGACAAGTATTATGTGTTATTGGATTGTTATTTCATGTATTATCAATTAAACAACCCCCTTGGTACTTAGTTTGTATAGGTAATCGAGTTTCCAACCAACTGTCGCCACAAGATGCATCGTAGTGCTGGTCAACCCTCCTACTGTTGCCAAAGACCGCATACGTACCCTCTGTCTCTCGCCAAATAGGGGCCTTGGCCCTGGACCGTAGTCCACCCTTACACAATGAGCTCTAGACTCTAAGGCATGCCCTTCTACCTAGTCCAACCAGCTGCCAAGGTTGTTTGATTTACCATTTATTCAAGTGTTTCAATATCAAGATCATGTCAAGCAAGTTCATTTCATTTTAGGCCCTTAGTCCATTGAGCCATAGCTCACATATCATGTAGTTTTCATGTTTCATTTCATCAAGATGAGATGATATCTTAAACAAGTCTTTAACATTTGATCACATGTAACATGGCATATACAAGCATCCATATTGTCACTTATTCATGCTTAATCATTCGAATCAATCATGTATTCAAAGATGTGATCAAATTTCATACATTACAAGTCATTATTCTCTTATTAAGTCATGTCCATGATTAGGTTCATTTAACATTTCAAGAGTATAAACAAGTATGCATTGGTTAGGACCTAGTCCTAACCCTAGGGATAACTACACTCACAATACTCTAAGCTTAGCTAGTCTTGGATCCACACTCCTTTGTTCTTGGCTTTAGGATGATCCACTCTATCCTCTTCCACCAAGTTTACTCCTGGTTCTATCACATTACACAGCAAATACATGTCAAAACAAGATCATATGACCATTAAATCAAGGCAAGGTTTCAAACCATAACATACACAAATCTGGCAGCATGCTCATATACATTCTTCACTACACTTATCTATACAATAGTTCATGTAAAACAAGGTAGAATCAATGTCCTAAAACTGTTTACAAAATAGTTGCAAATTGCCACAAAACAATGTGCAATTGCCTATACTGCTGCTGCCAGGCAGCTTGCACTCTAGTCACTTAATCATGCATAACTTTCATTCCGTACGTCGGAATTTCAATTGGTTTACACCGTTGGAAAGCTAACAAAATTTTCTTTATGAAAATATAAGGATTGAATTTTGATTCTTTTCCAATTAATACAGTTTTTAGCTTAAAGACAGGGTAATTTGTCACACTGGACAGTTTGCACTATCCCTAGTGTTTCTTCTCTACATTTCATTCTACAACCCAGAATTCAGTTCCGTTTCCTCCAAATGAATTTATACATATCAAAGTGTTGTCCATAAAAATTTCAGCCTTAAATTCATTTTATACAATTTATAGTGATTTTTCAAAGTTACTGCCCCAGAATAGAGCATTCTGGGCAGATTACACTAGGTTGAATTTCTAGCTTCTTAATTCACCTAAGCAAGGTTCTAACATGACAATTCAATTCATTTTCATGTTCTTACATGTCTAGGTCATCCTAATACACCTAGCAATAAGCTTAAAACAGAGCATTATCATGTTGAACCCAATTTGATCTATTTGATCAACATTGCACATCCATTTCATCAATTAGGCAGTTCATTACCTAGTTTAACTAGTCCAATTAGGTGTAGTCATTTTCCAGCAACATATCTATTCAATTCAATCTTCATTTCATCTAGATCCATGATCAAAATATGATTCTATGTTCAATTGACATGTCCAAACATTTTCTCTATCAAAATAGTCCCTAATCAAGACTGTTTTCAACCAAGTACATATTTCTCAAATTTCCAGCAACTATACATATTTCCTTTATCAAATTGGTTACTATAAATCACAACTTCAAGTTCAAATTGAAGCTAGAATGCTCCTAACACACATAGCAATCATCCAATTCAATTTACACAACAAGATATCATCAATTCAAGAATCAACCATTCTATAACATGTAAAGTCAAGCATTATACCTTCTCCAAGCTAAATTTGATCAAGGTTCAATTAAAAAGCTTGAATTTGAAGGTGATCAATGAAGCTTTTCTCTCCCCCTTTCTCTCTCTACCAATCGGCCAAGGTGAAGAATTAAGGAGGAAGATGACAATATGTTTGGTTATTTTCCTCCCTTTGGCCGTGAGTCACCCTAATTTAGCACATGTTCTCTTCATTTGAGAACATGTGTCAAGGCCCTTAATCTTAATCCCAATTGTATGCAAACTCTAATGTTTTGTATGATCACAATTTCATCCTTTTATTTATGCCTTCGAGTTTTAATTTCAATTCAATTTGGTTCTAATTTCACTTATTTGATCTTAAGGATGGCTAAAGTTCATTCTCCTTTAAATTGATTACCACATATATTCAAATACCCTATAGTTTAGATTGTGGTAACATTTCTAGGCCAATTTTAGGGTGTTACAAGTTGGTTTTGATTTGATATTTAAATCTATGTTTGAATAAATTCTTGTTTTAAAGTTCGAATTTGATTTGAGAATAAAATTGAATTATAAATTTATGGATAAATTATGGTAATGTTTGATAATAGTTTTTTGAGTCAAAATTAGAGGTTTGAAGCATTTTTAGAGGTTTGACCAGTCAAATCTGCTAATTTAGATGTTTGGTAAATAGAGAATTATAATAGCGGATTAGAGTAAAACATTTCATTTTGAAAAAGCTTTTTAGGAGTTTTTTGAGTTAGATGTTTTAATAAAATACTTGTAAAGATTCTTTTGTCCTTGATAATCATTAATTTTTTCTAAATAACATAAATTTGAATAACTAAAAAATTTTAAAAAGCATAAATAAAAAATAATATATACATATAAATTTAATAATCAATAAAATTATATTCAAAATATAATTTCATAAATAAAAAATTAACATATACATCTAAATTTAATAATTTTTAAAATTATATTAAAAATAATTTCAAAAATAAATAATTAATATATAAATCATTTGATTTATTTATGTTTAGTAATGATATTAAAAAATAAATTTTTATAATCTAATTAATATTAACATATAAATAATATTAATAACTAATAAATTATTCAAACAAGTATTGAATATAACAATGTCCTTATATGTCATTTTGCTTGTTCAAATAATCAAACAACTATCAGTTATTTGTTAATTTTACCAAACACTTCTATACAACAACTAATACTATCAGCTATCCGCTAATGTAATCCGCTGTCAGCTATCTGCTAATTGTCATACAAAGCTTATCTATTTGGTCAACTAATTATTACTGTATTTTTATTCTGGTTACCTAACTATTTTTTGGCATTTTAATTACTAACATTATGCTTTTTATTTTATTTTTGTCATCAACGGTTAAAAATTTAACAAAGATGATGATTTCGTATAATAATAATTTCAATCTCTGAAACTTATATATTTTATTAAGTTAGTCCTAATTTAAAATAATTTAATAAATTCTCAACTTTCTACATTTAAAATCTATTAATTTAAAATTTTATTTTATTTAAAATTTAATTGTCACATTTTCTAGATGAGATTTAGGGTGTTACAACCTTGCATTCAATAATTAGAATGTCTTCAAAAAAAAAAACTATCGTGCAATTTAAAGCTTTCATGTTTAATATCAAATAATGAGAGAATTGTCAGTATAATCGACAAAAACCAATTCAATTAGTTTCATCAATTTAAATGAGCAAGTACATTTAGTTAATTAGTCAAATATATTTAGTCGGTTAGTTAAGATGATATTTTTGTTCTCTCGTATTCGTTTAGGTTATGAATTTTAGACCTATTAAGAGCACCCTATTCTTTTCCCTAGATATTTCCCTTACTCTCTCGTCTAAATAGATTAAGATTAAAATTAAGATTTATCGGGGAAAAATCAATAACATTTAAATGGATATAGCAATTTTTTCATTCCCAATCGAAATTATTTTTTTATTATCGATTTTCAGTTCAAACAATTCATAATAAAATTAATTAAATTGACAGACTTTAAATTGGTTCGATTGAATGAATTTAATAGCAAATCAACTTGATTAGTTTACATTATTTCAAATAAATCAGTCCAATGAAAATAGATCACCAAGAGAGAAAAAAAACTCACATGCTCACCCTATCAAAAAGTTCTAAGCTTAAGATGGCCCCAATAGACAAGAAATCGGAAGAGGGACATAGGAAAATGTAAAACTCAACCCCCCCACCGTTGCCATTGACGGGGACTAATCTCTTCCTCCCACAGACGTCGGGTGCCCATCGGGGACCGCCCACCACCACCTAATGAGAAACGAAGTAACTCTAAATTCCTCTTCTTCTTTTTAGTTAGTTCAAAAGGCTTAAGAATATTACTTACAACTCTTGAAAATTTCACGTATGATTCTTTGGATTATAGCTATCTTTTTTTTTTCCCTTCAAATTCGTGCATAATGGTAGATAGGTTAAATCTATAATTACCCAAACAATGTTTAAGATGTTTGAAGCTTGAGAATCAATAATATGTTTTTGCCATTAGTTTTCCCTTTTATTATTTTTATAAAAAAAACACCACTTCATTTAGTTTTTAAAAAGTAGTGTGGAACCGACAAGTCGTCCCAATAAAAAAGCGGATGTTGTTCATCTTAGGAGATCCGAGTTCAAACGCTTTGTCTGCAAGGTGTGTGTGCACTGTTAAAGTCATTAAAAATTTGTACAAACATATACTATCTTTTAATCTCCTTTAAACTATTCAAAAGTGATTTTAAATAAAAAAATATTTATTTTAAACATTATTTTGAAAACATAAAAAGAATCGATTATATAAACGAGGACAAATAAATAATTTTACTCAAAAGTATTTTCGATAAAAAATGCAATCGAAATTGTAACTTCAGAAAAAACATTTTTTTTGTGAATGTGGTATAATTTCATCGACTGAGTAATCATACACAAAATTTATTATCATGTGCCTTATTAAAAAATTTCTAATCCTAATTAAAGGAAAAGAGTATACATGATAAAATCCAAATAAATAAACATCGGAACATATCCGAAAAATCAACTACAATACTTTTAGCATGAAAAACTCATGCAAAATACTTCTAATTCTAAAAACACTTTTGAAAAATAATATAAAACAAAACCTTAATATACCGTCTAAATTCAAATTGCGATGTGAAAACTAATGTGATATTAGATCAAATAATTAATTTATCCTTATTAATTGAATGTTCATTTTTTCCCTTTTTTTCTTTTCTTTTGGTTATTTTCCCATCATTTGTCCTATTTTTTATTAGGTAATATACTATTATCATATGCCTCGTTAAATTTTTTTTCTAATCTTAAATGAAAAAAGTACATATGATGATAGCTTATAGAAACAAAAACGAGATAAACTCGACAAGAAACGCAAGCAAAAAAATTGTGAAAATCTTAAGGAACATCTAGTCCCAAGTCATAGTGGGATGCATTCACCACCTCTACAGGTGGAGAGTTTAAAATCCTTTCACCCATCGGAGTCCCACGAAGCATAGCGGCCAGCCGATCCGCTGTTCCATTAGCTGTGCAGCTAATGTGACATATCTGAATCTCCCAATCACGATCCATCATACTACACATACTAGTAACCAAAACACTATCATTAAGCACCATCGAGTTACCCAGCAAAATATCCACAACTGTTTTATTATCTGGCTCGATAATAACCTTTCGCAACCCCATACGCTAAGCATGAGCAATCGCATCCGAAACAACCCATAATTCAGCCATTAACACTGAACAAACTTCGATGCTAAGTGGAGAAGGAAAATTTGCACCTAATGAGTTTTGAACCCACAATATAGAAGAGATGATGTGTCAACTGAAAACTTTAATCAATTGCTCTAAAGATTGTTTACAAATATGAACATTTTGTAATTAAAATTTTCCCAAGTATGTTCATACTTGCCAAATGAAAAAAAGTATTTTATATACAAAGGAGAAATCCGTCTTCAAATAAAGAAATATTACAAAAATTAAAATTTGAACTTTTATTTATTGAATATTATATATATTGTTATGAATATCTTTATTTGTGGTAGATATCCATATATTAAATGAAACTTTGATGTACTTTATTATTAGGGCTTAATACCCATTAAAAAATTAGGGTTTCCATCTTATGCCTATAAATATAGAGTTTGGAGAAAGCGTTATATACAACCTAACTTTGAGAATATAATACAAGACCTCAATTGATTAGAGTCTCGTTCTTGAAATATCACTTATTATTATTATTATTATTATTATCATTATTATCATATGATAAGAATACATACAAAATTATTCTACCATATATTGGTGATCCTTCAAAAGAATTTCAATTAAATATTGGTGACTACATCTACCATATATTTCGATATAGCGGTTGTTTAATCATTCTTATATTAAGGTTAGTACATTCTAATATCATTAAACCTTAATTTTATTCACCCTCTCGATAATAATAAGATATTGTTTTTGTTATTATTATTATTATTATTATTATTATTATTATTTTACTTACTTTAATACTAAAGAATTCGTTAAACATTGGGGGGAATGAGTTGTTTATACATTAAACAATATAAAATCATTATAGTGATTAGATTTATTTACGTCACTGGAGGTTAGTAATTGCATTGATTAACCATTCTTACTTATACATCCTCATAGTTGTTTATTTGTTTAATAATGACAATTCTTATAATGATTATATTTATGTTATTTTATTGATTAAAGTTGTATTTTTAACCATGTTTTGAGTTTTACATTATAGCTTGGAAAGATATATGACATAAAAAGATTATGAGGAGTTATCTTGGTAATTTATATCTCCATTGTCCTTGGGAGGAAAATCAATATCGGTAAACTCTATTTTTATTTTTATTCTTTAAATTACGATTTTAAAGTGCAATAAACTATGGTGATTTATGATCTACAAGAAGATTGTTATAAATTATGGTGATTTATGTTCTTTGTTCTGTTGGTTTAATCCAAATATATTGGCTGGACATCTCGTTTTGCGAGGCTATTGGTCTCAAAGAAGTTTTCTAATGGACCTTGTGAACTGGTTTAACAATGCCGCGTACTAGGATTAAATCTTTGGAATAATCTGCTCAAAATAAGGCCAGAACCATTATACTTCTTCGCAGTCACCTCTATGAGGGGTTAAAATCTGAATATTTAACAGTGAAAGATTCTCTTATTCCTTAGAATAATCTAAAGGAACGATATGACCATCAGAAATTTGTTATTCTACCTAAAGCTCAATATGGTTGGTTGTATCTGAGATTGTAAGATTTTAAATCAGTAAGAGAGTATAACTCTGCTATGTTTCGAATTACTTCACAATTGAAGTTATGTGGTTAGAATATTACTGATGAGGATATGTTAGAAAAACATACTTCACTTTTCATGCAAATAATATTGTCCTCAGACACAATATCGTGAAAAATGTTTTAAAGGCCCACTGGCTCCGCATTATTCCCTGAAGTGAATGTGAGATTTTATAATGGGAAAAAAATAAATGCCACATTAGTAGTTGTGGTCATGGTCAAAGCTATGGACATAGACATTATGGTCATTTTGAGAATAATAATACCCACCACAAGCGGAACAATATAGATGAGAATAGTGCAAAATATCATTCCAAGAAAGAGGAATCTATGTGTCATAGATGTGATAACTTAAATCATTGGCTTTGTATTTGCCGAACGCTGAAGCATTATAGACCTTTATCCACAATCATGAATGATAAAGGAAAGAAAATATAAACAAATTTTATTTATGCTGAAAATAATTATGGCGTTTTTGGTCCAATTCAATTAGATATTGTTGATTTCCTCATAACCTTTGAAGGGAATAATTCGCCATTTATTTTATTTCCATTATAACCTCTAAAAAGAATAATTGATCCTTTATTTATTTTATTTTATGTTAATTTGTTTTATTTATTATTTATTTATGTTAATTTGTTTTACATATTATTTATTTAAGCTTTATGTTAATGTATCCTTTGAATAATATGATTACTTTTGGAATAAAATATGCAATGAATTGTGACGATTTATGCTTAGCAGACAGTGCAAGTACTCATACTATACTTAAGCATAAGAACTAATTTTCCATTTAAATGCAAGGGGAAAATGTGAGTACTATATCTCAAAGTACTAAAATATCAATGCTCCGAAAGAGTAATAAGTTCTTGTGACATTATCTTTGATAGATAATTGATTTGATATATGCTATATTTAATATTTTTCATTCCCTAAAGTGAATGGTACAAAGTACATATTTTTCATTCCATGAAGTGAATGGAACAAAGCACATATTGAAAGGTGCATAATTATACATATTTTCCCATTTAAAATGCAAGGGAATAATGCGAGTACAATATCCGAAAGTACTAATATCATAGAAGGCACCGGAAGAGCAAATATGTTATTGCCAAATGGAACTCTATTCCATATTCACAATGCGTTATACTCGCCAAAATCGCAAAAAAAACTTATTGAATTTTAAAGATATTCACAGAAATAAATATCATATTGTGACTATTAGTCAAGGGGATGCTGACTATCTCCATATTACGAGTATAAACCAAGGCAATAAGAAAATCTTGACAAAATTACATGCACTATCATCCGGATTGTACTACACAAGAATTAGAACAAATTGAAGCTCATGCTATTGTAAACCAAAAGTTTACTGATAACTTTATTATTTGGCATGACCGGCTAGGCCATCCCAATTCAATTATGATGTGAAAAGCTATTGATACTTCATGTGGTTATTTATTGAAGAACTGATAGATTCTTCAAAGTAATGTTTTTCATGTGATGCTTGCTCTTAAGGCAAATTCATTATTCAACCATCACCAGCTAAGATAGATTATGAATCTATTAATTTTCTAGAACGGATACAGGGTGATATATGTGGGCCCATACACCCTTCTTATAGATCATCTAGATATTTTACGATTTTAATCGAAGCATCGACTAGATGATCATATGTATCCTTGTTATCAACCTATAACTTGGCGTTTGCGAGGTTACTTGCTCAGTTGATAAAATTACGAGCACATTTTTCAGATCACCTTGTACAAACATTTCGTCTTCATAATGTTGGTGACATGTCATTTTACATGCATCATCATTAATTTGCATCAAGCCAATAAATTATCATAAGCTCTCCCCATTACAAATGGTTTTTGGTCATGAACCAAATATTTCTCATCTTAGAATTTTTGGGTGTGCGGTATATGTTCTAATTGCTCCACCACAAAGCACAAAGATGAGTCCTCAAAAGAGGTTGGGAATATATGTCAGATTTGAATTTCCCTTGATAATTAAATATCTTGAGCTTCTTGTAGGAAATTTATTTACAATTCAATTTGCCGACTGTCATTTTAATGAGTCAGTTTTCCCAACATTAAGGGAGAAAATAAATAGCTGGAAAAAGAAATAAGTTGGAATGAATTATCATTATCTCAGTTTGATCCACGTACTCAACAATGTGAACTATAAGTTCAAAGGATAATTCATTTAGCAAATCAATTGCCAGATTATTTTACTGACCCTAAAAGAGTGACTAAGTCACATATACCAACTATGAATGCCCTGATTAAAATTTATTTCTCGAAAGGATAAACTCTAGTTGCTAATAAGTCTAACTTACGCTTGTAGCATGGTAGACAAGTAGGTTCCAAAGATAAAATTCCTCGAAAAAGAAAATGAGCTATATCTTGTGATGGTCCGATTGAGGAATCAACGAATTATAAAATATCTCGACAAGAGATTAAAAGGTCTCCAGAAGAGACAATAGACATGAATCAAGTACCTGATAATGATGAGATCTCAATAAACTATGTCATGTCTGGTAACAAGTGGAACCGAAATAAAATCAATAATACATTTGCATGCAATATAGCACTGGGGATTTTGATGTGGATCATGAACCATTGCCAATTGGACAATGTAAACAAAGAAATGATTGGCCAAAATAGAAAAAGGCAATTGAGGTGAAACTAAAATCTCTTTCAAGAGAGAAACATTTGTGAGATATAAATAGGTTTTTGTGAGAAAGAGAAATAAAAGGGGAAAATCACGAGATATAAGCTCGTTTGGTTGCACAAGGATTCTCACAAAGACATAAAATTGATTATGAGGAAACATATTCCTCGGTGGTGGATGCAACTACTTTTAGATTTTGATCAGTCTAGCAATAAATAAAATGACTTAGTTTCCTCCTACTAAATGTTGTTACATCATATTTGTATGAGCCTCTTAATAATAATATTTACATGAAACTTCATGAAGAATTTAGACTGCAGAAGCAGTTAATTCAAGTTCTCGAGAACACTATTCAATCAAATTGAACTTATCTATTTATGGATTAAACAAATTGGGTGCATATTATATAATCGCCTCAATGAATACTTATTAGCGGAAGTCTATAAGAATGATTCAATTTCCCAAAACATTTTTATTAAGAGGTTTAGCTCTAGATTTGTCATTGTTGTTATTGTGTATGTTGATGATTTGAATATCGTTGACACTCGTGAAGAGATCTCCTTAACAATAGAATCCTTGTGCATCAATCGACATACACAGAAAAATGTTTAAAGAGACTTTACATGCATAACGCATATTCGTTGATCACCCTTATAGTTGCTAGGTCTCTTAATGTAAACAAAGATTCATATCGCCCTCGAGAAAAGGGTGATGATATTATTGGTCCAAAAACACCATATATATATTAATTGATCTGGAAGCATCATATCTTAGTTGGTCCAAAAATACTCCTAAGTGCTACGAGATTATTACCTTTAGATCTTTCAAAACTTGATGCCTCTCTAGATCATATAAATAATTGCTATGCACGAGACAAAGCCGAAATATTTGTTTGCCTAAACATATCCAGAAGATATGTGAATTGCTTTCACAAGATAAGATGCAAGCTATATTGTGTAGAGATACGTAAAATTTATATATCAAGGTGAATACATCAAATGTGACAAAACGAAACATATTTCTTCAAAGTTTCGTCCCTCATGATCTTCATAAAAATAGTATTCGATGAATCCTTTCAAGCAGTAATTTGAAAGATCTATTCACTAGTGTATAGTCTACTTCAACATTTGAAGATTATATTGAAAATTGAATTATGAAGATTCAAAGATCTTATGTGATATTTTTATGAGGGCGAGTAAATACGCGTTGCACTCTTTTTCCCTTAACCGAGGTTTTGTCCCAATGGGTTTTCCTGGTAAGGTTTTTAATGAGGCAACATGTTATGCGTATCAAAGATGTGTGTACTCTTTTTCCTTCACTAATTTTTTCCCCACATTGTTTTTACCTTAGTAAGGTTTTAAAGAGGCACATTATTTTCATGGATGTCCAAAGGGGAGTGTTATGAATATCTTTATTTATGGTGGATGTCCATATATTAAACGAGTCTTTAATTTACTTTATTATTATGACTTAATACCCATTGAAATTAGGGTTTCAATCTTATTCCTATAAATATAGAGTTTGGAGAAAGCATTGTACACAACTCTACTTTGAGAATATAATACAAGTCTCTCTTTGTCTTTTATCTTGTTCTTGTTCATCTATTTTATTCTTGCCCTTCACTTTATTCACTATATATATATTAACACCAATTGAACTAAATTTGTTTCTAAATGGTTTCTATTTTTCCCATAGCAACTTACGAAAAGCATGTTTCTCTTTATCAGAAATGAAAGCTGTTTTGTTCTATTTAAATTTTAGTTTAGATTTGTGTTTTTCTTGTTATATAAACTCTGCTAATAAAAATCTTTGTAGCATTATGTAAATAAAATCCTTGTACATTTTATTTAAGAACTAATCCTCTAGGGGACAAACCCTATAAATAAAGGTATATTTGATTGCGACAAATCCACCCATGAGACACCCCACCAAGACCAACTTTTATTTCCCCCTTAATTAACAAAACACCATTTTTATATATATTCACTTAGGGTTTCTTCTCTTACTCAAAACATGCATGGCGACCAATATCTTTTTTCACCTCTACTTTTTAATAATAATTAAATATTAAATTTGAAGCTTAATCACTTTTTCTCTTTCCAATTCCTCGAGATGTTGTATTGACTAATTCGGATCGACCTACGTCGCACTCATAGTTTTGGTGCATACACAAGGTTTCAAACTCGAAGTCTACTTAAGTGATATCAAGTTGCTTACCACTTAAATCATCCGTTGAGGAAGCTTAATCACTTTTTTTAAGAAAATGTTTCTAACCCTAAGAAATAACAAAAATAAATAAACATTCTCTTAAGCTTTCCTTTTATCTTTCTCTCTCTTTTGTTTCCTTTCCATTTTCTCCTTAATTTTCTTTTTCTTTTTTCATTCTGTGCATCTCCTTTTGTTTTGAGGTGATTCTTCACCCTATCATCAAAAGATTGGAAGCTCACAAACCATGGTCTTCTCATCTCTTCCAAGCTATCTTGATCCTCCCAAATTGGCAACAGGTAATGGTTTTTCTTAGCTAGGAATATTTTTCCAGATTTTCTTTTCTTTTCCTGGCTAGGTTTTAACTTCTAATTCTCCGAAAGAAATCCATTTAAAGATAAATAATATTCCTACCCTTTTCTAATCTTCACTTGAATATACATTTTTTTTTAATTCTGCAGCCACCAACTCTTCAGCAACATGGAGGTATTAGTATTACCACCGAGAATCATCGTAATTCTCAGCTTCCACCGCCAGCGCTGCCGTCTGCTGGTGGCGGTGCAGGCGGTATTAGGCCTGGTTCAATGGCGGAACGAGCCAGGCTAGCTAAAATACCACAACCTGAGTCAGCTCTCAAGTGTCCTCGATGTGACTCAACGAATACTAAATTTTGTTACTTCAACAATTACAGTCTTTCACAGCCTCGCCACTTTTGCAAGACTTGTAGATGGTACTGGACTCGCGGCGGTGCGTTAAGGAACGTGACGCTGGGCGGTAGTTTCCGAAGAATCAAACGAAACAAAAGTCGTAAAAGATCAAACTCCCCGTCGATAAAATCGGAAAGCCAAACCGGGTTGAATCTGCCACTACACTCGCCTCTAATAATGGTTGCACGGATAACTTAAGCCATATGAACCCAGCAGCTCCACAGTTGCCTCTATTGGTCCCTTTATATCATCCCGGTGACTATAATTCCGGTGATCTGGGGATAACTTTCGGGGAATTCCAGGCTCGGCTGACGAATACAGGCGATGAAACTAGTGGTCGAAACATGGATTTTCAGATTGGAACATACTCAAATGGTGCGGATCAATGTTGACAGATTGGAAATCAGTGCAACAAGTTCAACAATTTCCATTTTTAACTAGTTTGGAGCACCCTCAGGCTCAAACTGGGTTATATTCATTTGAAAATGAAACCATGGAGCCGACAAGTTATGCTGGGGCTGGGCATTATTATCAGCAGCTTCGTTCTAAGCCATTGGAGAGCACAATCACTGAGTCGTCAGCAGTTAAATCGGAAGAAACTCCATGGTTGAATCCTTCAAGGAATTTTCTGGGGATTTCTGGGAATGATCAATACTGGCTTGGTGCTGGTAATCCATGGACTCATCTTTCTGGTTAATTTTTGCAAGATTTCAACGCTTGAAAATTATTTGTTGTTGTGTTCTATTATTATATTGTTGTAAGGAGTTAAGTAGGTTTATATATGTAATATTCATGGAGTGAGAGTTTTGGTATTTGATATGAAGAAGGTAGATTGATTGGTATAATAGAGATTCCAATTTTTGCAAACTTAAAAAACTAGAATTATCTTATACTAAACAAATATATTCTGCACTATCTAGATGTGACGTTAGATCTTTAAAATAAAATAATAATTCAAATTTTAGCGTTATAAATTAAACAAATTAGATTGAAATGATCATTCTATAATGAACATCTACGATACCTAATCTATATTAATCGTCTAATAAGTCAAATGCCGATAATTATATGAAATATACATATATCATTCGAGAACTATATATTTAATCTAATTACTTCTTATAATGACTATTGATATACGTTTTAATGGTTATAAGTTTGAGAGTTAGTTCATATAACCCTGCGGTCAACATGTTTGAAATTTGAGTATTTGTAAGTTATGATCATATTTGTATTAAAAAAAAGTATATTAGCATGTACATAATTCAAATCTTAACATAAAATAATATTTTATTCTATTGTTAAAAAATAATATTTTATTCTATTCATAGTCTATGGTCACTTTTTTTGGGGGGGGGGGGGGGATTTATCCATTTTATTTTTATCTAAATTGATTTCATTTGCGTATTTTATAACCTTAAGAGCAGCAAATCTCATGAAACAAAGCAAACTGGCCTTTGGTTTTCTTTATTTCGTAAGAGTGTTTAAACGATCGGTTTGGTTATTAATTGAATTAAACTACTTAAAATAAAATTAATCAAATTTTTAAAAATTTAACCGTTAATCGAATTAAACTTTTTCGAAAATCATTAATCAACCCAAACTAAATTAAGTTAATTCGGTCAGTTTTCGAATTACTCAAAAATTTAAATATTTTTTTTTAGTTTTGATTCAAAATAGAAATTTAAGTAACAATAAAATAGAAATAATTTTTTGTTAATTTTTTTATTTTCAGATTTTATTTTTCTCTATTTTTTGTTGAGCTTAAATTTGAGATTAAAATATAAATATTATATTTTAAATATTATGGGTAATTGTGAGATTTGACTTAAAATTAAAAAATATATTATTTATACATTCAAATTTTGATTAATTATGTTAATTAATCAAATTTTAATCGAATTAATCGATAATTATTTTTTAAAAAATATATTCATTAATTGACCAAACACTTAATTAATCGATCAAACGGACTCACGAATTTTGAAACCTGAGTCGTTACATAAGCGGTAGCAACCTCAAACTCCCTCTTCTCACTCTCGTTCTTCTCTTTCTCCTCCCTCTTGCTCTTTTTTTGATTTTACTATAACTCTTTGTGGATCTTTTTGTCGTTCAATGAGATTTTTTTGGCGTTGGCTGTTGTCCTCCTTCAGGCCTTTGAGCGACATCGAAAGGGGATGTCTCAAAGAATGCCTCAGGTCCTCCTATTCCTGGGTTCAACCGAGAGTGTTTTTCCTTATTTTTTTTAGTTTTGGTGGTGTTCGGTGTGAGTTTTGTTGCAGGTGTTTGTCTCTGTTCGGTGGTGGGTCTTGTTTCGTTTTCCCATCAGAAAAGGTATGTTAGTTTGACTTTTTTTCTCCCGTCCATCGCTCTTTGACGATCTCAGATTCTTGATGTGTTGACTTAGATGGTTTTTCTCTGTATTTCTTAGCATTGTCTCCATTCTTCTGAGCATTAGAAGCGTCATGTACCTGTGGATCAAGGATTTGTTAGCCATGTTTCTTGTCTTCAGCTCCTCTCCTCATGTCAGCTTGTTGTCCCAACTTTCCTCTATGTTTTGCTCTATTTTGTTGTTTTTGTCCATGCATGTTGTTATGCTGTTTTTCCTCTGTTTATATTTTTCTTTTTTTGTTATGCCAGTTGGTTCAATCTTTGCTAAAAAGAGACCTACCTTTGGATATAAATGATATTGGTATACTCAGGGTGGTCTTGAGATTTTTGAGTCCTGGAACGAACAGGAAAATTAGGCCTCTAATAATAAGTTGGATAAACTATGTCAGGTACCATTAAACTATTGGGTGTGACTCGTTTTACCAACCTTTTAATTGGTCTAATTTTACCATCAAAATTTATTTTTCGACTCGTTTATACCACCGCGCCGTTAATTCCTTATCGCCGTAATGACCTGGATGCTAGACCAAAACCACGTCGTTACGTCATTTTGGTGCCGCTATTTTGATACTAAATTAGCCAAAACGGCATCGTTTTGCTAGAGGAAAATATGAAAAACCATGCACTCAATGAAATTTGAACCTGTAATCTTTAGAATCAAAAGCAACCTCCTAACCACTAGGCCAACTTAATATGTCTAAATTATTTCTAGCACAAACAATATATATTCTAAACTGCAGTTGAGATTAATTCAATTTATTTTATTATATAAATAATATTAGTCTATATAAATAATATTAATATACATATAATAATATATTAATATATATAACTAATAAATAAAATATTTCTATTAAATAAAAAAATTGTATTACGAATATTATTAAATATATAAATAAATAATATATTATTATAAAAAATAAAAAACTAATTTTCAAAAAACCCTAAAATTTCCAAAATTTATAAAAAACCTCAAAATCAACCAAACATTAAATTCTTACCTATAAACCCTAAAACCCTAAATTATAAATCCTAAACCCTAAAATCATAAACCCATTAGCAACCAAAATGGATGGATTTGGGGTTTAAGCTTTAGGGTTTTGGTGAATTTTTGGCTTTTTAAAATTTTTGAAATTTTAGATTTTTTTTAAAATCAAATTTTTAGTTTTTATAATAATATATTATTTGTTTATATCTTTTAATATTATTTGTTTGTGAATAAAATTTTAGGGTTTAAGGTTTATAGTTTAGTGTTAGGGTTTAAGATTCTGTTGGATTTTGGGCTTTTTGAAAAATTTGGGGTTTTGAAAATTAGTCTTTTAGTTTTTATAATAATATATTTATATATTTAATATTATTTATAATATAAAATTATTTATATCTTTTTATTTTATTTACTATTTTTATATTAATATTAGTATACTAATATATTTATATTATTTATAATATAAAATTATTTATATCTTTTTATTTTATTTATTATTTTTATATTAATATTAGTTTACTAATATATTTATATTATTTATATAGATTAATATTATTTATATGATAAACTGCAGTTTAGAATATATATTATTTGTGCTGAAAATAAAATAAATATTTTAAGTTGGCTTAGCGGTTAGGATATTACTTTTGATTTTAAAGGTTGTAGGTTCAAATCCCATTGAATGCATGGTTTTCCTTATTTTTCTCTAGCAAAACGGCGCCATTTTGGCAATTTAGTATCAAAATAGCGGCACCAAAACGATGTCGTTTGGTCTAGCATCCAGGTCATCACGGCGTTAAGGAGTTAACGGCGCGTTGGTATAAACTAGTCGAAAAATAAAGTTTGGTGGTAAAAACAAGTCACACCTAATAGTTTGGTGTTACCTGGCATAGTTTACCCTAATAAGTTTTAAAAATTTAAATTTTAAGAGTAGGCCCTAAACAAATATTGAAAATTTTTAATTTTAAGAGTATACCCTAATAACAAATGTTGGGAAAAAAGAGTTTCTAATAACAAGCATTGAAAAAAAATTAGACCCTAAATAACAAGTGTTAAAAAAATTAAATTTTAAGAGTAAGTCCCTAAGAACAAATATCAGGAAAAAATTGGACATCAAATAATATGTATTGAAAAAAATTGAGCACTTAATAACAAATATTGAAAAAAATAAATTTTAAGAGTAGCCAATAATAATAAAATATCGAGAAAATTTAGCCTCTAATAACAAGTATTGAAAAAAGTAAATTTGAAGAGTTTGTCCCTAATAGCAAATATCAAGAAAAATTGGGCCTCAAGTAACAAATATTAAAAAAAATAAACCAATAATAATAAATATTGAAAAAAAAAATTAAGGGTAGGCTCATAATAACAAATATTGGAAAAAATTGAGCCTCTAATAACAAGTATTGAAAAAATTTGAGCCCCAAATAACAAATATTGAAAAAAATTGGACCACTAAAAATAACTATTAGAAAAAAAAAATTAAACTATAACTATGTAAGAAGTAAAAAATTGAAGAAAAAAAATAAAGGCCTCTATCTAATATTATAATTAAATTATTATTTTGTTTACTTGTTATTTATGGTCCAAAGTGAAGGCCTCTATCTAATATTATAACCAAGTTTTGAAGCATTTTTTAATATAATTATTTAAGTAATAAAAATTAGAAAAAAATAAGACCCTGAACAGTACCGATTCGACCTGCCCCAGGGCCGGCCCTGAGTATATTTATATGTTTTATTCTTCTAGTGCTGAAAATAAAAATAAAAATAAAAATATTATGAAAAATAACTTTTTAATGCGAGTAGCGCATGTGTACGTGAGATGTTGTGAGTTTTCTACGGCAGCTTTCACTTTTGAAACGTTATCGTCGTATTTTCTTTCCTGAGATTCCAATCAATCTATGCAAATGCAAATTCTTGTGTGTTTCTTGAGTTCTTCCACGTGCTCAATCATACAAGTATTTTGTACAAATTCATTATGCCCGGACCACGACTTGTAAATTGTTTCTAAAGCTGTAACCCCAAACTCCTTCCTCAAGCCAGGCTTGCCAATTGCCAGACTACTATCCGATAAGAGTGGAGCACCAGCACTTGCCAATTCCCTGCCAACCAGTGTGTGCGAACACCCTGCATTTCCAGCCTCGGAAACCACCTCCACTGCTTCCAAACTATCCATTTCAACCACCACCTTTCCACACCATCAGGAGCCCCCATAGTTCCAAGTCTAGTACCAATGTTCCGATTGAAACCCGACAACCACCTCTCCTGTTCATCACGTACCACTCCTTAAATCACAGCTTCCACGAGTCCTGAATGAGCCCCGTCCTGCTGGGGGGGGGGGGGAGACCAAAAAGGCATCTGCACCTCGCTTCGTTGATTCCCTTGCACCACAAAGCTGTCAGACTTGAGGGCCCGAACCGTTTTGAGCCGTATACAGTGGCTGAACTCCGAAATTCCCTCCGTCTCTATCCACTACGGCTCAAAAGCTAACTTGTTTATTCTCGATCAAATGCACGGACAAGTAACCCCAAGCCTCAAAAGTTAAATCCCAATCCTCAAAAGAGCTAGAATCAAAGGGGAAAAAATCAACGGCCCACATTCACTCTCTTCTTGCTCGGACACAAAAGTAAGTATTAATCATGAGTATGTTCAATTTTTGTTCAAAATTTTCATGTATTTAAGGAATTTTTAGAGAATCACATCTCATATCACGTCCGAATACAAGTCAAATCAGAATACTTTAGCATAAATTAATGGTCATAGAACCGTTCGAGTAAAGTACATATCCAGCGCAAATTAATCTGTTGAAATGAAGTCTTAAAAGCGTAATAAAGTACTTATCCAAGAAATAAGTTAGTAATTCAATTATCAAACTGTAAAAAAAGTGTCACCTCAATTAATATTCCAACCGGAAAAGACTGCATGTTCCAGCACAGGTAGATTGCAGAAAGAACAAGCTCGCATAAACTGATTTCAGCTGATTGTAAAAGGTGTTTTCTGAAAGAGCCTATTAGAACCTACGGTTATCAAATCAGTTGTACCTCTTCTCTTTGTTCGCCATTGCTCAATGGATCGAGAAAATCCCAACATCAGGGCTTAATTTTCCAGATCCGGGTTCTGTATCCTACAGACATGAGGGCAAGCTCCCAAAGCATGTTCGGTATACTCAATGGATTTACCTTGGATCCAGGAATTTCAGACCAGTTTACAGATATCTCCAGCATTGGAATACCGAACCATTTGCAAAGGAAAACTAGTTCAACATCGAAACACCACCTGAACATATGATCCGTAAGCGATGCTATGTCAGTAACAGAAATTTGCAAAGGGATCGGAGCAATGACTAATAGAGTATGATATTTTCTCTTGCTTCCTAAATGCTGGACCTGGGACAAGTTAATTTAAAACAAAGAAAGCCCAAAGTCTGTTCAAGATGAGAGCCTTGAATTCTTCTAGTTTCGGAGGAAAGAGAACTGAATTTTTCTATAGAAAATTACTTGGCAAATCTTTTCAGAACAGTGGAGATACGGAAGGTTGAAATAAACATGAATACAAATATCTATTACTAAAAAGATTACTTGATTCTCTTTTTCTATATTATTTTCCCGTTCTCAACAACTAAATTACGAGTTCATCTCCATCCACTACTTTCTAATCTTATATTCTTTATTTCTCCTTATTAAATGCTTGTCTGTAAATGGGAAACAACAGAAAAGTACAGAAGTATCATTGAGAAAAGGAGCATGTTGATAGCAGTAGGATGTTCTAAGCATATAGTTTAGATTTGTTTTGAATTATTAATGACAGGATAAGCAAGTAGTAGTGCTTAAGGATAGGTGTTGGATAGTGTCTACAAGATCACCTTTTCAACCGGATGTTGGTAAAAAGCTTCCTTGCTGCATACCTGGTAAACATCTTAAAACCACACTGCATTTATGAAGAAATCCAGATCAGGAAAATGTTTATAGACAATTCAATACATATTGTGTAATTAATATAGAAGATATATTCCTTTAGGCCAAAAAAATAGAAATCTACACAATAAAGGAACACACCTGCGTATCACGAATCCCAGGACCAGCAGCCAAGAGAACCACAAGATGAAAACCCTTCATCAAAAAATTGCGGTACCACTTCCTCTAAAAATAGAAGATTCAACAAATTCAACAAGAAGAACTCAGCAACTTAGAATAGAAAATAAAAATTTGACTAAATAGCAAGCCTTGTAAGTGAACTTAACTGTAGCTAGAGCTTTTTCCTCAAGATGGGCACGAGACCCAAACGCAGCTATTGGGATATCAGATATTCTAAAAGTTGCCTCACCAGCTGACGAATCACCATGATGATGATCTTTTCTTGCAACTGCATGGATCTGAAGTGTAAAACATCAGATAAGCTTGTACCGCATGGTATATCTTCACCAAGGTTAGTCAGTCTTTTACAAACCTGATTTTCAAGTTTTTCCAGGTCCATAACCTTGGTAGCCCCATCAGCATCTAGCATTAGAAGTAATTCACCACGTGAATGTAGCATTCCCTGTTTTACAATGCTTTCACAGAGGTAAAGAGCTTCAACCCATTGGTATCATACAGGGGGCATCAGAAAATGTTTGCGAATATCCAAATGAATGGTTTAGGTGACTCACTTTTCTTATTGCTTCTCCTTTTCCATGGTTTTTACCAAGAAGTATAACCCTTACATTGTTCACGCCATACTTCTTTACGAAGTCAAAAGCTACTTTTTTCGTTCCATCCCTACTTCCATCATCAACGATCAATACCTGCATGATGCATCCCATGAAAGTAAGAGACATGCACACATCAAATAAATATTTAAATGGTATGCTTTCTTCAAAAGGGGGGAAAATTGTTGTTCTACCCTTTGGCAGCGAGCCAGAAACACAATTAACCTATTCCATGATAGGCTGCTGAACATATTAGGCTTCACAAACCAATTTAGTTGATCCAGTTAAAAGACGAAACAAGAAAGGTACCTCATAAGAAAATGATTTGTCATTTGCCATCCGTTGTTGAAGGTAACTATAAAGTAACAACATCAAATGATTACTATTTAACATGATAATCTTTTCAGTCACAACAATGGATATACTTTCTAATTAACTCATCGAAACATTTCCAAGAAACCATCTTTTTAATTCCGAAAACAACAAGGCAATGATTAATCAAAGCTATAAATAGAGAATGAAGAGCTAAAGAAAGAAAAATTCGTTAATTTTATTGTTATGATGTGAGAAACTCAAATCAATTAATCGAAATAATCCTGCATTTCCGTGTCTACTTTTTTCAGCTCCCTTTTATGTGAAGAAATCGGATCGACATGTTGGCATTTCAAGATATTACCAACTGTAGAAAATATACATCCCGCATTTTTCATATGTAAAGGCTATTTTTGTTATCATAAACCATTCAACCGAAGCACATATGTGCAGACTTTAAGAGATTTAGAAAGAAAAGCATTATAACTTACATCATGGTTTCATCAAGAGCACCAGGAAGCCTATGCTCTTCATTGAAAGCAGGAATTATCAATGACAGGTATTTCTCTGCTGGATCGAAAATATTCGGACAAGGAACCTGGAAATAGCAGATGCATCCAGAAAATTCTTAGAATCTGTACCCACTTCACATATATCGTCACCCCATAAATAAAAAAATTTAAAATATAAATCCCATATTAAACAGGATGAATTCGAAAAGGGAGTTACAAAATTCTAATTGGTATCATTAGTTCTTGCATACATTTCTAATAACTTAGACTTCTTCACAAAAATTGAAGGGGGGAAACTATCAATTCTAACCTTACTAATTTCTTTTTTACTAACCACTGGTTGGATTAAAATGAAATGAATTATAAAACCAAGTCCTATTTTAATGAACATAATTAGTATCAATATCTAATTGATTACATTTAGCTTCTCAAAGTTGACTTTTCCATTAATTTCCTAACCAAAATCAAAGGAAAACAAAAGGAATCAGAGTTCGATAATTTCTCGGCAACCAAACAAGCGATTGCAGGGAACAATAAGAACAAAACAATAGGTAAAAGTGATTGTACCTGTTTCAACGATTTCGGATCCTCAAAGATCGCCGGAGCTTCAACATGACTAAAATGAAAAAAAGAAGAACAAATTAAAACGAAAACAAACAATTATATCAAACAAAACCAAAAACGATAAAATTAGGTTAAAAGAGAGTACGCATTATTGTGACGTCTTCTGTAGGCTTCCAGAACGATTACAGAAACTAAACCTAAAACAAAGATCAAAACCAAAGCCGCCAAAAATTCCAGCATCGTCAATAAAACCTTATTTCCACCTTTCTGTGGGGTTTCTTTTTCCTTTTTACTTAAGCTTTTAGCTGGTGGCGAGTGGAGGCAAGATTTAGCAGACTTTTCTTCAACGAGAAGAGAAATTCGGTCGGTAGAGTAGCCTCGCAACCTCGCAGTCGTGGGTTCGAACCCGTAGGTACGCGATTAAATTTAAGATAATATTAAATAGCGTAAACTAGAATAAATGGTCCCTTAATTTTTAAGATGTTTGCATTTTCATCACTGAATTTATAAAACATACAAGCAATACAATCATTAATCATCAGTTTTTTTTCTTCTCATGTCGTCTCTTTTCTATCGGTGACTGCTGTAGCGATTAAAAAAATTCAAGCTCTTTCGAAAAATTTATTTTAACTTAAAAATTAGTTTATGAGGAGAATTCTTGAAAAAAGTCGTATTTTAAATAAAGTTTGAGAGTCGCCACCGGTCACTTAGTTTAGGTAGACCGGGCACCGAAAAACAAAACCAGAGATTTAAACGGGTTCTGGAGTCGGTTACGTGTGGAGAAGGTTTTAGCACCCCAGAACGCCCAAAAATTGGTATCTAAGGGTTCATATCGTATTTGCAAAGAAAAGTTTAAATTCAAATCTAATTTAATAGTTAATCCCTAATGTATGAATGCATGATAATTTTATTCGAACACATCAAACCTCGCACTTTACGGTACCTAAAGAGATGACGCCCGAAGATTCGGGAAGACACTCCCAAATAGAATGCCGAATCTTGAGGACTAAACTAGACTATTGCGATAAATTAAACACGGCATTTTAATAAGTATGAACAAATATATATGATAACACAATTAAATAAATGTAAGAACCCAATAAATACATGAAAACATATAAAGCAGCATATAATATAAAAAATACATAATAAATAACACAACATATAATATACGTATTAATAGATAACAATTTATACGTAAGATATATAACATGGACGTACATATAATATATGATATGATATAAAAACATAATATATGCATGTACATATTACATAATGCATAGTATACCATATATAAAATATGAATAATATAATGTTCATATAATATATTGTATGAAATATGTGTACATATATATAATATAATAATACATGGCAACTAAATGAAAAAGGGAACAAAATTATAAAACATGTATATATATGTGGTAATAATCAATTATTATCTTTATGCGTTTAAAAAGGTAAAGAACACGGTGATAATTGTAAACATGTGTATCATGCTTAAATTAGGTAAATGAATTAATTTATATTACAAATTAAAGGAATAAAAGAAATGACAATATATATATAGTATAAAAATATCATTATATTAGTTAAAAATTTGTACTCTATATATAATAGATTATAATAAATATTCTATACGTTTAAGCGAATTAAAATGGTAATAGAACTATTATGGTAAAATATAAATATGTAAAGATGCAATTATACTAAAAAGTAACGCTAATAAAAATAAACACATACTATAAAAAAATTAAAGCAATTAATATGAATATAAATATGAACAAGTAAACATAAGGAATAAATAAAATTAAAGATATACATATATACGTAACATAAATACTATATAAAAAAATACATAAAAAGATACATGTATATATTATTCATATGAACGATATTTACATATACATGTATTACATAAATAACATAATAGTTATAGTAATAATAATAATAATAATAATAATAATAATAATAATAATAATATGCGACATACCATATGTATATATATAAACATAACATAAATACTATATGCGTATATATAAACTATATGATATACTATATAGTATATAAAACCGTACGTATAATGTATATGTATGTAAAGGTGCTGAAATTAAAAGAAAGAAAGAAAAAAGGACTAAATTGCAAAGCATTTAAAACTCTAAGGGACTGCAAAGAGAATTAGACCATGAGGAAGGACCAAAGCTGTGATTATTTTGAGGCGGAGGTCCTTCTGAAGCAATTAACCAATTTTAATTTTAATACCCGGTATATAAGTCACTTTTAAAGCAAAAAAGAAACCTTTATTTCATTTTATTTTTAAACCCTTATCCAAAATCCCCAAATCCTCTGATATGCTCTGCTAGGGCTATTCAAATCCAAAATCCGGTAGCGAACCGCCATGCCAGCCACCATGAACCGTCGTCGGTCGCCGTTAACCGGTGCCGACGACTACTAAACTCAGTCGAAAAAAATTATTTTTCATCTCGATACCAAATTTGGCCTCCATTTTAACAAAATAAACTATTTTTTAGATCTAAAAAACCGAAGCCCTAAAACTCTCTTTTTAACTCAGGTTTTTAAAACCCAAAATGTTTTGAAACCAAGACTAAGAACGGGGAAGATGAAAAGATGCAGTGGTGTCGTTCATCTGCGGCACCACCCTCTGCCGCCATGTGCGACGACGATCCCAGATCCAGACTAGGTATGAATCCTAAATCTCTTTTTAACTTTTGTTTTTTTATATTCAAAATGAAAAGTAAAGAGTTGGAAATTACCTCTCTGAAATCTTCTTTTTTTGTTTTTATTGATTGATTCTGAAAATCTGATTACATTTGATTCGTGAGGATTGCTTTTTTATCCTCTTTCTTTGTTTATAGAAAAAAGCAAGCATTATATAGTTGTATTGTGGATGATCTTTGAATTGATATCCCTCCTTTTGTTTATTATTTTTGCGGATAGAGAGAGATCTAGTGGCTGTACGGTGGCAGCGGGTTTTTCGGTGGTGGCACCACGTGGACGAAGGAGATGAAGCGGTGCAGACACATGGGAGCTGAGGGGTATCGGCATGCATTGCACGCACGCGTGGGAAGACAGACTGTCCGAGCGTGTATCTCTCTCGACATCTGAAGGGTCTCCTTGCTTTGATCATGGCCGTTGGATCAAAATTTGATCCAACGGTCCAGATTAGGCAACTGCAAGATAGAAAGAATGGATATTAGGGTTTTAGGTTATTATATGGGTTTCGCCGGTTGGGCCTATGTATAATGTAAATGGGTTTGTAATAGACTTAGACTAATAAAGACTGCGCTTATTATTATTGTTGATCTCTTTTTTTATCTTCTTTTTTTATAATAAATATAATAATCATAATAATAATAACCGATAATACTAGTAATAATACATACACATATATAATAGATAATACAAGTAATATACTTACATACATTTAAGTATTTATGGCATTAAAATAATAATGCATATATACATACATGCAAGCAACGCATACATATAATCATGCATTAAACATAATATATATAATCACACCATATACATTACATATATTCATATACCACATACATATATGAAAAGCCTTGTTGCTCCCTTTCGATCTTGTGTTAAGAGGGTTGAAATGCTCTTTTGATTAATTGGCTAAAACCGATAAAATGGTAGACAATTTGCACAATGATTTTAGAGTGGTTCGGCTTTTTAACCAAAGCCTACATCCACTACCTTAGCACACCACTAAGGGTTTACCAATTCACTATGAATTCTTCCCCTTTTCAAGGCTTAGGAGGAAACCTTTACAACCCTATCTTTTAAGGGCTAAGATAGAACCACTCTAATTTTTGTCTAAGGCTAAACTAGAACCTCTCCTTTTACAAGGGATTTGTTTGGTAAACTAAGAACCTCACTAGGTGGGTGTTTACACAAATTGAAGCTCACAAGAGTGTACAAAGATTTACAATTTAAGTACTCGCTAAAACTATGTACAAGAGAAATGAAAGAGCACTCGCTAAAACTATGTACAAGAGAAATGAAAGAATAAGACTTAAAGCCAATTTCTCTTGATCATGTTGCTTGGATGTGTTCTCTAACCATCTTCAAGTGTTTCAAGGCTTGTATTTATGTTTGGAATGAGTTCCTAGCCGTTGGTGACCGTTGGGGATGAATTGGAGCCGTTGGGGGCTGATTTCCATACAATTTTTCCCAATCTGGTGCAGGGTGTATCGATACGCGGGGTACCCGTATCGATATGGCCTTCTTGAGAAAGAGCCGTTATGCATTAATTGGCTTGTGTGTATCGATACAACTGGTAGTGTATCGATACGGCCTGCAATTTAAAAAGCTGTTGGAAACTAGCCATTAGGGGTAGTTGAAACAGGTGTATCGAAACGCATCCATGAGTATCGAAACACACATATTTGTATCGATACGGCTTATGCTTGTATTGATACAGGTTTTAGCAGAAACAAAATGCTTGTAGCTGAAACCCTAAGGTGTATCGATACGGGGTTTATTGTATCGATACAACTTTGTATAAAACTCAGGTTTTTCTATTTTAAACTGTTTCAAAAACATTCCAAAACCTTTTTAAAATTTCTCAAACATAATTTCAAGTTGTTTGGACTTAAGATCATTTTTGAAATCTTTTCAATTTAGTCCAAAACTATTTTTCAATTATTATATCAAAACAAATATCCTAACAATCTCCCCCTTTTTGATATAATAAAACCAACTTGAAAAATTGTGTTTGGATTCTCCCCCTTAGTAAAAATAAATTTTGAATAAGAGACATATTTTCAAAAGATTTAAAAGCTCACCCTTATTCATTTGAAAATTCAATTTTTCAAACTATTTCTCCCCCTTTTGTTATATCAAAAAGAATTTTGGAAACATTAAGTTCAAAATAACAATGGAGAGTTTAAAGAATTTTGATTAAAACAAGAATATTATTTTAAAATTGGCTCCCCTTACTTATTGCATTCCCAAAAAAATGACACTTAGAAGATATTGAATTTCAATGTTGGATCAAATAAAATAAGTTTAAGAAATTCAATTATCCAAGACTTTAAACTAAAAGAATAGATAACCAAATAAATAAAGAATTAACATAGAGGTTGCCGATCTTCTTCACTTATGTGACTTGAGCATTGTTTGATCTTTGCTATCATCACCATTGCTCTCACACACCTACAAAAGACATTTACTTGATTTTTGGTAACCAAATTGCTTTGTATCCATTCACATTAGTCACAATGTCTTTAGTTCCCTTAGGAACCCATACTTGTCTAATCTTATAAGATTTTCTATTCTTTATAGGACAAGTATATATGTAATGACCATGATAATGGCAATGTGAGCATTTTTCCATTATGTGACAAGATGAATTATTTGAAATAATTTCTTTTTCTTCTGTTAAGCTTTCATGCTTAACTTTTAAATAAAGATTTTCTTTTTCTAAAACTTCAATACGTGTTTTTGAAAACTCTAAATCATTTTTCAATGTTTCATTTTGGTTTTCAAAATCCAATTTTGTTTTCAAAAGAAAATCCTTTTCAAATTCGAGTTTAGAAATCATTTTCTTAAATTTGAAATTCATGGTCTCAAATTCCAAAAATAATTCATCGAAAGCATCTTGTAACTCGTAAAAAGAATAAGAATTTGACTCGTTAGAGTTAGAAGATACCTCGGGCTTGTGAAGAGCCAAAACACCATCCACCTTTGGTGATTTGAGGAGGTTAGTACAATATGGAATACCATCTTTCTTCTCTTCTTTTCCATATATTTTCTCAAGCTTCTCCCACATTTCTTTGGCTCTTTTGCATGTGGAGACCTTCTTGGAAACTTCTTCATTGAGGCCACAAAGAAGGATGCGTATCGCTTTTGCGTTTAGCTTTGCCTTCGTGTCGTTTTCACTCATTTGCTTCTTCTTCTTCTTAGGAGCTTCCAAGTAGACATCTTCAATAATGTCCCAAACCTCATAATCATGAGATTTGATGTAGTACTTCATGACATTGCTCTATTGGAAGTATGTTTCTCCTTGGAAGAGCGGATGACACGAGATGGGGCGACCTTCTTCAAATCTTGCCATTCCGTGATCGAAGAACTTCGAGCAAACGATCTTTACTTTCGAATGTTAGTCCTTTGTTGAAGACCAAGCTCTAATATCAATTGAAAGGCCTTGTTGCTCCCTTATGATCTTGTGTTAAGAGGGTTGAAATGCTCTTTTGATGAATTAGCTAAAACCGATAAAATGGTAGACAATTTGCACAATGATTTTAGAGTGGTTCGGCTTTCTAACCAAAGCCTACATCCACTACCTTAGCACACCACTAAGGATTTCCCAATTCGCTATGAATTCTCCCCTTTTCAAGGTTTAGAAGGAAACCTTTACAACCCTATCTTTTAAAAGCTAAACTAGAACCACTCTAATTTTTATCTAAGGCTAAACTAGAATCTCTCTTTTTACAATGGATTTGTTTGGTAAATTGAGAACCTCACTAGGTGGGTGTTTACACAAATTGAAGCTCACAAGAGTGTACAAATATTTACAATTTAAGCAATCTCTAAAACTATGTACAATAGAAATGAAAGAATAAGACTTAAAGCCAATTTCTCTTGATCATGTCGCTTGGATGTGTTCTCTAACCATCTTCAAGTGTTCCAAGGCTTGTATTTATGATTGGAATGAGTTCCTAGCCATTGGTGACCGTTGGGGATGAATTAGAGCCATTGGGGGCTGATTTCCATGTAGTTTTTCCCAATCTGGTGTAGGGTGTATCGATACGCGGGGTACCCGTATCAATACGGCCTTCTTGAAAAAGAGTCGTTGTGCATTAATTGGCTTGTGTGTATTGATACAGCTGGTAGTGTATCGATAGACCAACAATTTAAAAAGTCATTGGGGGTAGTTAAAATAGGTGCATCAAAACGCATCCATGCGTATCGAAACACACCTATCTGTATCGATATGACTTATGCCTGTATCGATACAGGTTTTGCCAAAAACAAAATGCCTGTAGCTGAAACCCTAAGGTGTATCGATACGAGGTTTATTGTATCGATACAGCTGTGCATAAAACTTAGGTTTTGCTACTTTAAATTGTTTCAAAAACATTCCAAAACCTTTTGAAAACTCCTCAAACATAATTTCAAGTTGTTTGGACTTAAGATCATTTTTAAATCTTTTCAATTTAGTCCAAAACTATTTTTCAATTATTATATCAAAACAAATATCCTAACAATATAGCATATATATTTAATAGTATTAAACATCTATATACATAGTCGGACAAAAATGAGTGATTACAGCTACCCCTCTTTGCTTGTTCTTGTGAAACGAGAACAAAGTAAAGACCAAAAGCACTCATTTGTGTCCTACTTCCCTGTCCTTGGTCTTAAAATCACGGGTTCTTCTGGAACTTTCTGCTCATCATCGACCAATTCTTTCAAGCTTCAAACTCTTCAATGCCCTGATTTATACTCGTCTTCGACATCAAAAGGAAAGCTTGACATCATGCCCGAAGGTCTTATTGATGGCCTGAAGGATTTAAGATAAGGATTCACACCAACAAGCTACCAATCCTTTAAAATGATGCCTCGGTCTCTATCGGTCTTGACATCACATTAAGGTTAGCATCATGCTCGAAGGACTTACCGGTGACCCTAATGACTTAAGATAAGGATTCACACCAACAGACTACCAATCCCTTAAAATGATGCCCCAGTTTCTATCGGTCTTAACATCACATTAAGGTTAGCATCATGCCCGAAGGACTTAAGATAAGGATTCACGCCAACAGGCTACCAATAAAAATCTTCAATAAGGTCTACTTCTTCAACATGAAGCTACAGACCAAAATCTTCGGTGGTCTTCAAATATATGTTTAAAACAAGCAAAATATTTCTAAATTAGCATGCCCCTAACATACTCTATATGATGCATGCAACGTAATATTTTCTTCTCTTTTCCTTTTTCTCTTTCTTTTCTCTTTTTCTTTTTTCTCTATTTTCTTTTCAAATCTAATTTTAAAACCCTATTTCCTGAAAGGTTATTCTTGATTTCTTCACTCCATATCTCTGTAGTATGCTCATTAATCTTCATTTTCATTTATTGAATCTTTGACTCACGTTTTTTTCTTGTGCGAGTAACTCTTTTCTTCTTCGGGGTTACTACTCATTCTCACAAATAATCTCATTCTAGTCCTTATACTATTGTCATATAGGGAATTTCATCGCTCATTGCCCCCATTCAATCTCTAGGCTCAACTACTTTTCTTGTCTTTAACCCAACATTCAGATTCTTCATCTGTCTTTTCATTAGGGTAGGCAAAATACCTCTGTTCCTTGAACTTATTTCTAAATTCTACCTTTTTGCAGCATCTCAGCAAAAACCAACTCTCAATCCCTATGCTTTAATTCTTATCAGTAATTTTTGAAAAAAGACAGTCGTTTAGAAACTAAAACTTGGAGAAAATGCCAAACATTTTGAAAAACTAATGTTTGGAAGTAAAACTATAGATACCTTAAAAATTAGGATTTAGAAAAAGAGGGACCAAACATTTTTTAAAATTGATGTTTGGAAAAAATGGTAAGTATTAAAAGAATTGAAATTTGGATAAAAATGCCAAATATTTTTGAAAATTAATATTTGGAGTAAATCAAGATTTGAAGTAAATGCCCAAACATTCTTGAAAACTAATGCTTGGAGGAAATGACAAATATGTAAAAGAGTTGAAATTTTGAAAAAAAATGTCCAAACATTTTTGACGACTAACATTTGATTCTAAAATATCAAATGCACTAGTTAATTTGTACGTTTAGAAGATCTCGACTATTTTGGCGATATACACATATGTATGGTCTCCCCTAGTCCATTCAGGCTTTCGAGAGAAACACATCACGTACCTAATTTCTAACCCATTTAAGGTGGCTCTCTTGGTCTCACCACTCATTATGCCCCATCCTTCCCTCATTTGGGTGTCAATCAGGCACTTCGAAGTTTTATGTTCCTTGAAGAAAGGTTAACCCTTATAAGCATAATGTAATCTGAAGACAAACTCATTTAACTTAGATATCTACAAATGATCAAAATGGTTCTTGGAGGCTTGCACTGTAGACCATGTGTCATGGTGACAGGGTTGTCGAAGTCTTGCAAAATAAAAACTGATTTTACTAAACTAACTTGTAGTAACAGTGAGATCAGGTCGAATCCTAAGAGAGCTGAAATTAGAATCTCAATGTTAAAACAATAAAGTAAAATGGGGGGGTTGGTGTATCAAACTAAAATTAAAGATAAAAAATAAAAATTGAAAATAAAAATAACAAATAACAATCTTACCGAACTTCCAATCCAAAGGTGTAATTTTCATCCAACTGTAACTTTGATCATAGGCTTAAAGATAATTTCTCATATCCAAGAAATTAGTCTACTTGGGGAACACCAGAACAAGCAATTATTCTCATTTTATAATCGATTAGTCTACTTGAGGGAACACCGCAACAAGTATTCAAATCAAAACTTACCATTAATAAAATTAATGATAGCATTAAGATTCATGAGAATGACTAAAACAAAATCAATCAAATTAATCTTGTACCTTTATTTCCCTAAGGACTATCATGCGTGATGTGTAGTCGACGAACACAAAACATGAGTCTTACCCTTTGCTACTTGCGTCATAGATAGCAATATAACATTCAATATTGAATTAAGACATCAATTTAATCAATATCAAATATTCATAAAAATAAGAACAAGAAATAAAGATTACCTGGATTTAAAGAGAAATACTAGTTTAGTACAAGCCTCACAAAATTACAGTAGAATCGCTTCACCCTTAAATTGGAAATAAAATCTTAACCACACATGGTGGAATAAGAACACAAGAGAGAAGAGTCGTCGAAAGATCGATTCTCCGATATTCTCTAAGAGACCTATTGAGCTCTTTATATAGAGAGCAAAAACCTTAAACCTAAAAGTAAATCTCCTTTAATTGAGTTCTAATCAAATAAGAAAAGATAAAATAAAGGAAAATCTAAATAAATAAAATCCTAATTAATAAAAGAGATTGATTATTGGTCCAATACTTCTAGAATAATGGAAATAACCATAAAATAGGGCTTCATCATGAATTTGGCTCCAAAAGCATGAATCTTCACGTCAGACACCAGTCTCGTATCAGTTACAAGGCGTGGTCACGCCTTATCGAAGATAAGCTTCTGCCCAGTTCAACTTTCTTCCAAAAGACTTGATTTTCACTTGGGAAGCTAAAAACATGCTTTTGAGTTGATATTCACCATTGCATCCATATTTCACCTCATTTATCAAAACAAACATAATTTCCACAATTAAGCTCAAAATATATTAGAATGTGAAGGAATTAATCACAACAAAGAGTATATAATTATAACCTATCACATTTACTTCTAAACTCGTTTAATTTGAATATGCACAAATGAAGTATTCCCTTCTCTTTCATTCCTCGGATCGCTCTAGACCGCCCAATTTTGGGTTCCTTTCGTAACTTCGGACCAACTTGTATTTTGGTCGGCACATGTGCTCACTTTCTATTCAAGGTAATTGATCCTCTATAACTCTTCAAAACTAATATTTACTTGAATGGAGGATTTCGTATAAATTCTCTGGGATTTTTTTGTTGTTGTTGTTTTTTATCCAAGCTTTCATCTTATGCTTAACTTACTCAGACATGATACTTTTTTTTTATTTTCAGGATCGCTCTAGACTGTTTATTTTTGGGTTTTCACCTTAGAGATCATTTCCTTCTTCTATTTCTCTGAATCAGCGTATTCTGGCCAGCATTAATGCTTGCTTTTTGTCCAAAGGGGACTGGCCTTTCAAGGTTCTTCAAAATTGAGATTTCTTGAATGGAGGATTACGTCAACATCTCTTACTCATTTTTTTCAGTTAGAGATTCATTCTTGCACTGCTTAATCTGGATGTACTCATGCATTCTTCCCTTTTATTCTTCTTTTTATTCTTTATTCTTTTATTATTTTCTTTTCTTTCTTTTTTTATTGTTTTCTTTTTTTTTCTTTTTTTTCTTTTTTTCTTTTCTTTTTCTTTTTCTTTTTTTTCTTTTTCCTTTTCCTTTTCCTTTTTTTCTCTCTCTCTCTTTTTAGACTATTTTGGGTTTTTAGTCTTGAATCCCTTTTTCTATATCTAAATTGTATCTATATTAAACATTGATGTTTATTTCTGCTTGGAAGAAGCCAATTTTCCCCGGTTCTCTCAAATTTATGCTTTTTGTTTGAGGAATTCTTTACATGTCTTTTTTCTTTACTGCACTGTTCTACTTGTTGTGCTCATTCTGGATTGCTTCAAATCTTTGCCTGGCATTTCCCTTCTTTGCTTGGTTGGCTCATTGAACCTACTAGCGTCTTCAATCGCTTTCCTCTGGTGATTCTATGACCCTCATATCAAGTGTATCTGGTCTTATTTCTTCTTCCTTGGAAAGTGAAAGAATGCCATTCATCGTCCCATTCATAGACATCTAGAGAAAGTCTTCAGGGGGTAGAAGTTTAGGGTCAACACTCGATTAAAAGATCTTAAATGGCAAATGCCTAAGAAGTGAATTTCCTAAAATGGGAACTGCCCATTACCTAAACACTTGCTTTGTTCCTCTATTGGCCTAGATGGACTAGCAGATACTCACATTCGTAATATCCATACAGTGTTCAATCTACATTAGAGGTACTCTTATATTTGAAGTTCAAAGACATAATAAAATGGTATGTACCTATGCATGCCTTTTTCTTTTATAAATTTATGTATATGTGTATGAGAGAACAAAAACTACCTCATAACAATGAATGAAGTGTATAAAGAATCAAAGAATGCAAAAATGTTTCTTTTTTAATAACAAAATGAATTTTTTATTAAAAAATAACTACATATCTTTACAAAATATTCCTACTACTTTCGAGCTTAAGCAGTAGGGTTTTTCTATGTACTGTTCAAAAGGAAACACCAAAATATGGGGAATCAAACTACCATCTTCGTGAGAGATAAGAAATTCAAGCATAGGGACCATCTCATTCTAGTCTTCTTAGCGTGATACAAACTTGCCCCAATTCTTTTGTTTTCCATTGCTGGATTAAATCTTGGGTCAAAACCCTTTTACTGATCAACTTCTTGACCTCTTCCAACAACAGTCTACTCTTTCTGGTAGGGTGCTATGGTACCCCCATATGGAAATTTCAGGTGCTATTCGGGTTAAAACTGTGGGCAGATGGATCGAGTATATTCCTTATCAGTCTAGGAGTGAGATAGCGACCCTCAACCAAATGAGGCCAAACGTCTGCAATGGATACTCCAAATACCTCCAAGTTTGCACTTGTCCGAGGAATTTTCCTTGATGGCTCAAAAGAATCGACATTTCTTCTTTTTTGTGATTACGAGAACTTTGGAAGTGGCACTCATTTATCTCTCTTTCTTCTCCTAATTCTTGGTTTGGTACTTAGACTTAGACTAAAATTTTCCTTCTTGGATTGCATAGTCTATTCTTTCCTCTATCTTCATGAAATCCTCGAATCTGCTCATTGATTTCTCTAGCATTTTATCAAAGAAGTGGACGGGAAGAGTCGTGTGGAATATGGGAGTCATTTCTTCTTCAATTATAGGAGGCTGAATCTAGGCTGCCAAATTTCTCCATCTCAAGGCATATTCTTTGAAGCTTTCATTTGGTCTTATCTTTGTGCCTTGAATAAACTATCGAGTCGGTGCTAAATCCAAGGCATGTCTATATTGGCTCAAAAAGGCATTGGCTAGGTCACCCCAAAATCGAATCTGCTTTCTGCTCAATAAGTTATACCATATTGCTGCCAGTCTCGTCAGGCTATCGTGGAAGTAGTGGATCAATAACTTTTTATTCATTAGGTATCCTTCCATTTTTCTGCAAAACATAGTCAGGTGAACCCTCGGGCAACTGGTGTCATCATACTGCATAAATCTGGGAGCCTTGAAATCTGGAGGGATGACCAAATCAGGGACTAGGCAAAGATCCATTGTATTGAAAACATCTATTTTTCTTTCTTCTTGAGCTCTTTCTCAAATCTTATCTTCTAGTTGCTCTAGCCTTTGTTCCATCCTTTCTCAACTGGTCCCTGAATACTGCCATCGAGTCCGTAAAATTTAATTATTTAATTAATTAATGTGTGAAATGCATCATAAATGTCTAAAATGTAAAAGGCAAACAATAAGTATGAACTATCACAATGAATGCAAATGAGGTGTTGATTCGCCAATAGTCCTTTAGGAGGAATTCTATAAAGATTGGATGTCTGTATACAAAAGTTTGACAATATTCTACATGCCTCTATTGCATACTCGGTGCCCTACTTCTGTCTCCTCTCTATTTACTTCAATGCTTCGATTATTCCCAACCGCAGCATTATCAATCTCTGTACATTACAGAACATTTTTTCTTTTATAAAAATACCCTAATATGAAATATTTTTGAATCAACGAAATGTAATCATGAATGCAAGAATATATTAGTCGCAAAGTGGTCATCGTAGAAAGACTTTCATTAAGCAAAAAGGCTCGTTACATCAGGTATTGCCTTCCCAAGCTTTACATATACTGATAAGCCCTAAACCCTAACTTTTTGACTTCTTCCAACAAGCGAGTCAGCTTTCCTTCGTGGTCCAGTGCTGTATCAATATTCTGACTTAACGGCATTGCTTCGACATCCAAATCTGCCACATGTTGGGCTACTTTGCGCGCTTGAGCGATGACACTTTTCATGTCCTTGTCCCTCTTTATTATTTCTCACTCAACTTTTCGTAGCTGGAGAATTACCTCTTCGACACTTTTATAACCAGCCTGCATGTAGGCTTCGGCACGAATCTCACTCGTACACAAGGAAGTCCTGAGCTCTTTTGTTTGTTCTTTGAGTGCTTCATTCTCTAACTGAAAGTTGTTAAATATGGTCTCACTCTGTTGCAAACTTGTTTTCAAAATCTTGTTCATAGCTAGGCTATCTTGTAACTCTTTTTGAAGGGTATTATATTGGCTCTCGGCTTTTTCCAACTCTTGTGACAATAATTGAGCCCTATTTTCACTGGTCCTAGCTCTTTGCTTCCACTGTCCCAAGTCATTCTTTAGCTTAATGATACTTTTCTTCCACTCTTCTGAAGTGTTATCCATACCCGCATTTCTGAACACACAATAGAATTTATGATGATCATCCTATAAGCTCTTCAATTTCTCATTCAAAACAATATTCTCCTGTCTGAACTAGTTATACTCGAATGAATGCCCCTCCTCTAGGATGCCCCCATCTTTGACCTCTGAATTTAAATTACCGGAGTGGCTCACTTCTATGTTATCTAAGCCTTTTCTTGGACATTGACTTTCTTTCAACTTTGACCCTCGAGCAATTTTTGTCTCAATGTAGAATCTAGGCTTCCCATCTTCGAAACTAATATATCTGTCTTGATAAGGTCCTGAACTTTGTTCTTCAGTGCCCTATAATTTTCAGTGTCGTGACCCGATCTTCCTTTGTGGTAACTACATATAGCACGGTTATTATAAACTTTCGGGTAAAATGGTTCTTTCGAAACAAACTGAACCGGGGTGATAAGGTTTCTCTCAATAAGCATCAGGAGTAGCTCGATGTACCTCACAGGAATTGGGATGTACTTCTTTACATCATTTACTTTTCGAGTTTCTTCTGGACCTACTTCTGTTCTCTGAAAGCTTGATTTAGATGTATTTCCCACTGGTTTGTTGATATGAGTCACAAAAGGGTTCAACTTGTTGTATTTACTGACGTTATCTTGCTTAGGAGTAATATTCTGACCATCGATGTCTTTATTTTGACTCTTGACTGCCCTTCCTTTTGGTTCTATATATCTCTTGCCTTTGGCCACAGCAGCCATCATTTTCATCATCTCGACCATCTGTCTCTTCAACTCTTGCACTTCATTTTGCTCGTCTTCAACACGAGCATTAGTTACCCTATCTGATTTAAGCTCTTCAGATGATTGACCCTCTCTATTCTTCTGACCATGCTCAAAATTTGCTCGGTTTATCTGAATACGAAACCTCTTATCCATTATTACTACCTTCTACAGTAATGGTCACTTGCAAAATTAATACCTCCATTTTATGCCATAAGAATGCAATGCAAAACAAATGTAAAGGAAAAACAAACATAAAAAATTTGTGTTAGTATAATGAAATAATTGACTGAATAAAATTAAATAAATTAAATGACAAATGATAAACAAGACGACAAATTAAAGCCATTAAATCAAGCAACAAAAAAATACGAATAAATCAAACAAAGCCTAAACAGGGTTACCGTTAAACGGACAAAGTATCAGCACTACTCTAACAGGTGGGCTCTATGTCTCACTATATATTTTAAAGAAAAAATGGTACTCAAACTGTCGCTTGGACATCGATTCGAGGGAATACGACCCTTATATCATGCAGGAGTGAAGACCCCACGAAATATAAGGACCGGATTCCGAAAGCGAATTACAACACTATACGAAGGTGAAAACCCCACGAAGCAAAGTAACCACTCCTACTTGCTGGTTCTAAAACTAATGCATGGTGACAATTATATCAAACAAGGTTAGTGATTAAAAATTAAATTAAATCGAATTTAGATTTTTCTTAACAATTACAATACGAACCCGACTAAGGCTTGACTCTCTATTTTTGTTTTTGAAAACAAAAATAATGTCCCCGGCGAAGTCGCCATGCTGTAGCGACTAAAAAAAATCCGGGCTCTTTTGGAAAACCCGTTTTAATTTAAAAATTGGTTTATGAGGGGAATTCTTGAAAAAAGTCGTATTTTGAATAAAACTTGAGAGTCGCCACCGGACACTTGGTTTAGGTAGACCGGGCACCGAAAAACAAAACCAGAGATTTAAACGGGTTCGAGAGTCGGTTATGTGTGGGGAAGGTTTTAGCACCCCCAGAACGCCCAAAAATTGATACCTAAGGGTTCGTATCATATTTGCAAAGAAAAGTTTAAATTCGAATCTAATTTAACAGTTAATCCCTAATGTATGAATGCATAATAATTTTATTCGAACACATCAAACCTCGCCCTTTACGGTACCTAAGGAGATGACGCCCGAAGATTCGGGAAGACACACCCAAATAGAATACCGAAATCTTGAGGACTAAACTAGACTATTGTGATAAATTAAACATGGCATTTTAATAAGTATGAACAAATATATATATATATATGATAGCACAATTAAATAAATGTAAGAACCCAATAAATACATAAATACATATAAAGCAGCATATAATATAAAAATATATAATAAATAACACAACATATAATATACGTATTAATATATAACAATTTATACGTAAGATATATAACATGGACGTACATATAATATATGATATGATATAAAAACATAATATATGCATGTACATATTACATAATACATAGTATACCATATATAAAATATGAATAATATAATGTGCATATAATATATTGTATGAAATATGCGTACATGTATATATATATAATATAATAAGGAAAAAACTTTGATACACAGGCCGTGTAAACTTTAGTTTGCACGTGCCTTTTAGTTTTAGGGGTTAGGGTTTTAGTTTAGGGTTTAACGTTTAGGGGTTTAGGTTGTAGGGTTCAGAATTTAAAATTAGTGTTTAGAATTTAGTGTATAGGGTTTAAGATTTAGGGTTTAGTTTTTTAAGGTTAGGGTTAGGAATTTAGGATTTGGGTTTTTATAGTGTAAATACACAAGCTTGTGTAAAATTAATTTTACACAGCCTGTGTATCAAAGTTTTACCCATATAATAATACATGGCAACTAAATGAAAAAGGGAACAAAAATATAAAACATGTATATATATGGTAAAAATCAATTATTATATTTATGCGTATAAAAAGGTAAAGAACACGGTGATAATTGTAAATATATGTATCATGTCCAAATTAGGTAAATAAATTAATTTATATTACAAATTAAAGGAATAAAAGAAATGACAATATATATAGTATAAAAATATCATTATATTAGTTAAAAACTTGTACTCTATATATAGATAGATTATAATAAATATTCTATACGTTTAGACGAATTAAAATGGTAATAGAACCATTATGGTAAAATACAAATATGTAAAGATGCAATTATATTAAAAAGTAACGCTAATAAATATAAACACATACCATAAAAAATTAAAGCAATTAATATGAACATAAATATAAACAAGTAAACATAAGGAATAAATACAATTAAAGATATACATATATACGTAATATAAATACTATATAAAAAACACATAAAAAGATACAAGTATATATTATTCATATGAACGATATTTACATATACATATATTACATAAATAACATAATAATAATAATATGCGACATACCATATGTATATATAAACATAACATAAATACTATATATGTATATATAAACATAACATAAATACTATATATGTATATATAAACTATATGATATACTATATAGTATATAGAACCGTACGTATAATGTATATGTATGTAAAGGTGCTGAACTAAAAGAAAGAAGGAAAAGGGAGTAAACTGCAAAGCATTTAAAATTTTAAGGGACTGTGAAGAGAATTAGACCATGAGGAAGGACCAAAGTTGTGATTATTTTGGGGCGTAGATCCTTCTGAAGCAATTAACCCATTTTAATTTTAATATCCGGTATATAAGTTACTTTTAAAGCAAAAAAGAAACCTTTATTTCATTTTTTTTAAACCCTTATCCCAAATCCTCTGATATGCTCTGCTAGGGCTATTCAAATTCAGAATCCGACAGCGAACCGCTATGCCAACCACTATAAACTATTGTCGGCCGTCGCTAATCGGTGTCGACGACTACTAAACTCAGTCAAAAAAATCATTTTTCATCTCGATACTAAACCCGGCCTCCGTTTTAACAAAATAAACTATTTTTTTTAGATCTAAAAAATTGAAGCCCTAAAACTCTCATTTAACTCAGATTTTTAAAATCCAAAATGTTTTGAAACCAAGACTAAGAACGGGGGAAGGCGAAAAGTTACAGTGGTGCCGTTCACCACCCTCTGCCGCCATGCGCGGCAATCCCAGATCTAGACTAGGTATGAAGCCTAAATCTCTTTTTAACTTTCGTTTTTTAGATTCGAAATGAAAAGTAAAGAGTTAAAAATTATCTCTCTGAAATCTTTCTTTTTTGTTTTTATTGATTGGTTCTGAAAATCTAATTACATTTGATTCGTGAATATTGCTTTTTATCCCTTTCTTTGTTTACAGGAATAAGCAAGCATTAAATGGTTGTATTGTGGATGATCTTTGAACTGATATTCATCATTTTGTTTATTATTTTTGCGGATTGAGAGTGATCTGGTGGCTGTACGGCGGCAGCGAATTTTCCGGCGGTGACGCCACGTGGACGAAGGAGATAAAGCGGTGCAGGCGCATGGGAGCTAAGGGGTATCAGCATACATTGCACACGCGCGTGGGAAGACGGACGGCCCGAGCGTGTATCTCACGCGACATTCAAAGGGTCTTCCTGCTTTGATCATAGTCGTTGGATCAAAATTTGATCAAATGGTCCAGATTGGACGACTGCAAGATAGAAAGAAGAAATATTAGAGTTTTAGGTTATCATGTGAGTTTGGCCGGTTGGGCCTATGTATAATGTAAATGGGTTTGTAATGGACTTGCACTAACAAAGATTAGGCTTATTATTATTGTTGATCTTTTTTTTATCTTCTTTTTTTATAATAATCGTAATAATAATAATAATCAATAATACTAATAATAATACATACACATATATAATAGATAATACATGCAATATACATACATATATTTAAGTATTTATGACATTAAAATAATAATGCATACATACATACATGCAAGCAACACATACATATAATATACATACAATCATGCATTAAACATAATATATAATCACACCATATACATTACATATACATATTCCACATACACATAGATATATATATTTAAGATTATTAAACATCTATATATATAGTTGGACAAAAATGAGTGATTACAACCGCTAGCGGATCCAAGTGTATATTAAGGTGGAGAAATTATATCACGGGTCATTTTTACTACGTCGTTTATTGTCTCACCCAGTAAAAATTATCCACTTTATTAATTTTGTTCATGTTATTTATTTACTAATTGAATCTTCACTCACTCATATTTAGGGTAAATTAAATTTAAAAACAATTTTTACCAAGTGAAGATTCACTTAGTAAAGGGATGTCATATAAAAAATTAATGAAGTGGGTGATTTTTATTGGTTGAGATCATACATGACGTGGTGCTTATCTGAATTTTTGAGAAATGATGTGTGTCCACTCTCAAAAATATTTCTGGATCCACCACTATCTGCGACTAAACTTTTCTTTTTAATACCTGACATGGAGCCCCATAGTCCACCACCTCACCATCCCTCCCCCGCTTAACCAAAAAAATTAATAGTATGATCCTACTAAAAAGCATACATGTGTAATCCATTTCTTCAACCTCTGGGATTTACATACATGCTTTCAGCGTTTTTTCTTTTAGAAAATAAAGTGATCAGACTCTGAAATTTAACTCAATTGACTCACATGGTCAATTTGAAGAGGTAACTAAAAGAAATGATGTTCAGGGAATATTCAAGGGCATGAAATTATCGAGCAAATATATGATCTTTCTCTTCAAAAAATATATGCATGTACATGCATGCTTTTCAGAATATGGTATAGTTGATTCATTGCTTAACATGTAATATTTAGCTTTGAGATTCGAATCCTAGCTTATTTTGGAAGAACAGAAGCTGTTTTTTGTTTTCTTTAGAATTTCCGATGATGACATTATAATTTGGCTGTGAACAGGTATACGCTGTTGAGGATATCTTCAAGCACAGGGTTACAAATGTAGTCTTCATGGGGATGGGGAGCCCATGTTGAATTTGAAGTCGGTACTTGACGCTCATCCATGCTTGAATAAAGAAACCTTTGTTTCTATGCCATTTGTGTCACAAGTTACTCTGATTTGGCTCGAAAAACAATTCAAATCTTGCTCGGTTATTTTTTTGTTAGAGTAATTCTAGCTATCACGAGAAATTACTGTTGTTCGTATTCGTCAAACAAGAGGTCTGGATGCAAGCGCAGCCTGCGGCCAGCTAAGAAATAACTTCCAGAAAAATCATCTGCTTACTGAATCCGACCACGAGAAATCACAATTGAAGCAGAAAACACATTGTTTTTGCACCAAAATAAATAAATAAACAAATGTGTATTTCATAATTGCGCAGCTTCATATATTCATAATAAATTCAATGAAGTAAGAATCCATCACTCATGAACAACAATATTGTCTTGGGTTGTTTCAATTTTTAATAAACTCTCGTGTCCATCCAACATAATACATATATGTTCCAGGAGACGTGCACTGAGCACAGAGCGAACATACATGTCACGAACGACAAAGATATTTCAAATACATAGAAAAATTTAGAAAAACTAAACATATCCGAATCCGTCATTCAACCCAAGTCTCTGATATTACTCTCAAACATCGACAAGGCCCTTAGTTTCAACTAAAACCACAAAAAAAAAAGATTTAAAAAGGGGTAGGCTCAACTAAGAAATTTGCTATTCTGTTCAACAGATTCAGGCCGAAAACAGTTTCTTCACAGTTTATTTTAATGGACAAGTTTAATGGATCAGAGCACTTACCTTCAACAGTAATGGTAATTAAACAAGGAATTGAACTACTCAAAATTTCAGAGCTGAACCGTAAGCGCAAACCTGATGCGTCGTCTAGGTTGGCAGCAACAGGCATATCGACGGATATGAGACAAAGATTTGCATTGCTAAGCATTTTTAGTACTAAGCTCTCGCAGATTGCAAGAAATTTGTCTTTAACGAGCAAGCTGTCTCCATTCTCCTTGTCTAGCTCCTCAATGTGATCAGTGAAAGTGCAGCTGTTACACATAAGAAAATATGGTGAAGAATGCCAAGTAAGAAGATAATTGATAAAGTAGTGAAACAAGTATTAGTTCTACAGTGTAACCTAGAGAGGAGAAATCAATGTTATAAAACCAGAGTAGAGGTCAAACCAGTGAGACCTCTGCTTTCCGGTTCAACTGACCAGTTTGATCAGAACTCTCTTTAATATTTAAAATAATTTTTTATGTTACATAAATATTAACAATATGATCTTTAAAATAAAATCAATAGGTTTCAGGTTCAAATTCCATCATTTACAAATAATATTTTGAAAAACTAAGTTAAAAAATATACAAAAAACCAGTTTCTAACCAGTTAAACCGATTCTATGCTGTTCACCGGTGCCCCGTGTTAATATACTATGTTGGACCAGATAGCCAACTGGTTCGCAATTCAGTTGGTTTGAACAGTAGGTCTGATACCTCAAAAAAAAAGAACAGCTGGTCTGAAATTTTAATCACCAGGAGAAATCAAAATGACTACATATATAATATTCTCAAAAAAGTTGTAAATACAAATAAATTTCCACTCAAAATGTCCAGCAAAAAGAACTAAGAGGTGACGACTAACCTTCTTGTGTATTCAAACATCCCAGGGAGACGAGATTCTCTATCAATGAAGACTTCAACTTCCATCGGAAGAGGCTTTACAAAATATCCAATATCAGGCCGCAACTTAATTGGCAGCTTCTTCCCATCACAATATAAAGCTAGCTTCAAAGGCAATAGATGGTGATGAAAGCGAACTTGAAGAGTCCTTCTTGTCGTCTGACCAGGTTCTAAAGAGGCAATTGACTCCATTGGAACTAGTGTTGGCACATCGTCAGAAGATGCCAAGGAGCTGCGTTATCAAGAAATTAGGGACTGATATTGCATTGCTTAAAGCCATAAAATGATTGAATTTTGAACAACTAAACTACCATACAAGCCCCCAAAAGACATTTACCATCCACAATCATTCAGGACTGACTATATTATACATTTCAAATAACAATGTTATCTATTTGGATACAATAAATTACTATAAATCACATATCATGGAAATTTAATATACAAAATGTAACACTACATGAACATTAATTAAAAGAATATACAAGGATCAGGGGTCAAACCCAGCCACTGAAACAAAGAAAGTAGAACCTCCAACTGCAGAACATAAGCTATAACTTCTGAAATTAGATACTTTAACTCATCTTGCATCAAAGAATTTAGACGACTAAAACCGAAACAGAGTGAATTTAGTTAGCTTCTAAATCACTTTTCCACCCTTTGATCACTAAAAGACTTGTCAATATATTCAGTTATATACTGGATACTCATGTGATAGAAATATAAGACAATCTGTAGGAACTATAATATAGAGCTTTCCAAAAATTAATCAATCAAAAAGTTGCTGAAAGCCGCACAAACATGACATCTGGGAAACTTAAAAGACAAGCATAGATGTTGGAGAAAATTCACCTTTGATTTACATCAGCTGCTTTGTCCACAGCATCTAAAGCTCTGTTAGACTCCTCATCAACCAAGGTTATTTCCGAAATAGTCTCTGATGAACAGTTCTTAAAGAAAACTTCTATGCATACAAGTAGATGGGATATGCTCGATATTTCTGATGAAAAAGAATACTCCACCTTCAAACCATTTCCACTTGTTGCAGGGTCTAAAAGTGAATAGCACTTTGGTTTAACCCGCTTCCCAACATCTCCAAGAGATATTCTTGCTGATGATATACGGACTTGACTTCGTTCTGATATGACTGGGTTTGATGAACCAGAATGTTCATCCAACCATGATTCCAGAGCTCTAAATGACATCAATTCCCCCAGATTAGCAGGACAAGACTGAGAAACTCCATTCTGATTTTCAGAAGCGTTACCAATGTCTGAAATCTGAATCAACGGATCTGCATTATCATTTCCTTCACTTGTAAATTCACTGTCATTACCACGACCACTGGCACTAGATTCAGCCACAGAATGCTGAGAATCATAATCAGAAGCACTTTCGTCATCTGAAGGGTCAGATGATGTGCCATAATCATCGGTCCCACTGTAATCGTCCCCCCTCTTCTTAATTTCACTCGTTCCCTCAGGCACATTGAGGTCATCAAGGAGTAAACTGCAAGGTTTCGGGAGAGGCTCATATCCTGGAGCTGCATGAAGAACTATCTGGGAGAGAGACCCAGGTAGATAAAACCGGTAACTAAATGATTCAGCTTTCACCTTTCTTGTTTGTCTCCCTAATATGCATTCTGCAACTACATGCAGGTCTTTTTCTGGAAGATCATTTGTTCCTTCCTCCTGTCCTATAGAAACTAAATTGCTTGATGGAAGTTTCTTTAAGAAACGAGCTCGGTCGCGAACATCATAGTTCAAATCACATTCGGCCAATTCAACCAAATAGCTGAAAATTTTCTTTAATGTCCACAGATCTTCTGTTGCACCAACTAGAACCTGCAAGTGCAGACAACTGATAATTTTTCTCTGAACATTAACATCAAGCAAGGAAAACAACTGATAAACTACAAAAATGTACAATGAATTAAAGAAAAATGCAACAGCAACAATTTGATGCCTGGTTTCCTAAAAGATGATATGTTATTTGCTAACTTGTCCAGACTGATTACCTAAGTAAATAAAAAAAAACGATTAATCTGAGGAAGGACAATCTTCTTTTTGGAAATAAAAGAACACCACTACTCTAATCGATCAATAATATCTTGATCTGAGAATAGAAAACAGAAAGGAAAGAACTGGAAGGGCTTAGTAATAAGCACTGGAATCATCAGGCATCAAAAGAAACCAGAATATCACATAGTTCTTCATTCTAAACGAAAATTACTTTTGCTATAAATTACCTCCAGAGAGTTCAAAAGGTATAGAGTACAGATTCTAATGTATATGACATTCTAGATCACATAGAAAGGTAAATATCCAATTTGCCCATCAGTGTACTCTGTGCATCTGACATAGGACACAAAACCAAGATCAAATTTCCAAGTTTTAGTTTCCTTTCATTTCCTTTGGAAGAAAGACATATTTACTTCAATTGCCATTAGAAATCCCATCATTATATTGACGAATCCAATACATGAATGGAGTTCAAAACATGAGTGTTGCAAGTGAATTTTTTTAAAAAAAAAGAATGTTCCCATATACTGAAGGGAGTAACAGAGAATTCCAAGTGCTAACTTAAAACTATTTCTATGTATATGAATAGTAAATGGAACATATTGCAGAGGAAGCAATCATAGCATATTAAAAGGAAAATATTATGGCTCTGGGAAATACCTTACACACTGTATTAAGAATTTGAAGCTTTGTTTCCAATGCTTCTGAGGTAAAGCACCATGCAAGATACTTCAGCACTGTGTTTAACATCCTTGGAATTATCTCTCCCAAAGAGCTGTATTCTCCCACCATCCAAATAACCATTGCACGGGCTGCAGGCACCTTGATTGAATCCAAACTACGGACCAACTGAATTATAACCTTAAAATATAAAAAAGGAGGTCAATTATAAACCAACTAATATAAGCCTGTGAAAATACGGGAAGGCTTGGTAAAGAAGCTAGAAAGTAAGAGTAATGGAGAAACATGACATAGAGCACCACTGCAGTAGCTGATCTCATTAAATCCAACTCATAAAAAAACAGTAAATATACACATTAAGCTTCAACAATAAAAGTAAAAATAAATTTCATGAACAGCTGATGATAGAAATATTGTAAGTGAAATAAGTATTTAGTTCTATACCGTCCTTGACCTTATTTTTTATGCTTGACTCTATTTTGTCCAAATAATTTATATATTCAACCAAAAAAGGAAAGCAGAAACACACATCTAAAGCTTAACAAGAAACAAGCCAAAAAACGGATACCTTCTCATGACTTGGTGGGTCTTGCTTTATAATTGATTTTATAGACATAATCGCCTGAGTCAAAATACCCGCTTCTTGATCTCCAAACCCAAAATCTTTAGTCACAAATTCTGCAAAGTTCGGCATCGTCTCAAAAAACAAGTAAATTCTCTAGAACATTACTAGACAACAAGAAGCAGGAAAGAGAACAAACCCTCCCTAGTCAGAGCCAACAGCCCGTCTACACATATATGTGCCATTTTTGGAAGTCGTTGCGCACATAGACCAATTGCAGCAACTGTATCAGAAGCAAATCGCCTGTCTGGATCTCTGATATAGTCCTAACAACCAATTAAAATTTAAGTATCAATTCACATAATCAGGGGTTATCCCACTTGTATAACAAATGCAATTTCAACTAGTCAGCTGGCCCAAAATTATTTCTTTTGTGACATTGAATAAGAAATGGCTTAGAGTCCCTCAGAAACTCAAAAGTGGAAACTAGACATGATTGAATTTTCCAAGTCCATTGCTTCCAAATGACATTGCTTTTCCTAACATAGCAGGGGAGCCACAATTACTCTTTTTCTTTTCTTGCTTTCTTTCTCTTTTTCCAGTTTTCCAAGGTGAGTAAGGATAAGGCCTTAGACAGTCATGCACCAAAAGTACTATATAGATAAGGTTAGGCTAAGCACTTCCGTAAATGGTAACTTAGATGAGCTCGAATAAAATACAACCCCCTTTTCAAGAGAATCTGAATATTCCAAAACAAGACTGTTTAAAATTAAGGCCCTAAATAATATCCTCCCCAATACTGATGACTCAATAGTTTCTTGTTTTTAGAACATCTGGATGGATGTGTAGGAATTTAATTGCAATAACCCAGACAGAAGTTGTTAAAAAGCCTAGTTTTCGCTGTAATTTTCTTATATTCCATTAGTGAAAAACTTACAAATAAATACACAAACCTAGGGCCTATCTTAGGTAACTTCTAAACTATGTAAGAAACTAATTCTAGTAATAGAATACAGACCCTTAGAGTAAGGGATCCTAATAAAAAATTTACAAATCTTTTAATTAAGGAAACAGATCTCTGACACTCCCCCTCAAGCTGGGGCATGGATGTCTTCCATCCTCAGCTTGCCTGTTAACTTCTGAAAGTCTTTACCAGGTAGTCCCTTGGTAAGTATGTCTGCAACTTGATTTCCAGTGGTTACATAGGGAGTACAGATTAAACCACCGTCAAGTTTCTCTTTTATGAAATGTCTATCCACTTCAACATGTTTTGTTCTGTCATGTTGAACTGGATTATGAGCAATGCTGATTGCAGATGTCTATCCACTTCAACATGTTTTGTTCTGTCATGTTGAACTGGATTATGAGCAATGCTGATTGCAGACTTGTTATCATAGTATAACTTCATTGGTTCATCCCATTTCACCTTTAAGTCCTCTAAAATAATTTTCAGCCATAATAACTCACAAATTCCCAATGCCATGGCTCGAAATTCAGCTTCTGCACTGGATCTAGCCACCACATTCTATTTTTTACTTCTTCAAGTAACTAAGTTTCCTCCCAAAAAGGTGCAGTAGCCTGAGGTTGATCTTCTATCAACTATTGATCCTGCATAGTCTGCATCTGTGTATGCTTCCAGAGTCAATTTCTCCCCTCTTTTAAACATAATTCCTTTGCCTGGTGTGCCCTTCAAGTACTGCAAGATTTGAACTGCAGCCCTTAGGTGTGATTCCTTAAGGTTGTGCATGAATTGACTCACAACCCCAACAAAGATATGCTATGTCCGGTCCGTGTGTGTGACAAATAGATGAGTCTTCCCACCGCTACAAATGAATTTACATCAACCGCCATATCATCCTCCTTTGAGTCTCCAAGCTTGTGAATGATTTCTATGGGTGTTGTTGCTTTTTTTACATCCCAGTTTTCAGTTTCCTTCAACAAGTCCAAAGTATACTACATTTGAGATATAAAAATCCCTTCTTTGTGAGTGTGCCACCTCAATACCAAGGAAGTATTTTAATCTTCCAAGTTCTTTCACTTCAAACTCTTTTACAAGGCACTTCTTCAAGTTATCAATTCCTTCTGAATCATTACATGTAACAATTATATCATCTACATACACCAACAGTATAGTTACTCCCCCTGAAGAAGAGTGTTTCACAAACAGAGTATGATCACCTTGGCTCTGTTTGAAGCCTTGTCCCAGCATTACCTTGGTAAATCTCCCAAACCAAGCTCTTGGGGACTGTTTTAGTCCATATAGAGCTTTCCTCAATCTGCAAACATTATGTCCAGTAGTCGAAGCAAATCCAGGTGCAATATCCATGTACACTTCCTCTTCAAGGTCTCCATGTAAAAAAGCATTTTTGATGTCAAACTGCTGCAGATTCCATCCCTGGATAACTGATAAAGAAAGTAGGACCCTCATTGTGTTCATCTTTGCAACAGGTGCAAATGTTTCAAGATAGTCAATCCCATAGGTTTGAGAGTACCCCTTTGCCACCAATCTTGCTTTGTACTTTTCCAAAGAGCCATCTGACTTGTATTTTACAGTAAAGACCCACTTGCATCCCATTGCTTTCTTCCATTCTAGCAGCTTTACTAAATCCCAAGTCTTGTTTTTTTCTAGTGCCTCCATTTCTTCTTTCATAGCCTTTTTCCAGTTCTCACTTTCTAATGCCTCTAATGTTGTTTTAGGAATAGTGATATCATTCAGGCTAGTAAGGAATGCTCTGTGACTGGGTGAAAGGTTTTTGTAGGTCATAAACAAATAGGAGGGATGTTTAGTGGTGCAGGTTCTTTTTCCTTTTCTAATGGCAATGGGAAATTCAAAATCAGAAGCACTGTCATTATGTTCAGAAGCAGATATAACATTGTCATTATCATTATGTTCAGAAGAAGTTTTAGAATGTACCTCAAGCTGTATAGGAATAAAAGTAGGAGCAGGAGAAGGGAATGATTGAATCTGCATAGGTGCCTTCCTCCTCGAATAGGTCCTTAGGGGACAAGTAGTGTCTTGAATATTGGGCTGTGATATGTTAATGTTTAGTTGAGGAGTTTGAGGAGAATATGGAGTAGGAATAGGAGAAGATGGCTGACCAGAATGTATTTCTACAGTAGGAGGAGTAATAAGAGGCTGATCAAGAAGGGACTGAAGTAAAAAAAGATCTGCTTCCTTATCTTCCCTAAAAGATATCTCCCCCTGAAGATAAGGAACAGTAAAATAACTCTCCTTTTCAACAAAAGTAACATCAGCAGAAGTATAAAATTTTCTGGTAGGTGGGTGATAGCACTTGTAGCCTTTTGAGAGGAGGAATAGCCAATGAATATGCATTTCAAAGCCCTTGGGCCAAGTTTACCTCGGTTTTAAGAGTGGATGTGAAAAAACGCAACACACCCGAATACTCTTGGTTGTAGATGAAGAGATGGACTGAAGTTGGGAAAGAATTTGACAAGGGTTTGAAGAGGACTTTGGGATGAAAGGGTTGTAGAGGGTATTCTGTTTATCAGAGAAGTAGCAGTCAATGCAGCTTCCCCCCAATTTTTTTAGGGACATTGTTTTGGAACAAAAGGGCTCTAGTTATAGCAAGGAGGTGTCCATTCTTTCTTTCTGCTACCCTATTCTGTTGGGGAGTATTTACACAAGATGACTCGTGTATAATACCTTTGTCTAAGAAATAAGGGGATAGGAATTGATTAAAGTAATCCCTGGCATTATCAGATCTGACTTTCTTAATTTTAGCCCCAAACTGAGTCTTAATCATGGTGTAGAAAGTTTTAAAGGTAGAGGCAACATCTGACTTTTGTTTCAGAAGATAAATCCAAGTAACTCTGCTGCAATCATCTATAAAAGATACAAACCATCTAGCCCCAATTATGTTAGGAATGGTAGAAGGCCCCCAAACATCATTGTGAATAAGATTGAAGGGATGGCTGGTTCTTTTATTACTTGCTGCAAAAGAGGAACGTTTATGTTTTGCAAGTTCACAAACTTCACAATGAAATTCATCAGTATTTATGGTTTTACATAAAGAAGGAAACATAGTTTTTAAAAGTCTAAAAGGTGGGTGACCAAGGCGAAAATGATGTAGCCATATCTGGTTTTTATTGGCTGTAAAATTGGATAAAAAAGACAAAGGTTGAGTATTCAAAACACTAGCTGGTCCACCAAGGACCTCAAGGTAGTATAGGCCTTTTATTTCCCTAGCACGCAATCATCCTCTTCGTTTCTTGCTCCTGAAAAATACATTGTGCTGGATAAAACAGAACACTGCAATTAGTATCTTTAACAAGCTTTGGTATAGAGATAAGGCTAGTAAACAACTTTGGCACATGTAGAACATTTTTAAGTAGAAGAGTTTTACTAATGGCAATATCTCCTTGGCCATCAACTGTTACCATAGTACCATCTGCAACTGTAATTTTCTTGTTGCTAGGACAGGGTGTATAGGTGATGAAATTTAGAGAAGAATTGGTCATATGATCAGTGGCTCCTGAGTCTATTACCCAGGAGTTTTGGGTAGGTATGTGGGTGGATTATTTCAAGGCATTAGAATTCTGAGAAGAGGAAGAGGATATACCTGAGAAGACCAGATTGCATGTACCTGTAGAGGATGGTTTCTTTAAAGATTCCAGAAGATTTTTCAACTTTTCTACTTCTTCTCGGTTGAACTCAACAGATTGTTCATCTAACTCTTTAGCTACTTGTCTGGTTGCAAAAGCTCTGTTATGTCCCCTTGCTGAGCCTCCTCTTTCTGTGAAATTTCTATTTGTTGACTGAGGCTTCCCATGTAGCCTCCAACATTTCTCTTTGGTGTGACGAGGCTTTTTGCAGTAAGTACACCATAAGGAGTCCTTGTTCACTGTCCTTGTTATTTCTAGTCCGTCTTCAATATTTTCCAGACGTGTTGACCCCTCAGAGACAGTTCTAGTAACCAAGGCTGAGCTCTCTACTTGACTCAACCACCATCACTCCTCTTCTTCCTTCTTCAGCTCGAATGGTAGCAATAGCCTCATTTAATGAGGGCAGATCTTCCTTCCCCAAAATCTGGACTCTTACTGCATCAAATTCTATATTTAGTCTAGCAAGAAAATCATAAATTCTATCTTTTTCGACAAACCTCTTTAGAGTTGCTGCATCCTCACTGCATTTCATCTGAACGCATTGGTAGTGATCCATTTCCTGCCAGAGATTCTGCAGCAGGTTAGAATATTCTGCAATGGATTTGCTTCCTTGTTTGGTGGCCGAAATTTTGCTCTTGATTTCATAAATCTGGGCAGCATCTCTAGCTTTTGAATAGGTTTGTTTTACAGCCTCCCATATCTCCTTTGCTGTACTGAGGAACATGCAAGTGTCACTGATTTCGGGCACCATTGAATTCCACAACCAAGTCATGACTAACGAATCTTGTTCATCCCAAGCCTCAAATCTGGGATCTCCTTCCTTAGGGCCAGTTCCAAGAAGATGACTGAGTTTACCCCTTCCTTTGAGGAAAGTTCGAACCAATTGAGACCACTTAAGGTAATTTTTACCATTCAATCTGTAGGAGGCTTGTATGTTTTGTAAGTCACTCGTCGAATTGGAGTGACTTCCCTCACTCATTGTGCCTTCTTGAGCAGTTTTTGTACTGCTGAAATCATCCTTATCACCCATACTCTCTCAAGGAATAAAGAGAATCAAAAAAATGTTCAACAAGAACATTGAGACCTAAAAAACGAGAGCCTCTAATACCATGTTAAAAAGCCTAGTTTTCGCTGTAATTTTCTTACATTCCATTAGTGAAAAACTTACAAATAAATACACAAACCTAGGGCCTATCTTAGGTAACTTCTAAACTAGGTAAGAAACTAATTCTAGTAATACAATACAGACTCTTAGAGTAAGGGATCCTAATAAAAAATTTACAAATCTTTTAATTAAGGAAACAAATCTCTGACAGAAGTTTAAATGTGACATTTATCGATTCTGCTTTTTATAATCTACAAAATGAAAATCACAACAATTATAAAAAGTTTCTTATGAAGCAACAGCTAGTACCTGAAACTCTTTAAAAATAGAAGAAATGGACAAATCTGTAGCAACAGAAGAAAGTATCTCAAGCTTCAAGGCTTTGACTTGATATGATTCAGAAGAGCAAATGAAGAAGTCCTCATAGTATGGAGCAAAGAGAGAAGGCATTGCTTTAGCAAACACTTGAATGTTGCATAGAACCTGCCATGCAAATCAAAATAACCATTCTAGCCATCTCCCAACAATAAACTTGAAACATAAACAAGGGCGATTAACCAAAATCTAAGACTTGGATATACCAAAGGAAATGTCAAAAGTGTAGGAATCCCAAAACAAAAAAATTATGGAACCCCAATTACATGAGAACCTTGTAATATGTGGCATTATCCATATCATATATTTGTTACTATGTGCAGCCACCGGCAGTATGGATGGAGCAAGACTAAACCTCAATACCTTGTATGCTTATGATATTTCTGCTATAATATTAAAAGCCATGTTAGCTAATCTACGCTTAAAACATAATTTCTACAGGCTGTTGAGAGAAAATCCCATACACTTAAACAACTTCATCTCTCAGTTTAAAATGAAAAAAAGATTTAGTTAGTTATTTCATGATGCTTCCACATGGGGGACTCAAAAACTTTACATTCAATTGAAATCACATTTTGCTTCTGGTTATAGATAATGCAGATTTTATTACATTTCTGCTTCTCACTTTACCAATAAAAATCTACTTATAACCTTAAAACAAAACTTCTATAGTCACAATTCTTGTATAATTTATAAACATTATAAGACACTACTAAATCAAGACTTCTTGAAATTATGATAAGAAAGCACAAAATAAGGAAAAATCTCAGTTTCTCATTGAAATGGAAAACTAAACAATGAAGTAAAGCATGCATCCATGAACATTCAAAGATTGCAAGCACATTTTACATGGTGTTTGCATGCACAACTACATAGCATGCTTCAAATAAACACAGATCATAGTATATAGATGCCGTAGTATAAATGTATGAAACAGAAGAAGTAAGGACATGTAATATACCACATATTTTGAGGCATTAGAGGATCTCAGCAAAAACAAGAGTGGTTTGATGATTCTCTTAACATCCTCTTTCGGTGCCATAACCCAGTGTACACCAGCTGCTGCTAGTACCACTGCACTGTTGTTACTCCATAACAGTGGAGATGTAGAATACAACAGGATCTTCACATCATCATTACTTTTTCCAGATGTAAATTGTTCACCAGTTAATTCAAAGGACTCCCTGTTGGCATAACTTGACCTAGATAAATATTCATCTGGGCCCTCAATATAACACCTGGAAACCATATTTACAAATTCATAATCACATGTCCGACCCATGTCGGTGGATTCCTTTACTTGTCCAAAGTCGACATCTGATCCATCTTTTACAGAATGAGAACTCTCAGTACATTGCAGAGAAAACATAATGGATTCTTTCACTAGCCCATGCCTCGCAATAACATAGCGTAGAAGGATTCCAATTAAGGCGATCTGACCCCACTCTTCGACGTCAGGAAGAATCTCACATAACTTTCTATAATTCTTACTGATCAAAGATAAATTATATGGACAAACAGAAGCAAATGCAGCAGCAGCAGCACCAACTACAGCAGGTGAGTGGTCATTTAACAGCATCCCAACAATCTGCAAAGCATAAATAATTAATAGTACAAATCCAACCCTATCAGAATGTATTATAACAAGTGATAGATGTCTAAAATGTCATGCTACTAAAGACATCTAAAACTGAACATCCAAGTAAAGAAGCATAGATATATGAATGTTTATATAGGTATGAAAGTTATATACAAATTAGACAAAGCAGATTTATTTTTATACAATATAGTGTACTAGTACTCTCCACAAACTATAGAAATTCCTGAAAAATGCAGGCAAAAAATATAAATGGATATTATCTTTGCATATTGCAAGTCAAACTAGTCTCAAACCTTATTTTCCAAATACCAAACCTTTTAAGAAAGCAGTTTTTACCAGATCTTAAACAATGGAAAATGGGTAGTAGCAAATAGTCAGGTCATAATGAATAGTTGAAAACATGAAAGATAAAATAACCATGAAGAAATAAATCTATCAAGCAGACCTCTTCAATCGCCAAGGCATGCTCCTCTTGGCGCAAATCATGTAATTTGGGAAGAGCATTGGCTGCACATTTTCTAACATAAACAGATGGATCTCTGGCACACTTGCCCACTGCCACCAGAACAAGAGGTGAAATAACATGTAGACGAATTCCAGCCATGGTACGAAGTGCCCATGCTCTCACCAAGGGATTCGGATCCCCCAAATCCTTCTGGAAATAATTAATTGACAGCAATGCTTCATTTGGACGCCTAAACATTTACATTTAGATTCAAAATTAACATAAGTTCAATCTACCTGCTTAAAGACCCCAAATATAATCCATTCAATAGTCAGATCTCCTTTGGAGCACTCTCATATTTTAAATTAATGAGTTTCCACATTCTCAAGTACTGCTTTTATGAAGAGGCCGTAATTAATTAACCTTGAAAGCCTATAAAAAAACATGATCTAATAACTAATCTCATCTTACCTGCTATGGACAACAAATGGATCCCATTCCCTTCCAGTGTAATTAGAGATATATTTGTACTAATATTCCCTTGACTTACTATAATATTGCTTTTTTAACATATGGAAGCAGCTGTAGGAATTTCACAAGAATATTCACTCTAAATAAGGGAAATTTTAGAAACATACTTTTCAGCATAATGCAGTAGATACAAATAAACGAGCTTCTTTACTTCCAAAGATTGAGATGCCACATTTTTTACAACCTGTGATTGGAGCAACCAAAGAGAAGAAAAATATAAACATCTCAATTAACAAACGAAAAGAAGATTTACAAAAGTCCACTACCAAACCCCGATCTACTACTTAAACACTCAAGAATGCAATTACGAACAGCTATCTGTATCAACACCCCCATATTCAACAGTTTCTCAACTATTCAAAATATAGCTACCAATACAGACCCAATGAATTATAACTACAACATTCAAATGGCATAGTTTTCTTTCTCAGTTTTCATGTGCTTTTCTCAGCAACCAAATCATGATTTCCTTCTTAAACATTATCTAGAATACATTTCTGAACAGTTATTCATATCCAAACCTCAAGACTAAATACAACCATGTCTTAACTATTCAAAACATAGCTACCAACAAAGATTCAATGATTTGTACCTACGACATTCAAATAGCTTAATTTTAATTCTCGATTTTCCTGTAATTTTCTCAGCAACCAAACGGAAAACTGAAACAACCGATTCATGTTACTTCAAGTTCGCTGCACTTTCTATTTAACAACGACATCTAAATCTCCAAAACGCTCAATTTTATATCCATTTCCAACAACCTTATTAGCAGTCAAACAGAGCTCCAAAAGAAACCTCAAAATCCAGAAAACTTCGATATTTAAAGTCAAATTTTCATAATTAAATAAAAAAAATGAAAAATAAAATGACCTGCGGGAAGTAATTGGATACGTCGATGCCTTGAGCGATGAGAGCGAGGAGTCGCTTGAGAGCCTCGCACTTCTCCGAATCGAATTTACTGTCCAAAAGCGGAGCTATGCTGACGTCATCCGGATCGTCGTAGAGGTGAGCATCGGTTCCGATCCGGAACACCATCGTCGACGCCTTGCTCAACGTGTCCGCCGTCGCTCCGAACTGCGGAAACATTTCCGAATAGTATCTTCTTTACAAATTAAGAAGGATCAGAATTGCATTTGAAAAATTAACTGAAGGGAGAAATTGAGAAGACTTTCTGATCTCCGATATGATATGTGCTTTGAGGTAGTAGGCAAGTGTGGAGCTGGAGACGGAATGTTTGGTTTGTGGGATAAATTTGATCTGACCGTGGATTATGATGACGTCAAATGCTGGATAAATAGCCGGAAAAAGGGTAAGCTTAATGTTTGGGTCCGTCTTTAATACTTGTACGAGTTCGGTCCAAAAAACTGAAAATCAATTGGGTAATTTGTATCACAAGTTACTCTATTATTAGTAAGTTTACATTTGGGTCACTATATTTCAAAACGTCACTATCAAGTCCCTCGATTAATCAATTGTAACAATCATATATTCTTAAATAGAGTCCCTCAATTAATCAATTGTAACAATCATATCACTATATTTCAAACACACGTTAACACATGATCTATGTTGCATCAAATGGCAAGTCTTGTTGTTTAATTACAGTTATATATTCTCACTTAAAGGTTACTTAAAAACAGATACTTGGTGATTATTCAGCTTGATGAACTTTGATGTGCAAGATGATTGCAAAGAAATGTATTTCTAACTCCTGACCTCATGGCTAAGGGATGATGTAAGCAACCACCACACACATCTCATGGTTAATTCATTTATTTATTTTAATGCAAAATTCCAGTGCTTTAAAATTATTATTGTACTGATTTCTATATTCCTGTGATATGGGATTGAAAGGACTTTTGAAATTCTCAAACCAAGACTCAACCAGCCCACCTGTAGCGTCTTGTTTTGAAAGTTGAAACCCGACAATTATCCCACATTAACTGGGAATAGAACATAGTAAGCTTTTATGTACAAGAAAGGGATCAAATAAAACTGTCCCTTTCTGAATATTAACTGATAAACTAGCTCATGGTTGTTTAAATTTAGCTTGTTATGGGATGATTGATCTTATCAAGTCTTGTTATTATGCCAATGTTTTGTATTTTTCTGAATAATGTGTTCCTTTTGCGACTGCTGCAATATCTGCTAATACCGCTATATGCTTTGCTTGCTCTGATATTTGCATTCATCGACTGTTTAATGGAAATGCTGTGTTATGGAAACAGAGAAGTAGCCCAAATTTAGCAAGCCTTTCTACAGCTGAAAGAGTTCCTGCAACCACAAGCCCAGGGTCTTGTGCCACCTCAATGTTCCTTAGGAACAGAACTGTAAAGGCTTTTATATACAAGAGAGCAACCAGTTAAGATGGCCTCTTCCGGGACATCCAATAAAATTGGAAGGATGCAGAGAAGATTAGCATGGCCCCTGCGCAAGGATTATGCAGAAATCAAGAAATTGTCCAATTTGAGGTTAATGTTCATGCCTTTTGTGCCACTCTAAATACTCGACCAGCCCAGCCCCTCTGATTCCCCGCTTCAGATAAACCAAATATCCAACATGTTTCAGGAACAGCACGGTGAAAGTTTTTATATAAAACAAAGCACCATGTGTTATACATACATACGCTTGAAAATTTGTTTGCTTTGATTTGACCGATCCTCAAAGTTCGTTTTACAAGTTGAAATATATTCTATTTTCATTACTGAAAGAAGCAGAGAAGCAAAAGACTTGAATAGCATAGCATCGAATGCTTAAGTTAGAGTGAATAACATGTTAAGAATAAACTGTTGGATTATAAGTATTACAATCTCATCTCCAAATAAATTTACAGTGTGTAACGCAGTTGATATTGACGAAGCCACTCCTCTCCCTTCTCGTAGTAATCCACCCTACTAAACATTTGCTGTTGGAACTGCAAGTTAGCAGCATAAACTGAAGCACCACGCCATGCATCAAGAACTGGATCTGATGCTCTTGCCACCTTAATCGGAGACCCACATGGCCGAAGCATCCGGATTCCAGCTTCCAAACGTTCATTTATACCGGGAAAGAGGCTGCACCCACCAGTCATAAAGATTGAACTGGTTAACCTATCTTCCAATGCCTGATTCTTAGTTGACAACCTCCTTATTGAGACCCCAGTCATCTCATCTAAACCTGCTTGATCAATTCCGACCAAGTTGGGGTGGAACAATACTTCTGGACATCGAAACCTTTCAACCCCAAGTACAACTTGGAAATCTTCCTTGGTGAGCGGACGAACACGAGGTATCTCAGCAGTAGTCGACTGTGAAGGCGTTGTTTCCGGTTTAGGGACAAATGTTGGGTCAATCTCCTGCAGAAGCAGAGAAAACAAACCATTCATCTTACAAGGTTATGGCGAAAATCAAAAATAAATTGGACATGTGCCTGGGCAAAAAAAAAAACTGACCTGAAGCCTAGAACAAACCCTAGCCAGCTCTGCTTCATTCTCATCGGGTCCATCATCATCATCATCATTATCTTTGCTCATTAGTTTGTAAAGTTGCCAATCTTCATCTTTGGCACCAAAATTATCCTCACCCTTCCCTCGATCAAAGGCTGCTGTTGTCAAAAGGCGCATTCTTTCCCTCTGAGCAGCATTCAATCTTTCCCCACGGCCAACACCCCCAGAAGAACTATTCCCATTTCCATGGCCTTCATTTGTCTTAAGTCTTTTCCGCTGCTCAACCTTCTCAAACAATTCTTTGTATTTAGTACGCATTTGTTCTAGATAAAGTTCTGGATTCTCCCTGTTAATAGGAAAAATAAACAACAATGAAATAGACTATACACCAGAAAAGCAAATTAGAATCCGCAGTCTAAAATGTCTCCATAAGGTGAAGACATACAAGCGTCTTCCTTCATCTTCCCGGATTTTCTTTTCCCGTTCTAATTCTTCTTCGATACGTTTCTGTTTAGCACGCTGTCGGCCCTCAGTCGTCGTTTTAAGAAAAATCTGCCTCTTCTTTTCCTTTAGCTGTCATAATAATAGAGCCTAGAGTAAATATAATCATCAATTTTAGCCAAAAGAAATCAGCAGTGACAACAAATCTAATAAAAACATTTTGAGTAGGCTGGTCGTTACGGTCTCCGAGGCCTTGTTTAAAAAAACTGTTTACTCCCCCATATATCCTGACAGAATACAACTAGTTGATCTTGATTAATGTATTTGCCTACCAAAGCCAAAGCCCCGAAGAGCAACGAATATCAGATTTTTGTTATCCAGGGTATAAGTACCTGCTCAGCTGTAAGCATGTTATCAGGAATGTTGATAAGAGGATACTTATCGGAAGAATCTGCCTTCTCATCATTTTCAGCTTGTTCAGCCTTTGCTTCACCTTTTGCTTTTCTTAAAGACTGCGACACTTTTGTAATAGTTGATTCTATTTCCTGTTTAGAAACATAACCCGTCTTTGAAAGGAAAGACGGGATTTCTTCCTCTTGAACTTGTCCAAGTTGTTGCAAAAGAAATTCCAATCCATGCAATTGGTTTTCAAGTTCATTAATTCTAGAAGACCTCTTCGCTTCTGCCATTTCCCTCAATCTTTGTCCTTGTCTTTCCTTTATAGCAGCCTTTCTCGCGGTCTCTTCTTCTGAAGGAGGTTCTTCAGTTGGTGGTGGAACCCACGGGAGCTGCCAACACCTGGTTTTATCTTCAGCTTCCTTGCTCCCTTTCTATAATAATAATTGAACTTTTCAGCAGTTGCAAAGAGGATTACAGAAGGGAAACAAACCCAAAGCCATTACCTGAAATAATCGAGCTTCTAAAGCATAATCAGGTGCAATATAGCAGTGTTCCATCTTCAAGTCTTCAATCTTTTCCCATGTGAATCTGGCCCTATTATATTCATTTAGACTACATTATCAGATGCTTTATGCAAACAGGTCCAGATTATTGCAATCCAGCTGAATCTATACTTACATATGATTAGGATACTTAAGCGAAAGAAGTTGCTTCAAATTGTCCGTGACATGGTATCCGCCGATGCTAGTTCGGGAGCATCCTTTGTAAACAGGCTCCCCATCAACAAACTGAAGTCAAACAAACCAAACTATAAACCTGAACTTCAATCCTTGCGTCTGGTTAGCTGAATCTAATATCCATTGCCTCAATCACATTTGCCGAATTCCTATTCTAAATTAAATTACATGATAGACCTTCATTTGCCAATGTACAAGTACAAGATGAGTAAACATGTTTATTGATGGAGACATGGTGAGATGCCAGTGCTAAATATTTTTCATGATTCTACAATGCCACAGGAATTAAGGAAAATTATACGCAGAAACTAACTTATCATGTTACTCTAATCATACCAACTTGCCAACATGCTCAAAAACTAAATAACAATCACTTCAACTTTGCAAAAATATGCATCAAGGTAAATTATGAATGCTAGGAAACAAACTGGAATGACATGAGTTGTGGTAAACCCTGGGCAGATAGCTAGACCATCTCTCTCACAAATTCCACGCAGCTGATTATACTTATAGCTGAATGCAGCATCAACGCCAAACGCTGCAATCACAAGAAGAAAAACTCAACATCAGATACACTAAACAAATAATATAGCAAGACCATGTACCACTTGGATAAGACAAATTGAGTCTGAATGTCAGCAACATTAAAGTGAATGTTTTATACCTACAGATGGAACTCCGTAAGTCTCAAAAAGAAGTTCTGCCATTTTACTGCGAGATTGAACCGGGTTGCATACACATTCCGTGATAAGGATAGGATGATCAATCTGTTCTGCCCTCAAATAAACAACACAAAAAGAAAGAATAGATTAAAATTCATATGACAACATAGAAAACATTGTCAATAAAATTGCAGCAAACAAGACAATGTAGCATTAAGGAAATGTCAAGCTAAGTTCATTGACAAAAACATTTTCAGGTACATAAATGTTCGAAGAAGATGCATTTAAGCTCCCCTCCTAAAAACTACTATCCAAAAACAATTCACATCTAAACTATTCCTGATTACCAAACAAAGAGGAGGCATATTAGATCATTCAAGAGATTGTAAGATAAGACATAAACTTAGCATTGTTCCTGAGATTCACAAACTGTTTAAAGTTAAAACTATTCCTTAATACAAACAAAACCAGAAGCACACTAGATCATTCAAGAGATGATAAGAGAACTCATAAACTTATCATCCTACCCGACATCCATTTGCACCCAATCGATCAAAAGCAAAGTCCAGAATCTGCAAAGACAAGAACAAAGGCATTTCCATTTCACATTCAAACTCTAATTTGATTTCATAACTTCTCATAATTCCATACCAACCCCCACCCCAAATGTTAAAACTTTACGTACATATTCCATGATTTCAAACTGAAAAACAACATTGCCGTCGAAAGCGGAGCGAGGGCCTGAACGGGTGCAATCAAAGTATCTCAGTAAAGCAGTATCATGGTCACCAACAACTGTCACAGTCTCCCCTGCAAAAAAAAGACCCAAAAAAATAATTTTTAACCTTAGGGTTTTACTTAAGAATAATTTGAAGAAGAAGAAAAATACCGGTGGTTTTGTGGCGAGGTCTTTGAATAATGTTGCGGAAAATAACCCGTGGCTCAGTCTCTCCTGCCCAACTGAGAAATGGAGAAAAATAATTCAGGGAAAATTGTATATAGATAAAAAAAATAGAAGAAAAGGAGAAAAGGTTAGGGTATTGTTTGGTTGGATTACCCAATACGAAAATAAGAAGCGCCATTGTCGATGACAATGGGAGTTGATGAAGGAAATCGATTGAAATCTGTTTGCCTTTCGATTTTCGATATGAAAGACATTCTATAAAGGGGGTTTTTTTTTTCTCTTTCGTTGTTTTCGTTTATGTTCTTTTTGAATGCACTAGTGAGAGTCGAGGCAAAAGGGTTTTTCTGGGGAAGAAGACAGTGAAAACAGAAAAGCAATATATTTGTAGAGTTATAAAACAAAATATTAAGTTTTAGTTCAAAGCAGGGATAGCTTGGTTGGGAGAGCGTCAGACTGAAGATTTGAAGGTCGTGTGTTCAATCCACGCTCACCGCAATTATTTTTTCTTTCCGTATGTTGTTTAATTACACAGAATTCCCCAAACTACTGAAATCTTTTAAATTAGTCCATAAGTTTAAAATGTTAGTACTATTTATTTTTTCTTTTATATATAAATAATGATTTATATTGTAATTTAAAGTAATTTACAATAAAAGTAATATAAAATATTGAATTAATTTATAATGTAACAGTATTTTTCCATTATTTTTTCTTCTATAAATTACTGGGATAACCATATTGTTCCATCCACGTTTGTTGTTAACACGGCTCTTAAATTACTAAAAGATTACTAACGGGTTGGTTCAAGTGGTAAATAGTTTAATATCGCTTAAGCAAACTTTGAGATCAAGACTTAGCGTATGCAGAAAACCCTCACTATAAGCAGTGGCGGAGTCAGGATTATCGTGTAGTGGGGGGTCAAGAGTAAAATATGTGGTATAAAATATTCTCATACAACTACAATAAGTATTATTGACCTCATACCCTTAGGCCCCAACAAATTAAGTAGGGTCAAATCTAATATTTCTTATAAAAAAAATTATATTACCACATTGAAAACTCTATACCCGACAAATCCAATAGGGTCAATTGCACCCTCACTTTTTTGCTATGTCCGCCCATGACTAAGAGACTCACCAACCAAAATCAGATGTGCAGTGCGGGTAGTCCGAATTAATCAGTACATTATATTTTGTTTCTTCTTCACAAAACTAGATTCCCTCCGACAAAAACACAGTATCATGTAGTGAATTTTCTACCAATTTTGAAACATATGCATTGGGACAACATGATCCGAGTTGCAATAGAGCGAGCAATATCCGGACTAGAGTGTAAAATAGTTCAACTTTCAAACCAGTTTTCTATAATTCCCAGTCTTCAAACCCACGAAAAGAAATGATTTTAGAGCTGAAATTAAAATATACACGCAATGAAATTATAATAACCTTGAGCTGTTTAAAAAAAATATTGAACGAGAACTTAACAACTAGTTTAAGTAGAAAAGAAGATAATGTTTATTCGAAGAGACTTGGGTTCAATAACAAAGTTTGTAAGGTGTGTTTTTTTGTCAAATGATTAAGAATATTTATGAATAGATATTATCGTGACATAATTATATATTTTACTTTAGAGGTTAATTATCGACATGTTTTTCGAAAAATCTTTCACCAAATTTTTTCTTGTGAGAAAATGAAATGAACTTATAGCAGACAGCATAAGAAACTCATAGAACGTTGAGCAAGTTAGTAGGAATTCGTTTCTATTTTATAGAATAAATCACAAGTTCAAAGTGTTTAAAACATTATACGAGATTGTTAAGAATTTTTAATTTTGATCAATTTAAAAATTTACACAGGTTTTTAGCGGCGTTTTTTAATCCTATAGCGGCTTTTTTAGCTCCACAAAAAATACTCATGGCGCTACAAAAAACAGTTAGGCGTTTTAATTTGAAAAACACCGCTAAAGATTCTACTCTATAGCGGCGTTTGTATTTTCAAACGCCGGCAATGCCTCTTCTTTAGCGGCGTTTGATTTAAAAAACGCCGCAATAGATTTTGTTCTATAGCGGCGTTTATATTTTCAATCGCCGACAATGCCTCTTCTTTTACGGCGTTTTGTTTTTAAAATGCCGGCAATGCCTCATTTTTCATGAATGCATTTAGTTTCTCAAAATTAAGAAGCGGCATTTTTTATTATTCATCAAAACTAAGAAATTAAACAAAAAACAATGGTATTTAGGGATTGAGCAAGCAATACAGGTAAGGCAAAGCAAAAAGGTTACCTCCAAAATGGGCGGTGTGAAAACGGCAAGCCCGAGGGTGATTGAGCAAAGGGCCGAACTGGTAAACACGATCGAGGAGGAGAACGACAATGAGGAGTACGGCGAGGAGAAGCACGACGGCGAGGAAGAGCATGGTGAGTTAGGGATTTAGGGATTTCTAAAGATTGAATATTTAGGGATGGTGAAAGAGCTTGCAAAACTGAGATGTAGTCGTGAAACTAAAACGTTGTGTTTTACCTATTGCGGCGTTTTTACAAAAACACCACTATATGATAATCTATTGCGGCGTTTATAAGAAAATGCCACCACAGAATAAACCTACTATATGTTAATCTCTTGCGGCGTTTATTACAAAACGCCACCATAGAATCGACCTATTGCGGCGTTTGCTTCCGAACTATATTCTATTCTATAGCGGTATTTTTTTCATAAACGCCGCTAAGATTTTCATTTTGTGGCGTTTGCACAACAAACGCCGTGATAAGTGCAATATTAGCAGCGTTTACCTCTAAAACGCCACAAAAAGCGCCGCTAAAAACCAAATCTGGTGTTGTGTTAGACTGAAGATTTAATTTTGGTTTCCTCCTATATATTTTTTCTTATTTTGTTTTTATTTAAATATATAAATAAAATACAAGAAAAACAAAGAGAACCAATTATTGGAGAAATATTAAGTTTGTGTGGGTATATATATCATGATATATTATTTTGTCAATGTTTTATTAGTTTTTTAAAAAAATAGTTTCAACTATGGTATCCACTAAGAAGTTAACTGATGGCTACGAAATGCACTTCATTCTCAAAGACGAACCTGATGGCCAAAGGGAGACCCCAAATTTCTTTTACCTTTATTTTTTTATTTTTTAAAACTTAGATTTATTATGAATTTGCCCCCCACCTTTTAAAATTTGAGTTTTGCCCCAACTCTAAATCTCGACTCCATCCCTATTCATTGATACGAATAAGAATCGAATGATTAAAAGATGAGATGAGCAAATACCGCACCACATCTCAAGGTTATTAGTTTTAAAACTTTTCTCTAGGATAAGCTAATATTTTTTAAAAAAAAAAGTTTAATTTTACATATTTATGGTTCCTATTTTTGACAATTTAAATTATATATAATTTATATTTTAAAAATATTAATATGTATCAATGTGAGATTCTTACAATTATAAAAAGATGGATTTTGCCTCCTTTTATCTACGGTCGTAAGTTCTTTTTTTTTTATTTTGCCGGAGGCAGCGACACTATTTATAGTATTGATCTTCGAGTATCGATATTCAATTTTATCATTATTTTTTTATATCCGATTTAGTTTGTTATTTTTATTTGATTTTATTTTAATTTTTAATAAAAAAATTTATTTTGTTTGACTTCTTTCTTTTCGCATATTTTATGCACGTCGGTCTGCCTTTGTGGCACGTTTTAACTATACTCTTGCGGCACGTTTTATTCTCCTCTTGCAGCACGTTTTTTCTGCCTTATGACACATTTTTGGCCTATTTTGTGGTAGATCTACGATCGTGTAGAAATTCCTACGTCGTTCGTATCTGGTTTGCGATTTTCAGTGGTTTTTCAGTAGTTAGATTATTTTTTATAGTTGTTTGTCGATGTATTCAGATCTATTTTGTGAAACAGTCTGTAAGTTTACTTTGATTCGCTTGTCACTCCTTCATCATCTCTAGAGTATCTAGTTGAGTAGAAACAAAAAAAAATACTATTAATGATTAGTGAGTAACTATGTATAACGGACATTGTTCAAAAAAAAGACTTCTACTGTAATTATATTTGTAAATTTTTATTTGAGTTTTTTGTGGATGTTTGTATTTTCTTTTTGTTTCAACTATTTCTCGGAATAAAAGCTCTAAATTTTCCGAAAATAAGGAAGAGTTTGCCAAATCAGTATTTAACTGTCCTAAACAAAAGATGGATTAAATTGAGAAATCAAGTTGATGAATGGAGTAATTATGAACGTGCAAACTCTTTTTTTTTTCTTTTTGAATAATTTTAATGTGATTATAATAAGATTATATATATTCATATATATTTTTAACGTTTTAACGATATTGATAAAGCAATTTAAACTTTGATCTTATAAGATGAACATCGTCTACTTTTTTACCGAAATCATTTGTTGGGTTCGAATGTGAAAACTCTACCATCACATCAACCACCACAACAATCATGGTTTATTTGTAGTTTTATTGGACTTCCAATGCAGAGGAAAACATCATTTCGTCGAAGATTAAAAAATAAAAAGAAGATAAGATTTATAAACAGTGCAGGTCAACCAAGTTTGTATGCTCTTTTACAAGTTGAACGAACCAACCCATGTATTTTTTTTCCTATTATAACAGTGTTTAATGTATTTTATATGTATATAAGTTTTTGATAAACCTATATATTCATATCATATTTTAAATAGTTTTTGGTATTATGTTTGCATCATATTTATTCTGTACCATTAAAATGGACATATGTTTGACATTTTTTGTCAAATTTTTTTAAACTTTAACTTATTATAATTTAAAATTTATCGTTAATAATTATCAAAAAAATATTGTTAATAAAAATTATTTTAAAAATATTCGACCAAATAATTTTTAAATATATATTTTATAAATTTTAATTAATTAAAATATTTAAATAAATTATAGTCAAAATTAAAAAAAATTGACAAAAAAATCAACATGGGACAAAGAGATTGGTTGTTTTTGTTGTCGAGTATATTCTCTCAAGATATTACAAAGTTTTCACTTCCGTTTTTGTTACTTGTACATTTTATTAAAGTATTCGTGTAAATACCTATATTTGTCCAGGGCCCAAATCTCAAACTCAATTAAAAACTAAAAAATAATAAATGTCAGATCTTCTTATTTTCTTAACTCATACAAGTTAAAACCTATAAACTAATGGCCCAATAATCATACACCCATCAGACCCAATTACCCTTTTACAATATTCAGACCCAATACCAAAATTAAACTCAGCCCAATTGCCCAAACTAACCCTAAACCTAAAAAAATAACAACCTAAACCCTATTGACCCAGCTGTCGCCGCACCCTAACCCTCCAGCTTCCCACGCACGTGGCCGCCACGCGCGGCAGTTCGATAACCCGTGGCCGCCACGCGCGACACCATTAGCCACTTCGCCGCCCACGTCTGCTCTACCGTCCAACCGCATTTCAGATCTACAAAAATAAAAGAAAAGAGTTTAGATCCGATTTTTATTGTAAAAAAAGATTATAAAAACCCCAAATCGATAATGTAATGTAGATTTCGAGTTCGAATAGGAAAATATGCACACAAAAAATCTATGTTTCTTTCATCTGAATAAAAAATAAAAAAGATAGAAGATCGAAGCAGAAGAACATAAATAAAAAGGTAAAAATATAAACAAAAACGAGACGTTTTCATTAGATCTAGGAAAATAAAGTACGATTTGAGTGAAACTAACGTGAGATTCTTGTTGAGGATAAAAAACGAGCCAACTAGACCCCTTTGCATGTTCATCCGGCAACCGTGGACAGCGGCGGCCGTCGCTGACGAGCGGCGGTGCGCGGCGAATGGTTGGGCAGCTCTGGGAGGTCGGCGACTAGGCAAGGACAGAGGTTGAGAGAGTTTGAGAGAGAGCATTTGAGCTTTTTTTTTAATTATTAGAATCAAATGAGCCTTTTTTTGTCAAAATTGGGTCATTTATAGGCAGTCAAAACGACGCCGTTTTGACACTAGGCAACCCGCGCTTCGACCCGACTCGAAGAAAAGACCTGCACGTTTCTGATGAATGAGAAAATTGCAATCCCAATCTTTCCGTCTCTGTATCCTCATATTTTTGCACCTTAATTCTTTTTTATTTCATTTTGCCCACTGTTTCAATTTCTGTTTTTTTATTTATTTATTAATATCATAATTATTATTAATCTTATATTATCACACTAATTATATCAATTAGCTTTATTGTTATATCATTATATTATTATATTGCTATTTGTACTATTATTATTATTATGTTGTTACTCTTTATTTATTATATTATATTTAATTATTATCGTATATTGTTATTATTATTGCTAAGGATATTATATATTATCATTACTATATAATTTATTATCACTATTACTACTACTATTATAATTATTTATCTTATGTTTATATTTTAATATGTGTATTAATACACCTATATATATATTCGCACACGTCCTATATACTTTTTAATTAAATTTTAAACTAAAATGACCCTCTTTTTATTAGGGATTATTGTGAAAAACGTACCTCGAACGTGAGGGGTGCCGCTTTCCATTAGCCTATATTACAAAATATCATTTTTAATTCTAAATTATAATTTTCAAAATAGGTTCTCTTCATTTGGAATCTAACGGAAATTATGCCCCTTTTTAATAAAATTTTAAATTAAAATGACCTTTTTTTTTATCAGGGATTATTGTGAAAAACGTACATCGAACGTGAGGGGTGCCGCTTTCCATTAGCCTCTATTACAAAATATCTTTTTTAATTCTAAATTATAGTTTTTAAAATAGGTTCCTTTTATTTGGGAATCTAACGAAAATTATGCTCCGGGTGTAGGGGTGTAAATTCCTTTCATACAAAGAAATATTCTTTTAAATTTTTTAAGGATCATAAATTTTAAATTAAATTCGAATTCTTATTTTTTATCATTTAGACAATATGTAATCGATCAGGTACCAATTTTGGGCGTTGTGGGGTGCTCATCCTTCCCCATGTGTAACTGACTCCCGAACCTATTTTTCTGGTTTTTGCAGACCAAAACTCGTTTTAATAAAATGACACAAAAACGAATTTTATTTAAAATAGCCGGGTTTTTAGGTGACCCAATCTCACATAATTTAAAAAATTGATAACGATTATATCTCAAATATTTTTCGTAAAAAAGCGTCAAGCACCACCGCTGGGCAGGACCGTTGTTACAATTCGTATTTGACATATACCAATAAGATAAGGAAAAAGTATTTACAAACTGCATACAACACTAACCACGGGAAACGTTTAGTCAAACAAAAAATTGTCTCCCATGTTAGATGTCTAGATGTCCTGACATATTCGAACACGAGTACTCTAATATTGTCAACACTAATTCGAATTCAAATAACGTAGACTTGGACGGGTTCCGTTTTGATCTACAATGTCTATCTGCTATTTCCTCTGCCGGAGTCTGATAGGGGTGTTGTTGAACCTGCTTCAATATCCACATCCCCATCTTCAAAAGGTGGTGAATATGTGCTAACTTTGTCGTCAAAATGCGAAGAATTCGGATATGAATGCACATAATCTTCAAACCGGCCGGTACCGGAACAGACACTTTCATGTCCCTTTTTGCTATCATATCCGCCAGGCGGTGGCACCACTTCTGGCAGCAGTAGCTCCCCTTCCAAATACCTTACTACTTGTCTCATCGTCGGCCTTAAGTCCGGTGCATCGTTCGAACACATCAATCCGAGCTTGATCACAACAACTGCCTCTGCCTCATCAAAGTCGCCGTTCAATTTTGGATCCACAACCTCAAGAGCCGCTCCAATTTGCCATCTTTCCCACACCCAATCCACCAAAATCAGCTCTTCGGGCAATGCCTTGGGCTCAATAGGTCTCCTCCCACATGCCACTTCAAGCAAAAGTGCACCAAATGCAAACACATCGGTGGCCGTTGTCGGCTTACCGGTTTTTGTAAGTTCAGGTGCCAGGTAACCCAATGTACCGACCACTCTAGTCGTGCTCGGGTTCATGCCGTGTTCGTATAACTTAGCCAGACCGAAGTCGCCAAGCCTTCCGTTTAGCTCGGAATCTAATAGAACATTGCCTGCCTTGATGTCTCTATGGATTACAGTTTGTTCCCATTCTTCATGCAAATATAAAAGACCCGAAGCAACGCCCTTGATTATCTTGAACCTCTCGTCCCAACTGAGAACTCGTTTTGGTTCATCGAACAGGTACTTATCCAAGCTACCATTAGGCATAAAATCATAGACGATCAACAGATCCCCCTGGCACCGACACCATCCGAGGAGCGGAACCAGATTCCGATGTCGTAGACGGCCGATACTAGCGATCTCGGACACGAATTCTCTCAGACCTTGTTTCGATTCATGAGAAATCCTCTTGACAGCAGCTTGAGTGTTTGTGCCTGGCAAAGTTCCTTTGTAAACCCTGCCGAATCCACCAAATCCAAGCAGCTCTTTGTCTCTGAAACCCTTCGTTGCTTCCTTGAGTTCTTGGTAAGAAAACCTGTGCGGACCAATTTCCAGTTCCCAGGCCTCAATTATGTCGGATCTCTTCAATTTTCTCACAAAGTAAAACGAGGCGAAAACAACCGACATTATTACAACCACAGCTACAAATGTAACACAGATGATTAAGACAGTGTGATTCTGTTTAGGCCTCGGAAGAGAAGGCAAAGAAGAAAAAGACAAAGATTGAGCTTCCCCGCTCATGTTGAAACTCCATCCCAAGACATAATGAGAGCTTGCAAGCAAACCTGTCGAAGCTGAAAATCCGACAAACATGGAATCCTGGAGAATCGATGAAAGATTCACATCAATGGACAAAATTGAGGATCTTGGTTTGTCTGGAAAAGGTGAAAGCTTCACATCTAATCGATTTTTGGTCGAATCATAGTCGATCCAAGCCTGAATTTTTCTCCCATTCTTGAGGCTCAAATCTTGTTTCGTTGAGTTCTCGAGAAAATATGCCGCCGGAGCTGAAACAATTGATTTCATGCTATTGAGATTAACACCGACATGGTTATCATCTATATCATCAAACTCCAAATCTTTCACAGTATCGAACTCTACTGCGAATATATGGTTGCTCGAATTCCCATTCTCGTTTGCATTAAGCAAGCCTAGGAATTGACTGGGAGAGCCCGAAAGTTGTTTCGAGGGCGAAAGAACAAATGCAAGGCCATGGCCGCCGAGCTTTGAGTACTCGGGGACGGTGGCGAAAACGAACGCAGTCGAAAAAGATGAAACTTTGCCGTCGTTTGAGTTCTTGAATGGAAACGGAGATGAGTAAAAAGCATGGCCACTTACACGAGGAGTCGTGTTGGTTAAACAGAGCAACCCATTGTTTGCAACCTCTGCAACTCCGGTTAAACTCATATTGTTGTTGTCCGAACCATGGAATCCATTGAAAATGAACTGATCTGGCTGTGAAAAAACTTGGTCTAATGCAAAAACAAGAAAAACCCAGCAAAACATCAGCTTCATCGCCATGGGAAATGATTTGGAATTGAATTTCTTTTGATGTTTGGCACACCAGAAAATTTGTTTGGTTGAGGGAAATTGGAAAAGAAAGAAGAAAAGAGAGATTTTTTTTTATATAGAAATGGCGAGAATTTTAAAGAGAAAATCGAGTAATTTGTAGTCTCACATGGGATTTACAGAAGAAGACAGTTAAAATTTGAGACAACCACCAGTTCGAACCATTATGTAATGATGAAGTTAGGTGGACTCTCATTGTTTCACTTTAACTTCCAGTTAGAAACAAAATCGAATTATACTTGGTATTATTAATTTATTATTATGTTGAATTTCGTAATCAAACTATAGAGTTTGAATAGGAGTGTTTTAACATTTGACTTAATACTAATTTGCAAGTTTAATGGAGTTTTTTATTTTGAAATATACTTTTATTTCATATTAATATTAAAAAATACTAATTCGTAATATCTTTTCTATCTGACATTGTTTTAGAAGGTGGATTCCAAGTCATTTTTTAGAATGAAAAAAAATGCAGTCATTATAGTACCAAATGTGTGTATTTAAAAATTTTGTCATTTAAACAATATTTTAAAAATAATATATTTCCACATATATATATATTTCTGATAGGAAAAAAACAAACATTTTAGATTAAAATAATAAAATTCAATAGTTGATTAATACCCAACAATATTCCACTAAAACTCCACGCTCTTTGTTTGAAAAAGACCTAACAAAGCATACCATTTTTGTTTGGATTGGATCATAAAAATATATTTTAAAAGAACAAAAATCTTCGATCATGTTGATGTTATATCATAATATCTGTTCATATTTTTTTAACTCTTTAACAAAACATACATGTACTTAAATTCGGATCACATAGAATAAGTATCAGGGGCTGAGTCCCGTTGGTACCTAAGGGAGTCCCAACCCTTATTTTAAACTTAATTACTTGATAATTTTAGTTTAATAACAATTTGGCCCCCGTAAAAAATAATTATTCAAATCAAAAACTATAAGAGTTTATTAAATATATAATCAATTAGGGTTGAACTAGAGGTGTAAATAAACCGAACTTGAACGAAAAAGGTTTTGTCCTTGTTCGTTTATTTATATTAAATTTTTAGTATCATGTTATGCTGGTGTGATTACAATGGTAGTATCTCTTCAATCTTTCTTAGCTCTTTAATAACACACACCGTGCACACATGGTGCTCGAACCTAGGTCACTTGGATGAAATACATCATCCTTTACCATTGGGACCACACCACGGGTTCGCGAACATGTTATTTTATATGAACGTTAACATGTTCATTTATACGTTCACTAAAATGGTGAAATTACACCACTAGTTCTTAAGCTTTTTAGGCTTCACAATTTGAACTCAAAGGTTCACCACATATTCAATTTAGTCCATACATTCACCAATATTTAAAATATAAAAAAAATAAAAGAAAAAGGGAAACAAAGTAAATGAGCTTACATACGAGCTAATAAAAGAGCTTTTTGTAAACATAAATAAACGTAATACACTTTTGTTCATTTATTAAACAAAATAAAAATTTGTTCATACTCGTCTATTTAGCTTAATATACGAATGGTTCACTAATAATTCGTCGAACGCTCTGTTCATTTACACCTCTAGGTTGAACTAAAGAAGAATGAGCATGTATCCTCAAAACTTTTAGTCCAATAATAATTTAAGTCCTTATAAATTTAAATATTAGACAAATTAGACCTTGCCCCATGAATTTTGAATTTAAATATGTAATAAGCCCTTTGCATTTTTGAAATTCAATATTTTAACCATTGCCAATATGCGATTTTGGCTCCGCCCCTAATGAACACCATCTTCTTTTTTATTTAAACCACTTGTTAAATTACGATAATTGCAACATATAGATAAATATATTAGTAATTAAAATATAACCGAAGGTAAATTAAAATGATTCTGAGTTTAAACATAGTAATAATTGAAATATATAACTTAGACCATAATAACTCTCAACAATACGTGTATATATAGTGGGATTAAAATAAAAATAAATTTTCTAAAAAATCACTCATGATATTTACGCATAATAATACTTAAATCTTGACACCCAAGATCCTTAACTCTCAACTTTGCTAACACAACCAACACCTTGTTACTATTTCGATTAAACTTTTAAATGGAAATTTAATCTAATTAAACTGGTATATCTACTAAAAATATATAATTTAAAAAAAAACTGAAATCACTTCTAAAATATGTGAAAAATATATTTATGGGTAAAGTATGATAGATTTATATATCATTTTTCGTTACCAACCAAAGTCAAAATGCACGACACAATTAGTGGACCAAAGAAAAGACAATTTATTTAATGTCATGTTGTTTTTGTGTTAGTGGGTACGCATACTCTAACCTATTATTGTCAACTGCATTTCATCTATTTCACATCACTAAAATTCATCCTATTTAATATTTATAACAAAATCTGTCTAATATTAGATTACTTATCCAGTTTGTACAAAATTGTTTTTTAAATAAAAAATTATAGATTTGGATAAATCAATTAACTCAGTTGAATAAGAAATGGGAGGAAAACATAAATAAATATTAAAGTGGAATGATAAATTTATAATTAATTCATTTAAAAGATAAAAGTAAAAAAAATGGTGCGTGGGGCAAAAGTCCTTCTCAAACTATACATAGGTCTATCACAGGTTAATGGTGAATCTATGTTATTTTTTCTATTAAAATGGATATGTATTATATTTTCATACCGAAATTCGAACTCATACAAAATAAACGAAATAAATATCTTTAGTCACTAAATCAATTAATGGATCTATCTCTGAATCTCTGTTATTTTAGACGTTCATAACACATTCTAGGCAAAATAATCTTTTGCTCTCCAACTTCACCATTTCATTTATTTTAGTCCTTAAATTTTTATTGTATCTGTTCTGACTTTAAACTTTTAATTTATTTTATTTTGCCAAATTGACCCAAGAATGACGAATAAGTAATGAACAATTAAGCTGACATTAATTATTCTGTTATTTATTGAAATGATGACACAGGGTTTTTTTTGTCCTTTTCCGCTACATCATCAAAAGATCAAATATAAAAATGTTGGTGTTAATATTTCAAGATTTACACAGATTTTTTAGTTTTAGGCGTTACGAGTTTAATTTAAGGTTTAGAATTTAGGGGTTTAGATTGCAGGGTTTAAAATTTAAGATTAGTATTTAGAATTTAGGATTTAGAGTTTTGGGTTTAGTTTTTTAGGGTTTAGGTCTAATTTTGATTTATAGTAGAAATATGCATGCCTGTGTAATTTATTTTACACAAATATGTGTATTAAATTTAAACCTATATTTCAATGATGATAAAATAATCATTTTCGATGACTTGACATAAAAGGAAAAATAATTATCACTTATTTAACATTATTGTTAAGGATGAGCGTTCAATCGAGTCGAGTCAAAAAATTTCGAGTTATTCGAGTTGATGCGTTATATTTACAACTCAAACTTTATTTGAAACTTTTTCGATTCGAGTCGAGTTTTCGAGTTCCTATAAAAATTTAATTGTAATTATTTATCATGTTATAATACGATTTGATTCTAATTTAAACGACTTTTTCTAATCATATATATATATATATATATTTCTTCATTTTTTTTTCATATGTGACAATATTTCTTCATATTTTTATATATCAGTATATATATATTGTAAAAAATTAAAGGACTCGTCTTGAACTTAAAATAAATTCACTAATTACTAAAAATTTCGAGTTATTCGAATTTCCATTTTACAACTCAAACTTTTATTTGGGATTTTTTCGAGTTGAGTTGAATTTATGAAATTTCGAGTCGAGTTAAAACGATTCGAGTATTTTCACCTCGAGTCGAGTTATTCAATTTTTCGAGTCGATTCGAGTTTTGCTCACCCCTAATTATTGTTACTGTTCTGTCACACTTGGTTTAAATCGATAAAAATAAAATTCAAGTGCTAAAAAGGATACAATAAAAATACAAGGACTAAAATAACTAAACTAGTAAAATTGTGAGACCTAAAAAAATCATTTTACCTGCATTTTACCGCAATTCTTAATAATTTAAATGGTAATAATTTCATATTTCAATCTCTCATAATTAAATATATATATATATATATAATTTTTTAATAGTTTTAAGATGAATATAATATTTTTCATATTTTTTTCAACTATTTGATAGTTCACATATGTTTTATAATAAAATTGTTTGAATATGAATTTGGAGCCACTCGTTGAGTTATAATTATTATATATATATATATATATATACATTTGCAATGCAACACAAAAATGCTTTATTTAGAAATGAAATGCTTTCTATAGCATATATTGGAGTCATTTCTTGTTCTATTTCTACTTTCCTTTTAAAGTTGAACTAGATTAACTCTTTTTTTCTTCTAATTTGTAATTTAATTTCGTAATTTCTAAAAAAAGAGAGAAGAAATTGTGTTTTATTTGTGGTAAACGTGCATTTGATGGTTGAGGAGGAGCATGCATGAATCTGAACCGATTTCTGACCACAACAATCAGGTAAAACCAAGCATGTGACACGTGGAGTTACTAAACAGATACTTCAAGGAGGTAGCACAAAGGATGCATGATTCCATGGTGTACGATATAAGAGCTCATGAGATATGGCCAGCGTTTTTGGGGTACGACGTGTATCGTAATTGTAAATGCGGTTCAATGTGAACCACGTGATCTGCTGGTCTGTTGTTGGTTCTTACAATCTTGGGTTGACTTGACTCTTTTAGCCGAGTTCTAAACCGAGTATTGTAAGTTGCTTTTCAAAACAAACCGTCCAGTTCATTTTAGGAAAAAAATGTTAAATGCTGCATGACCATGACATTTCATTTTACTGGATGAATCATCAATTGATATAATAAAGTTTAATTTTGATAATAAGTGAATTTAATGAGTGATTTTAATAAAAATAATTAATAATTATTTTAAGATATTCGTATTCAAATCGCTTTGTAAACTTTGATGAATTTTTAAACCAATGACAGATATTGTAACCCTGCCACCCTGGTGAAGACTAAGGATCTGCACTCCCATTTTTGAGAAAATAAGTATAATTTAAAAAATTTAATTTATTTTAGTTTGTAAAGGATTTTCTTACATATACATTTAAGAAAAAATATATATTTTAGACTCATTCTTGAAAGCTTCACAAATACCGGAAAGGCTCAGCAATTCAAACTAATGCTTTTCAAAAGTAGTGAAACTCCGGTTTTCATGGTGTTCTTACTACCATCATATATTCGTTATCCTTATATTATAGGGTAAAATACAAAACGAGAACCTCGATAATCTCAAAATCGATATTTTTCTATAACTTCTAGACAAGTGGTTAAAAGCTTTAAATTAACATCTTTTCCTCCTTTTAGGTTTTTGGTGAGTGAGATTCTCAGTTTAAACTTTTTTACATACATAAAGTCTCAGACTTAAAATCTGTTTAAGCGATATCAAGCTATTTACCATATGGATGACAAACTGCGTAATTTTAGAACCCGTAATCTAGATTAAAAATGTAAAAAAGAAAGAAATTAATTTACTTTGTGGTATTACATTGACATCTACTCTAGTTGTTGTGATGATGTTGGCCTCCTAAAAGTTGCAGGGCAGCGACACCTGATCAATTACATCAACCACACTCCAAAACCAAATCATTTGTCTCTGCTAAATGTCTCAAATTTATCACTAAAACTACACCTCAACAACTAATGAATCCCACATCACACCAGCTTTTCTTCGAGAGGAACATCGCTGGATCGAATCCGGATCTTCTTTTTGCATGTTTCCCAGAAACAGAGTAAACAAAGTTTGGATTTTTGAAGCTTGGATAGTCTCTAGATAGGATGACTCGGGGAGGTTTATGTAAAGAACCATGCCTTGATGAAGATTGCAAGGGCCATTTGCAACAAGAATGCTGCGACCACAATCACTGTGAGATCGTTTGTCCTCTCGATGCAAGTTCGTAAATTCAAGGCAACAAAGCATGATGAAGCCGTACCAGCAACGAGTATAATGATCCATCGGAGAATTTCAATCGGAATCAGCAGTAGAAACTGCAAACATGTCATAACTAAAGCTCAGATGATTGTAAAAGAACAAATGAATAATAAATTTGATCTTCATACTGATGCAAAACATAACTTTAGGTGATATATATACTACGATACTCCAACTCATCTTTTTTCTTGAAATAATTGTGTTTGGAGCCCATGTCCAGTGCAAATCTGAACATGAGTATAGAGATACGACCTTTTGAAGATTTTCCAAATACATGGAAAAAACTTAGGAAAGTACACATACCCGAATCCAAGTAACAGTCTATATGTGTTCACCAAATAACAAAACCCAAGAAGCATCAATGAATATGCTATACTTACGGCAGTTGGAATGAAAATGGAGAGCGAATAACCCCACATGCACCAAAATCGTACAAGGCTAGAATTTGAACCCAGATATTGAAGCAAGAAGTAAAATGCCATTGGCACCACAAATGCATAACCATAGATTCCAGAAGCCGCTGCATTTATATAGCCAACATCAAAGCTCCAAGAAGAAGTACTATCAGTGTGCTTTTGCATAAGGAATGTCGCAAAGTTTCCAAAGGAAGCAAGCATAAAGACCAACGTTGTTGTGATCCAGATAAGCCCATACCTAACATACAGAAAAAATCAAGACCAACAAACTAATTTAACGGATGATCATGACACTTACTAATGCACATTATTTCACCTTTATCAAGTAAGAGCTGTTGCATCTTCAAGATTTCTACATAATCAGATTTATATTTCAACAATCACTGTTTACATTAACAAGGAGTTGAACATTCCCACAGATAACAAACAAAAGGGACCATGTATCTGGTTACCTTAAATAGTCCATCATATGAGATTTACCAGGAAAGATCCTTTGATTGAAGGAAAACCATACATGATCTACCTTTCAAACAACTCATTGAAATGTCCCCTTCTATGAGACAAATAAAAGCTACGGAATCTCATGTATTCTGACTACCCTAATTGAATGATTCAATCTATCTCTTCTCTATCTGTCTTCCTTTTTTTTTCTTCTTAAAGAATAGCTTCTTTTTATCAATCAGCTTGCAAAGATAACCGAAAATGCAAAGGTTAGAACTTAGAACTATGATCAGAATAATAGAGATGCTGATACAACGAATTATGCAACCAATGTGTGCTTATATCTTTTGCACTACTACTGGCCTTTACTCCCTTTAGATAACACCACATACACTTGTTATGTTTAGCATGATTCCTTTAATCTTCTCGGAGCTTTTCCTACTTGTTACAATTCATGGCCACATAAAGAACCAAATAACTAAACTTTCTAATTTGGTAAGTTTGCGAATACGATTAGTGAGCTCGTCCTGACTTTGAAAAAGTTTATTTCTTGCGAATGAAAGATTGCCCAAGTCAATGGATGCTTTGATTGCTTGCAATCCACTTTATATCAACTAGAGATTATACGCTTTTATAAGATCTACCACCCACCCACCCCCACACTAAACTTTCTCTTCCAATTGATAATTTCCAGAAACAGAATGTTGAAGCTTTTAAACAGCAGCTTATTCAACCATATTGAAGAATGGCTCATATGATACAAAGAGGGCAAAAAAACTGGGGGGCGGGGGGGGGGGTTGGGGGGATTGTTGAGCATACTCACAGATCAGGATTAGCATCGATCTTGCTGAAAAAATCTCCGGTGGTGGGATAAAAGGAACATATTAATCTGTATATGACAACATCAGTATCCACATTAAAATACTGTGTGTATGATGAGATACTAAAAACTCCCTTCCAATTGTTTGGTGGCTGTTGTTCAAATTCTCCTGCATTGGATAGACAAATGGATGATAAAAAAAAATAAGGTTTCTTCAGTAACACTAAACAAAAGCATTGGAATATTACCATAATGGACTTACATTTAACTAAGACAATAGTACTTAGCCACAATATCCTTAGGTGTTCTATGACATGAATGCAAGATCCGCAATGTCTATATTCCTTAGAAGACATACACATGCATCAAAGTAAATACATATACATTCATATGTGTGTGTTGTGTTTATATTACAATATCGCAATTCTATAAGCAATGAGTTCGAAAGTTTTCCTTTCCTGCAGTTATATTGTCAAAGAACACAAATTTCCTCACGAGAACCACTCTTTACTACAATAATCATTGCAAATATAGCAAATTTTCAATTTTATAACCTCAATAGAAAGAAAAAACACTATTACTTTATAATCAGGAACATTTCAGAGCAAAAGAAATGATGAATTTAACTAAGTATTAGTTTTTATGGCAAGGAAATAAATTAAAAGAAATAAAGAAAAAAAATACCAGTAGGAGTTTCAAGAGTTTGATAGCCTCGAGCCCCACCTCCTCCACTTCCATTATTTGGAGGGAAAATTTGCAAATTCGCTTCAGGAACTGCACAATTTCAATAAAAAATAAAAACAAGTTCGTAAATGCTGTAAAAAAAACTTTTCCAGAAACTAAAAGAAAAGAGAAGAGAAAACACCTTCATACAAGGCCTTCTTTTCTTCATTGACAACAGCCTGAGATTCCAATGAAAATTGATATTAAGTCGAAAATCTTTGAAGATCTAATTTGATAGAGAAAGAGAGAGAAACAAAATCATACGAATTAAATGACAAGGAAAAACTAAGAAGCTTACGGGAACTGAGCCGAGCAAGTGACTGGTACTAAGATTTGAATGCGATGATTCCTCCATCGGAAACAAGAGATCCAACTGAGAATTGACAGAATTCTTTCTGAAAACGGTGCGTTTGCCGGAAGCAACGGAGACGTCGATGAGGGAAGGGAAGGATTTGGAAATACTTGACTGAACGGTAAACTTCTGGGGAGGTCGGAACTCTTTTTCTCACCCTCGGCACGCGCCTTTTTGGAGCGTTGAGTTTCGCGACAACCTTTTTGGATTTTCCAACGTCCGTTCACATGATTTGGGCACATAGATTTTTGTATAGATTCTGTAGTTTAAAAAACTTTAATGGGCTTTTATAAATCGGGTAATTTATGTTAGTTTTATGGGCCTGGGTGAATAGGTCAACTCGCGGATAGATGTACTAGAAAGTAAGAGCTCCTCCGTTACCGATTGCCAATACGTACGACGATATGTTTAACATTAATCTAATTTTACGTGTAAAACTTTAATATTATGATAAAAGTTTGAACGTACTTTGTTTTTATTTAACTCGTGATACTGAAATCAATTACCAACAGTCTTAATTACGAACGAAGTTAAAAACATTGCCATTTGGTCTTATTTATTAAAAAAATTTAAAAAACAAGACACATGGCGATATTTTAATATGGTTCGTAAAATTAAGAATAAAATTAAGAAAAGCTCTGTTATCAATGTATCAAATAATAATATTATGGGGTACATATAGTATAGATTTGAAAATTTTTGTATACGATGAGTACAGTCATATATTTATATTGATTTGGAAATCCATTTTACTCTTGCAAGATGAGGATGTGATAAGCCTACACATATGTATATCAGGGAACTCAGATCTACAAAGATTTAATCAATTTTACTGAAAAATGATATAACAATGGCCTATACCGATGAAACCGAAAACATGACAAAATGAAACAGCAAGGTGACCAGAAAAGGCTTTCGCTAACCGGACACAATAATGCAGTTCAATCAGTAGTCAAAGCAATTGATGAAGCTGCTGGTTTTCTTTTCGGAGAGACTTAACCTCTTCCATTAGTTCAGCTTGGTTCTGTAGAATGGAGCTCATCACACGAGACATCTCCATCTGTCCGGCAATCCCATAAATTAGAGCTACGAATATTTACCTGAAAGCCAAAGCAATTAGAAAAGCGAGAATGATAGGAAGATACCTCCTGCATGTGGAATTGTCTTAAGATTTCAATATGAAGGTTCCTCATATCTCCATGAATGGATTTCTGAAATGAATCCAGGGTTTCTTCAAGAGCACGTTGAAATAGCTGAAGAGTGAAGTTACTTCCTTGTTGCGGATCAGGTTGAAGAGCCTCGTGGGGTTGTTGCATTCCTCCCTGTTATAGCCAGAATCAACGAACCATCATGACCAAGGAAAACTATGAAATCATAGTCATAAAATTTATTCATCATGGTTGACTTCACCATTTCAATGTGTGAATGACAGCAGAATATAAAAAATGGTGAAACCATCCATGCTTACCTGACCAAGCAGGAGGATTGCTCAAGCTAGACGTCCACTCTTAAAAGAAAACCAACATATAGGAAATTAAATGTAGAAGCTAACAATTATTTAACCAAACCAGGGTTCATACATTCATAGGCGGAAGAATTCCTGATTCCACGGAAGCAAACGAATCAGACCTCAATAACAAGGTATTCAACAGCTCTTCTCTGGTTTCATCTCCTGTTTTCTTTGTTTTTGGGGAAGCCCCCAATTGGGATGTTCCATCACTGAAGGCAGATGTAGTGCCGATTCTCTCGGCTAATGTTGAAAACCTTCGAGACAGTGCTAAAGATGACAGTTTTGGTGAGTCAAGGCTGCCTGTTCCGGTAATGCCTTTTGAACCAAGAAACGCAGACATGGAGCTGGAGAAGTGTTCTGGAAATCCCACTGAAGTTTCCTGATTTGAAGAGACATCTTTTACATGCATGTTTTCGTAGCTTATGTCGGAACTTGTTAGTGAGCCAATACTTGTCTGACAGAGCATTGTAGACTGAGATTGTCCAGCATAAAAAGAGCTTGTTGACAGACCACCAGAAGCCTCCATCCCAAATCGAGATGGCTGACGGCGAAGCGAGCAAATTTATCAGATATCTTCTCACCACCCCAAGATTCTGGAGGAGTGATGGAGGCCTCTTCACTCTTGGATGATGTTGACGGCATAGATCCTAAAGATGTAAAAGGTCTTGTGTCATCCTGCACAAAATGTGGTATACAAACATCTTTATGTGGGACAGAGACGAGAAATGAACATTGTCAGAAACGAGAGCTCTCTGCAGACAATTACAGGTCTGATATTTTCTTCAGCTAAATTCTGCTTCCTGGGTAATAAAACTAAATTTATCCGGCAAGAAAGGTCTGATGTAGTAAATCCTAAAAATCCTTAAAACATGTAAACCCAAATTGTTAGCATGTTGTTAAAACACGTGATCTATTTTACTGGTTCATATGCACACTCAAAATGCTACAATCATACAAAACAATGCGCAAAAGGACAATTCACATTCCAAGCGAAAATTACAACTAACTAGTATAACTACACTAACTTAGAACATTGCCATGAAGATTTAGAAGTAATATCTTATACAGGAAAATCAATATAAATAAGCCATGCAGTAATGCAATGCACAAGAAAAGATGAAAAAGGTAAAACCTGTTGAGACATAGAACTGGACTTCCTATCAAATATTGGGTGATCACGAGCTCCATCATCTGCAAAACCAAACCTCCTGCTAGAGGCAAACAGCAGGGAGGAAAGGTTCTTATCAGTGAATAGATGCTCTTTCTTTGCACCATCGTGAACATTCCACAGCTTATCCAGTGAGGGTGTGATTGGTTGAACGTCCACAACAGGGGAAAACACATCCATATCATCCTTGAGATTGTATTTAGAATTTGGAGCATGTAATCTCATCAGTGTTCCACCTGGCCACATATGGCTTTTGTACGGTGTTTCCATAGAAGAAGACAGATTGACTGTGCTCGACACTGATCCACTATTACTTGTACCAGAAGGTACTTCTGCAGGACCTGAACGGCCAGTGATAAGAGAACCAGAAATTGCCGTGAATGCTGAAAGGCTTGTTGATGTCACAGATGGAAGTGGGTCAGGCATAAGAACTGAATCCTCCGGTGCAACTCCCAAAAGAACAGTCTCAGCAGTGCAAGTACTCTCGTTGACAATTGCTGGTTTTGATCTTTGCCAGCATAAGCTTGAAACAGCCTGATGGTTGCAATAAACACTTTAGAATTTGAAATGTATAAACAGAATAAGGGTTCTTACTTTAAAATTCAAGACCAAACAATAAGATTATCATTACTCTGTTCCATTTACATAATATCTTTTATGTTGGTGCGCAAACAGGCAAGTAGTGACAGTATGTTAGACATCACTATTGCCATTATAAAACATGATCTTTTATACTAATACCGTTCAAATTTCTACATCAAGTTTAGAGTTCTAAAAAAAAGTAGAAAGCGGATGCAATTGAAAAGAAATTATTATGTCTGGGCTTTCTTCTATCAAGAAGTGTGATACATAGAGGAAAAAGTGAACCAACCTCGGAACTACTATAAGCGTGAAGGGCAGTAAAAGGCTGTAGTTTTCCCCGAATATCATAGAACACCACTCTCCCATTATTGGTGCCAGCTGCCAGTGTCCAACCATCATCTCTAAATGCCAATGAAGTGAAAGGTGCCTCATCAGAAACAAAAGCTGAGGGTCTTCTAGACCCTGAATCATAGGTGTATAGCTTCTTATCCAACCCTACACTAGCAATTATCTGTCAGAAAGGAAGAAGAAATTTGAAGCATCAGAATATTAAACAATTTTTTTAAAGATGTCCTAACCAGTAAAAAAGATTACTTCATTTTGAAAAAAATCTCAGCATTTTCCTTTAATTAATCCTGGAATAAGTAGGAGAAGAGAATAAAAAAGAAATGACCTTATCATTGAATGGTGAGAAGCTAATTCCAGTTGTGGGCGCAGAGTGTTGCTTCAACCAGGAAACCTGGAAAAGGCAAATGGATAAATTATGTATTTAAAACAGCAGGGATACTATCAGAGAGAGAGAGAGAGAGAGAGAGAGAGAGAGAAGAACCTTTGGGCTACGACCGGTGGTATCCCACAAGTGGATAGATCCATCATCACCGGCAGTCACCAAAATGTGTCGACTGATCCTTGAATAATCAAGTACACTCAGTACCTGGTCTTAAACATGGGAAAAATTAGCTTGCAAGCAAGAATAAGAACTTAACATAAGCACTCGTGCAACAAACTAAACAACCTGTTCATTAGGATCTTTTAATTCAGCAGCCCTAGCTCCGGAAGCAAGGTTATGTAGAATGAGATCCCCGCTTTGGCTGATGGAGGCCAAGTGCTCATCTTTGCAATTGTACATAACACCTGTTATTGTGCTGGTATGACCCCGTAACCATTTGATGCAACGCTTCCTCTGCAAATCCCATATCCTTACAACTTGATCACTTCCCCCTGAACATATGTATCTTGACCCCTTCTTGCTAAAGTTAATAGCTAAAATAGACTCCTGAAAAAAGGTGGGAAATTTTACTTGAAAATTTTGTGTGAAAGCCCATGGCAATGATTGTATAAACTTAGATAGCCCGGAAACCAATCAAGGACTGCCATTAACGATCATTCAACTTTCACTACCATCAATGAATAATCAATTTTGGATGCGAATCATAAAAACTTGAGGGTTTTAGTCCACAGATGAGAGGACATGATTTACAAAAAAAATTATGGAGTAGCATCTAAGTGGACAAACAATCAACAAAGACTGCACGTCCCATAGGTAACTCCTATTTCATCATGTACATGTTTGCAGCATTGCATGGCAAAAATATAGTTAGAGACATAACACAAAACAAAATTGGATTTAACATATATCCCAGTCCAAAGATTTATGCAGCAAACAATCAACCTATAAGTACTTCAATAATATTCGATATTTTTCTTTTCAATTTAACAATGTACTAAACCTAAAGGAGGATTACCTCAATGTTATCTCCACAATCAGTCCCAAAAACCGGAACTGTCCACATCCTTTGCCCATTGTTCCGCCACAATGATATCTTCTTATCTTCACCGGCACTTGCCACCACTAAATCTGCCATAACATCAACTCAGCTGGAATCGATTCAAACAAGCATATAAAGAAAAAGAACTGACATTCTCTGCATAAGTGCTAAATTAATCTTTAATAAAGTTCTAAAGAAAAAAAAATCTTAATTACGTAAGAAACATTAAATGACAAAATCACAGCAATCGAAATGATCGTAGCAACAGAAATGGGGAGAAGAACAATTTTAATTTTAAAAAATTGGCTTACTAGTGTGGTTCCACTTGACCGAATTGACAAAGCAACTCGGAGAAGGCGAGTAACTTAGAACACAAGGATCGTCCGGTTCAAGCTTAATGTCGAATATCTTCAACGTGTCTCCGCCGCTCGCCGCTAGTAACTCTAGCGATGGATCCATTATAATCTTTTTATATATAAAGATTGGTCAAGGGGAAATGAGAAATTGGGATACAAATGAAAATCAATTCAAATAATTATTTTATTTTAATTGGTAATTGTAATTAAACCCCGCGGAGAGTACGACGAAACCCGAAGAGAGGGGTCCAAAAATAAACTTTTAATTGTAGAGGCGATAGCGAAGCATGGCCGAGCGGAGCCATTCTGGTTCCGTTCTTTTTTTAACATACATTCCGATTCCAATCGAGGAAAAGTTATTAGATGAACCATGTTCATGACGTCATATTCATCACGTTATTTATGGTTCTTACTGTCTATTTTTTTTCGGTGAATTATCATCTAATTCTTACATATAATTAAAAAATAGATAGTTATTAAGTAGTTATTTTGAGATAAAAATGCCTAATTAATTAGATTACAAATGATGTGGTGAACAACATTCATTTAATAATTTATGCCGTTCTAGCCATTAAAAATACATTGTCACATTTTCAATTTTTAGTTTTCTATCAATACTTTTCCCTTGTTTTTCAAGTCATGTAACCGGTTTAAGAATACATTGTATGAACCCGCATCGTCGCAATACACGATCACTCGGATATTATTTATTTAACAGTTGCATAAAGAAATGAAATTATGTAACTATAAGAGGAAAACAAATTAACTCCTTAAGAAGTGGACATAGAAAAGAAATATAATATCACCCCAAGACTACAAAAACAGTAACATTTTTTCGAATGTGTCTCTTTCCATTCATTTGTAAATTTAATTTGATCACATAATTTGTATAACATAACTATATTCTCACAAATGTCAACTTTATTTGTAAATTTGATTAGAAGACATGATTTGAATAGACAAAAGTATTTTGTATTTAACATATTATATTCTCACAAATATTGCATTGTCCGATGAACACCTTAAAAAAATATGTATTATATTCATTACAAGGATTTAATTTTGTAGTCCCAACAAAATTTATTGCAATTTAAAAAAATCAGCATAAACAATGCTGGGAAAAAAAATGAAAACAGAATCAAGTTCTACATCTTACAAATCCTTTGATCTGCTGTTAAAATCCTCTTCTGAATCCCCAAAACCGAAACACGAGACTGCTGCTAAAATCCACATTTTTGTCAATCTTAATTTACGAACCAACCAAAAAGCCCTCTACGTATATGTTCAACTCAAACAATGTGTTTTCATGTGTATCCCAAAATTGGCATGCACAAAAATGGCTGACAACTGCAACATTTCTGAAACCTCTTGTCCGAAAAAAGAAAAAAAACACTTTTTAGGTTGAACAACAAGGTTTCTTGGTTCCATTTTCTGTCATATTTTTGACATTAATGATTGTGCCTTGAGGAACACCAGTACCGGAACCCGATTCCTGTGCTGCCAATGCCTTTTTCCTTATTATCTGATAAATATCCAACAAAACTGTCTGAAATGCTTTCTCGATGTTGTAAGCTTCCAAAGCCGAGGTCTCCATGAACGAGAGACCTTCGCCCTCGGCCAAGCCTTGAGCATCTGCCGTTGAGACGGCTCTAAGATGGTTGAGGTCGGACTTGTTCCCGGCCATCATAATGATGATGTTTGAATCCGCATGGTCTCGAAGTTCGCGAAGCCATCTCAGGACATTGTCGAAGGTTTGCCTTTTAGTTATGTCGTAAACCAACAGTGCCCCGACTGCACCTCTGTAGTAAGCACTGGTAATGGCCCGATACCTCTCTTGACCGGCTGTGTCCCATATTTGTGCCTTAATTGTCTTCCCTTCTACCTGAAATATTGCACATAAACAGCTCCTAAGCTCAATTACAAAAACATTGATCCTAATACTCGATGTACCTAGGAACGGAACCACGATTTTATATTAGAGGGCGAATCTATAAAATTATAAGAGATGAACTTATAAAATTTTAGGGATGGACGAGAATATATTTTCAATAATTTTTTTTAATCTTATACGAATTTTAAATTTTAAAGAAGGATGACTGCCCCCTCCAACTCCGTAGTCATCCCTAGATGTACTGAGGTATGTATCTCACACGGATATGTATAGTGAAAACATACTTTAAAAAACTAATAATCATAGCAAAATATGTCTTGTTTGGGAAAATTACAAAGAATTTTTTCATGGAATTTAGAGACATTATTCCATTTGATTCAAAAATTGTCTAAACAAACAGAGAATATCATAATAACTGCAATGGTAGATTTAGAATCCAACCTGAAGAGTCCTTGTTGCAAATTCAACACCAATGGTAGATTTAGAATCCAAGGCAAATTCATTTCTTGTAAATCTCGAAAGAATGTTGGATTTTCCCACACCTGAATCTCCGATCAGTACAATCTTAAACAAGTAATCGTATTCATGATCCACTTTATATGCCATTTTACACTTATGCTAATCCAAAACCTGCTAAATTGAAAAAAAACACGAATAATTAACTTTAATAATATTAAAAACCCGAACTTAAATTAAAAATTACAACCCAATCTCTTAATTCTAATAAAAATGTAGAGAAAAAAGAATTGCATTATTTTTTTTTTCTTGAGAAACAAACAAGGGATTAATGAAAAAAACTAACCATGAAATGATGATTGAAAATTAATATTTGATTATTGATGGGGAAGGGGTGATTAGTAAAATTAAGGGAAATGGTGTTTGTTTTGGGGGAAAGTTCTTGCATGGAGTGGGAAAAAGCTCCTGAGAAGGAGGAGAAGAAAAGAAAGGGAAACATTGGTTTCCCATAGCCAAAGAGAGAAAACAGAATAACGTATGAAAAGGCACTTAAAACGGTCTTTTACCAGGATTTTATCAGGCTATATTCGATCGCTTTATTTCTCTTTAACATAATCCATAAATCTGAAAATATTTTTTTCACAAATCATAACTCTAATCTTAATCCTACCTGGATGGAAGGGAAAGGAGACTTTAAGGGAAGGAAACGAAGTGCTCCTAGTGGGTCTAGAATCCATGACCTAAGAAAATATGAGAGAACAAATATGAGCAACTTGGTAAACCGGCCAAATATGTTTACTCATAAATCTGAAAATATTGAACATTTAAAAGTATTTTGTTGAGATATTTATTTTGATATAACAAAATAAAAAATGTTTTTAGACTTCAATAAAATTACAAAAACAATCCAAAGTCCATTTAACTTGAAAAATATGTTTAACTTTTTTAAAAGTGTTTTTGACTCAAACAAATATTTTCAAGTGATTTAAAAGTCAAAAACATGCCTTTGGTACTAGTACAGTCCTCCCAGTATTGATACGAAGTTACATGTATCGGTACGGCTATGTCTTGTACCAATACGCTTTTTGTTTTAAGTTTTCCAGTGAGCACTTTGTGTATCGATACAAAAGCCTTTGTACCGATACGCGCAGTACCGTACCGATACGGATGTATCGTGTATCGGTACACTCTGCATTTATGTGCAACAGCTCTTTCTTGTTTTGGCAGGTATCGATATTCACTTTCGAGTACCGATACCCAAGGGTTGTAGAAATGCATTTATGGCTGGAATTAAAGTCTCCAACTAGTTTTTAATGGCTAGTTTCCAACGGCTAGTTTTTCATTCCACTCTATAAATACAAATTAAAGACATTTAAAGAATAAGAGGATAGACATCCAAGCTTTAATATCAAGAGAGTAGAATTTTATGATTTATTTTTTGTAATCTCTTGTATTTCTTTAGTCCAATCTCAGTGAGCCAAAAAATGTAAACACACATCTAGAGAGGTATTTTGTTTACAAATGTCAAGATGTCATTGTTGAAGGATAGGTTCTAGTTTATCCTTATAAAAACTAGGGAGATGGTTATTTCTTAACTCGTGAAAAGATAGAGATATAATGTTACCCCTTGAACCCGTAAAAAATGAAGAATTCACTTAGTGAATTGAGAAATCCTTAGTGTGGATGCCAAGGTAGTGGATGTAAACATGGTTAGAAGGTCGAACTACCTAAAATCGAATGTGTCAAATTGTCATTTTTTTTCATTTTTTGTTTTCTCAATTTCAAAAGAAACCTCTACACCCTTCATCGACTCTAATTTCGGTTGAAGACATCGAGCCTATCATATTTGATTTTATATTTTTTTGTTTTATTGGGCTGTCAATAATACTAATTGAACTGAACTTAATAGACAATTCAATCTATTTATAATTATTCTCCTTTTTACAATTTGTTAAAATTATATATATGTTTATTTTTAGGTTTTCTTGGTATTCTGATTTCCCAAGTTAGATTCAGACAAAAATCTTTTGTCCCTTTTCGATGCTTATTTCTCTATTCCAACACTAAAAAATTAAATTCTAAGCTCTAATCATAAATTTTAAATCTTAAACTTTGACCTTAACCTTTAACCCTAAACCTACATTTTTTAACGTGAAACATAAATAGGAACACCGAAAAAGGCAGAAGATTTCTATTAGTTAGATTCAGGCTAATTTCAATAGGGATGTTAATGATTTTTTTTAATGTTTGGGTTAAACTACGCATCTAGTCACTCAACTTTCATTTGGTTTTGTTTTGATCATTCAACTTTGAAAAAACAACATTAATTTTGACTCACAACTTTTGAAATTCTTTTTTGGTTATCCTACCATTAGCTGTCTAACAAAAATACCAAAATGTTACGTTTTGAATGATTTTATTTATAGAATTAATCTAATATTTTACTCTTATTCTTCTCTATGGTCGATATCTTTTTCCAACGTTGTTCGACCGTCATTGGCCATTGTATTCGGGTAAATAAAATAAAATAATAAGATAATAAAATATCCTACCTACCCTATTTATGGTTCATTTATTTTGGTTGACCCACCCCAAAAATGAGATCTCCAAATCTTTTCACCTTCCCAAACAACCAAGCACCGGCCAGCCCGTTCGATCCCCCCCACCGCTGCGCTGTGGTTACCACCGTCACCACCGGCGTGATCGTCCTTGTATCCGGAGCCCAACCTCGTCGACCACATGCGCAACCGCCGCCCGATCGTCTGAAATTAATGGTTAAAGGTTCGACGAACCTAGGGCTTGGAGCGTTATGTTTCTCGCGTTTCCGGCCACCGTGGTCGTTCGTTTGGGACCCCATCGCCACTATCGTTATCTCTAGACCGAGGAAAATATAACCGTTGTCGCCGATCATCTATCGACTACCGTTTAAAGCCTCATCAAAGTTCTTCATACCTATTCGGCTTTTGGCATTCTAGTAAGTTCGGTAAGCTTTCCAGCCAAATCTGTGTTTGATTAAAGTTTTGGTTGATTTTAAAGCTATTTCATGTTTTTTGGGAGTTTTACCGACCGTTTTGGGGCCGCTCGTGGGCGTCACGAGCCGTCTTGGGCGATTTTCGGTTGCTTGAGATGGTGACCCTCGAATAGAACCATTCGGACCAGCCTTGGACCTGTCTGACTCTTGAATCGAGCCAGTAAACCGACCCAATACCCTTAACCAGTCTAATAACAAACCAGACTTGATTTTTTTGGCTTTTGGGCCGGTCGGTATATGGCCTAATAGTGGATATCAAAACCTGACTCGAGTCAAACCCATACCCGACTGAGCCGTACTTGACCCATTCGACCAAACCGATCTAAACTCGTCTGACCCATTGACCGAGTTAACTGATTGACTAAACCGAGCCACTGAGTCAACTCATCCGAGTTAACTCATCTGAGTCAACTCAGTTGACTTTGACCGTTGACTGCTGACTTTGACCAAAAGGTCAACTTTTTTGAAAACCCCAATTTTATGTTTCTTGACGTCTTTTGTCCGCTTTGAAGCCCATTTCATGGAATTATAACCCGAAAGCCTCCGAATCTAACCTTGAACTTGAGAATACATGTGTTTAGTTTTTCAGTTTAAGAGGTATGTGATCGAGCTAAGGATTGATTATGGATCTTGTTCAACTCAATGTATTCACATATCTTCGTATCTGATATGTTGAGGGACGTCAAATTTGGGTTCGAGGGTGATTTAATGGAGTATCGTGGTTGACCAATATAGTAAAGATTAAAGGCAATACTTTACTACCTCTTGCATACTTATAGAACATGTTCGTAATTGGTTAATGCATGAACAATTAAGATTGGTCGGTTTATTATATTATTATTATTTTAAAAGTAGTATTATTACGATAAAATGATAATAAATTGGTTTAGAGCGAATGACTCGATTAAGGAATTCATGATCGGTAAGAAATCTATGAGAAATGACAAAAATGCCCTTGAGGTAAAAGAATGATTAAATTACCCCTGACATTGAAAGCAATCTGGAAATTTACATTAGATTTGGTAAAACAACTGGTTCATCTAAAAACCTCGAATTACTTGGAAAGTTATAGTATCAAGACTTGAACTTTTGAGATTGTAAAGTACATGGATTTTCTTAAATTCTGAATAAATCTCCGAAGATAAATTTACGGAAAACTATTCGTATGCCTGAATTAATCAAAGTGGTGTAAAATAGTGAATTGATTGAAATGACTAAAATGATTGGAAATAATGATAAGGCTAGATTGATCAAAATGATCGTAATGACCGAAGACTGAAGTACCCTCGAGCACTGAAATTTTCCAATTAACTGAATTGACAATTATACCCTCAAGCTCTGAAATGAATGAACTGTTTGAAATGACCGAAAAGATTAGAATGACTTAATCTCTATCGAGCGCTTAAATGAATAAAATACCCTTGTGACTTGAGATAAGTGAAAGCCTCTAAAATACTGGTAAAGCTCCAATAATTGTAATGCCCATATATGTCAAAAACTTGACATGCGAACGCCAGTCATTCTTGATACTGTTGTAATAACAAAAATGTTGGATAATACGTGTTCGACCATTCGAGATTTGTTCATGTTAAGTAGTGTTGGTGAACTGTTCAACTATATTATAGAGACAGTACAATGTCTTGAACACGCGCAAGTTGTATCTATCTGGGTACTTGGTAAGCACCACAATGTTGAGATTTGATTATTCATTTGGACTTTGGAGGACGGATAAATTGTTAAGAGTAGTGGATACCGCTAATAATCGTTCTACCATTTAGGGTTAAATTACCACATGGCATTGGAAGTCAAATTACCAAAATGCCCTTGTTGGCCAAAATGATCATAACATTCCTGATATATTTGATATCTTGAATGATCGTATCATATAAATTTTTGAATGCCTAGTTAGAGATGTTTGTTATCGAACCCCTTTTTAATAGGGACCTCATTTTTAAAATTCGTTCAAAATTTGTCAAAAGTTCAGTGTGTCCCCCTTTTTGTAAATATCAAGTATCTTCGTGAAATAAGTTGTTCCATCTAGTGTGTTCTAAATGCACATGAATATTCTTGCCGTTCAGAACCCAAGGCTATCCCTTGATCTGAAACATGACTTTTATTTGACCGAAATGTACATTTGTATCTGAACTGAAAAATCGTGCTCTCTGGTTACTGTTTCATTGAAAACTAAAGTTTGCTTAATATCTACTAATTACTGTTATTACCGACTACTACCGATTACTACTATTATTGTTATCACTGTTATTACCGTTATCATTGTATTACTATTATCACTATTATTACCGTTATTGGGGCTACTTGGGATAGAGTATGAAGCAATCGTAGGTTCAGCCCTAATTCGGCTGGTAATTTCTTACCGTTTCAGGTTCATATGCTTCGGCTAGGGTAATTCCTTACCGTTCATTCCTATGCTTCAGCTAGGGTGATTTCTACTGTACTTAAGGTATCTCCTTAGGCTGACATCTACACCCAATAGGCCTGGGTTATTGCCTCTTATAGTTGCAGTTTTGGGGAACTGCATACCGATGTTTGGTTGGATGGTAGATAGGAAATGTAAAATGAACTTTACCGCTACTATTATGTGTTCGTGAAATAAAATGTTCACTGCACCGTTATATTGTATGTGTTAACTTTGCACTGTTAGAACACACACTAAACTCTCTGGTTCAACTTTCGTAATCTATCTCATTTCAGATTCTCCGGTTTATATGTTTCTCGTCTGATACTCAATGATTAAATAAAGAGCAATTATGTTATCTTCAAACATATCGCTTCACTGAAATATCAAATCATAATTGTAGTCTATTGTTACCTGGAACATCACGATAGTGTTATGCCTACCATATACCTACATTTTCTTATAGCATCATTTGGTAGTTTTGTATTACTGAGCTTTCCGAAGCTCGCGTTGCTTTTACCATCGCAGGTTAAAAGAAATCTATCATGGTACAATGACCAACATTAGTGTTCGAAGTTTTCTCGGCGTCGCTTTTGGAGTACGGTGCTAGTACAATTAGTGGGCATGTATGTCATGTATAGCTTTATGATAGTGTCTGTAAAACGTTTTATGGTATTACTGTTATATGTTTAAATGATTTCCTAAAAGGGTATTTTAAACAGAAGTTAGCATCACAGTTTAATAAGTTTTAAGGAAAAAATGTTTTTATGTGAATTTTTACTGAATGTCGCTTTTGTGACCCTAATGTGACTTTCTAAGACCTGCCTATGTATTACCACGGATTCTAGGAAGTTACACTTTCTTCTTCTTAAACATTCATTTTTATTCTTCTAATGATCTAAAAAAACATATGGAGCTTTTAAATTTTGCATCGTGTCAACATATTCTGCATCTCAATAAAAATGTTATTATAATTTAAAAATATTTTTTAATAAATTATTATTTAATAAAATTTACATTTACAGGTGATTTTTATTTTTAATATAATACTATTTAATATATAAAGTAACCCTGGTTTAAAAATTATTTGAAGATCATTTAATTTCCCTTATTTTGGAGAAATGACTAGAAGCTAACACCTTTCTCTCATTTTCAAGGACAAAGATTTGGTTGTTGATTGATTCTTCAACGATTTGTAGAAAAGATGGATTGCTTTAATATCTCCTCTGCACGACATTTAAGATGTTGACATGACAAAGAAGTCAACTGTTTATTATGTAAGAAAGGCATCTTCTAAATCATCAACTTGAACAGTTGAGCCCAACCAACCTTAACTATTTTTACATTTTCATTGAAATATCACCGATAAATTATTTATTTACCAATCTACACTTAAGAAAAATTATTTCCAGTCAACTCGTCAAATTACCATGACAAGTTTTATTATTTTTTAATTTTTTTAATAAAACTCCTTATATTAACCTAACGAGTTTTATTAATTTTTGTTTCCTTTAACGCTTACATTAAAAAACAACAAAAACGGATGAAATTAAAGGTTTTACTATTCTTTTTCGTTTTATTAAAAATTATTTAATTTTTTATCAATAAATTTTTCCTAAGAATTAATTTATAAATGAGATTCATTTCAAACTAACCAATGGATTAAGTATCGATTAATATAAACAATAGTTTAAATAAGCAGAAAGAACGAAGGAAACACTCCCTTTTATCATTTTAGTTGTCTTCCATAATTTTGAATGAAAAGAAAGTAGTAAAGCATTAACTCTTAAAACAAATATCTTAATAAATTTTTAACCATCATTATTACTAGTCTTTTATTCTCTTCCGAAAATTCCAACAATTCAAAACAAGAAAGGTCGGACTAATATAAAGGAGATGGATGGCAATCAAGCAGCAACGAAGGTAGAGCTTTATGTTAGTGGGTATACTCATAAAATTTTAAGATATAAACTTTTAAAATTTGGGGTCAAAAATAAATTTTCAATAAAAAAAATTTTTAAAAAATAAATCATATACGAATTTTAAATTTTTATGGGATGACTGTCCCCTTCAGCCCCTCAATCCATTCCTGCGATCAAGGGTTGAAATTTGATGCCAAAGAACATGTCCTATTGGTGTTGAGTGATGCACCTATGTGTCAAACAACGAGACACAAAAATAAACTATGATAAATTTTATTAATAAATAATATTGGGCATTTTCTTGTCATATTATATTTACTATTATAAACGTAATTAATATTACTATTATTAATTAGGGTAAATCTTAACAATGATTTTTTTAGAATAATTCTTATTTAAGGAGAGGATGAAAAAATTTGCTCATGTTAAGTTTACTACCTATGAAAGAGAGGAGAGAGTGTCAACGGAAAACTTTTAGCCACATACTTTAAAAATTATTGACAAATCTTAACAATGATTATTAACAACCGACCAATAAAATCAAATTATAAAATAACAAAAAACCTTAATAATTCAAGAGAGTGAACCCTTTTATTGGGGGCTTATAAATAGCTAAGGCCGTCAACCAACAAACAACATCCCCTCACATCTGCAGTTTCTTACAGTTCTTTGCTTTGCTTTCCATTACTGCTCCATCTTTATTTAGCTTCATCTGCTATACTTTATTTAAAAAAACATAAAATAAATCAAAAAGATATTTTTTTGTTTGATCTATCAAACAGTAATTTTTGTTGGTTGGTTGACAAAGAAAGCATTTTATGTTAAGAAAAACCAGAACTAAAAACAAAAGGTGTTACGTTTTGTCTGATATGGAAAACAAAAAGCAAGTGTGTACTTCTTCATCATTTGATCATCTGTTTGGTCCCAAGGACCCTTCTTCTTCGTCCAAAAGTGGGATTTTTGGGACTATTTTCCCTCCTCCATCAATGGTAAAAATTCTTCTTTTAGACTTTTTGTTCATCAACTTCGTTAATTTTGATGTTTTAATGATAAATAGTTGATGGGATTTTTGTGTACCATGAGGTCTGCAGATTATGTGCTTGCGTTTATGCTTCTGTTGTTTATTTTCTCTACAATTTTGATGCTCGATATGTCTACTCGAAGATTATTTAGTATTCGAATATAGGTAGAGGTATAATTTAAAATGAATTGAACATATTCTTGTCTATAGTCGTTCGAATTCGAGTAACATAACTTGTAACAACCATGCTTGACTTATTTTTCATTATGATTACATCCTTGTTCTGGTTCTACTGTTTATAGATTTTGGTGGTTTGATTTGAGTGGAATTGTGCTGCAATGGTCTAAAATTCTCTATGGTTTCAGGTGCTAGGGAGGAAATCCATTGGTAGCGCGGGACAAAGCAGTGTAACGACGGCACCTTGCAATTTATGCTCATCTATCCACTATGGAGGCCAAGAAAACTACTATTCTCTGAACACCACCACCACTGACTCCCTCAGTTATGTAAGTATAAAACCACTTTGCAATACCAACAGGAGCGAAGCTAAAAGTTAAGAGTTAACGGGTTGAGAATAAAAAATAAAAGACGGAAAAAAATCACTAATAGGACTTGATCTACTGATTACAAGTAAAACAAACTTACTTTAACTAACACTATATCACTAAAACAAAAATCATTTTGACACTAAAACAAGTAAAATAAATTGCAAACTAAAAAAATGGACCTTGGGATTGGCCCTGCCAGCCCCCTCGTAGCTTCGCCTATGGCAATATGAATGATTAGTACATCTAAATTTATATATAATACTTTAAATACAATTATGACACATAGAAATCATGTTATTTTGGTATTTTGTATGGACAGTTGAAGAAGGATGAGGAAGATGATCTCAATGGAAGCAGCTCTAGTGGTGCATCAAGAGGGAATTGGTGGCAGGGTATGTAAGCAGTGGACTTTTTTGTGATAAATATTACTGAATATATAGTCTTTAATAAATTATTATTCTTTTTCTTGTGCAGGCTCACTTTATTACTAACTTCTTCATCCCAAAATTATTGCACGTTTTGCCATCCCCATACTGTAAGATCTATATTAAAAAATTGTCTGATGGATCTTATGTTACTTAGATAGAATATCGAGTATCATATAGGAGTACGTATTTGATACGAACATGTTTAATTTATTTTTGAAATATTTTTTAATATTTCTAAAAAATTGTGAACATGTTTAACATGTACCGAAAACTCGAATATGATATTTATATCGAATCCAAATAAGATTGCCACAAATATAATTCTTATGGTTGTTTTGTTCTTTCATTGTTTGGATATTTCTTTGATCTTTCTAATTGGAATAATATTTTGTGGATTATTTTGCAGGGATAGTAGCAGCAGCATGATACAAAAAATATTATTATTACAATGGAAATTAGCTGGTAGAAAGAACTAGGCATATATTACAGAGCATGGAATATAGCTTAGAATTAGTACAAAAACTTTAGGATCATTATGTCCCCACTTTTCCAATCTCTCTCTGTAATCCGGAATATCTGGGGTACACTATTTTAAGAACCTTATATTTCAAGTTTTTTCCCCTTGACTACAATGAAGGTGATCAGTATAATATCATATATGTATGGATACCATACCTAAAATAAATATGAATAATTTAATTTAAGATTAAAATAAATACGAATCATTACTACGTAGCTTTAAAACATAACTTATGCGAAGATACAGAGAAATAAACAGATGTATAACTTTTACATTAATGAAAACATAAACATTAACAAAGACGTAGAAGAAATCTTTAATACAGATTAAAGGGTACAAACATATACTAGTAATTATAAATATGGATAAAGTGATTAATCAGTATCGGACCAATAGATATCCATTTCGCCCCAGTCGTTCTCCGGCACCCCAAGAGCCTTCCAAACTGCTTTGGAGGCATCAACAATGTTATTAAGACATGGGGGCTGGTAATCATGGTCGGAATCACACCCCATCGTAGAATCACATTCATCCACAACCTTGGCTCTCACAGTTTTTCCATTGCCATAAATGTTGATATACTTCAAACACCTCTTCTTGTGGTTAAACCACCCCGTCGAAAGTGCAACCACAGGGTCATCATCAGAGTGGTACTGGTTGTCGCATTCGGAAGGTGCACCGCCGTCGCCGCCTGCCTCGAAGCTGTTAAGCGTGAGTGTTGCTTTGGTCTGGGTGGACACAGGGGGTGAACATTTGTAGGTTGTGTACCACTTGCCGTCTTTACAACAATCGGAGTCATTTTCGGTGTTGCATTGCCCTGGTGGAGGGTTCTGCCCTTGGATCCTGCCACTAGGCCTGCAGGACTGAGCTTCCGCACATAGAAATAGAAGAAAAATGCAAAGGAGAGGAAAGACTGTTGAACAAACTTGCTTCTTCATTTTTGTTTTCTTTAGTACACTTCTGTTTTGATGGTTTAGTGCAGAGAACTTCAAGTGGGAAAAGCAATATATAGAGAGAGACCTTAGCAATGAGTAATTTAGAATACGAGTCTTTTAATATGAAATGAGGACAAATTATGGTGGACCGTTAAAATTGAAACTTATGATAGTGGTGACAAAATTGTAGTAAATCATATGCTCAAGTTTGGAATATATTACCATTCAAAAGAATTTATGTGGGACGTTTCAGCATGTTTAATTTGGAAACAAATAAGGTCTTATAAAGTAATTAAATCACAAAAATTAAGAGAGTTTAGGTTTAATTTTATAAATTTTAAAATTAAAAGGTCTTAAAAAATAATTAAACCAGAAAAAGAGAAATCAATGTTTAATTTTATTAAGAATCCTAATAAATTTACTTTTTTTTTTTTACCAAATGGACCATACTGCAAAATTTTCGACCCAAAATAATACAAAATTCAGATCATAAACACTCAAAGTTTGAGAATTATGATAAGCTCTCCCAGGATCTTAAAACCTTTATCAAATAAATATTCGTGTCTAATTGTTTGAAAAACTTAATAAAATAAAATTCTTTCGGCCTTAAATTCCTTTCACAGGAAACAACGAAGTGATACAGCCCATGGAGCAGCAATAAGAGTAACCTTGAGAAACATTCCAAGTTAAAGTGAATAAAACCTGCAGGAACGTCCCAAATAGATGCTTTTGAATGATAATATATTACCAAACTTGAGCATATGATTTACTACAATTTTGTCACCTCTATAATAAGTTTCAATTTTAACGTTCCACCATAATTTGTCCTCATTTCATGTTGAAAGACTCATATTCTAAATTACTCATTGCTAAGGCCTCTATATATTGCCTTTCCCACTTGAAGTTTTCTTCACTAAACCATCAAAACAGAAGTGTACTAAGGAAAACGAAAATGAAGAAGCAAATTTGTTCAACAGTCTTTCCTCTCCTTTGCATTTTTCTTCTTTTTCTATGTGCCGAAGCTCAGTCCTGCAGGCCTAGTGGTAGGATCCAAGGGCAAAACCCTCCACCAGGGCAATGCAACACCGAAAATGACTCCGATTGTTGTAAAGACGGCAAGTGGTACACAACCTACAAATGTTCACCCCCTGTGTCCACCCAGACCAAAGCAACACTCACGCTTAACAGCTTCGAGGCAGGCGGCGACGGAGGTGCACCTTCCGAATGCGACAACCAGTACCACTCTGATGATGACCCTGTGGTGGCACTTTCGACGGGGTGGTTTAACCACAAGAAGAGGTGTTTGAAGTATATCAACATTTATGGCAATGGAAAAACTGTGAGGGCCAAGGTTGTGGATGAATGTGATTCTACAATGGGATGTGATTCCGACCATGATTACCAGCCCCCATGTCTTAATAGCATTGTTGATGCCTCCAAAGCAGTTTGGAAGGCTCTCGGTGTGCCGGAGAACAACTGGGGCGAAATGGATATCTATTGGTCTGATACTGATTAATCACTTCATCCATATTTATAATTATTAGTATATGTTTGTACCCTTTAATCTGTATTAAAGATTTCTTGCACGTCTTTGTTAATGTTTATGTTTTTATTAATGTAAAAGTTATACATCTGTTTATTTATGTATCTTCGGCATAAGTTATGTTTTAAAGCTGCGGACTAAAGATTCGTAATATGTAACGAATCATTCGGGAAAGTTGACATCGATTCCTACAGATAATGAAATTGCTCAAGAAAGGTTTCACTTTTAATCGTATATCTGGTGCGTGTCCCGAGCTCTCGATACAAAAGCTAAAAGAAAAAACAGCAATTACTACACCAATCTTCTCACCTGCACAACTGATCCGCCCTGCAAGGGGAGATAGCTTATTTAAGAGCTCAGGGTGAAAAAACCCCCCTTAAATGCTACTATAAGGATAAATCTATACTGAAATAATTATTAGTATACAGGCAGGAACGAAGCTAGGATCAAACATTGAGATGGACAAAAAAAATTTAAATCTAAAAATTGAGAGGGACAAATACCTTATTTAACTAATATTGAAATTTAAAAGGACTAAAAATCTGTTATGCCAAAAAAATTTGTGAGGGGCTCGTTCCTATATACAAGAATTGGAATATATTAAGTGAAGGGTAATAAAATACAATTAATAAGTTATTTTTTTTGGTAGAAAAGTTATTTATTTATAGAAATCATTAAAAGTGAATTTCTACATGCATTTAATTTATTTTTAAGGAATTAGTGAAAATCTAAAGAATATATCTAAATTTAATTAGGTGTATCTTTTGAACATTAATACTCGTTTAAGCTTTTAAATAAACCCTAGTTAGCTAGGTTTAGCATAATCTACTAGAAATAGAGAATTAGAAGCTACCTCGCAATACCAAGGAGCTAATAGCTAACGCTTGAGCTCCGAAGGCTCATTGGACAATTATTGGTTTTCACTGAATTTCGAAATTTTACTTTCATTCTAGCTAGCCATCAAGCATGGGTACGTAACATTAATTTCTTTTTTTTTTGATCAAAAAGTAACATTAATTTCTAGTTATTCAATATTTGTATTTTATGATAATTTATAATTATTTAATTTAAACCTTGTTGGCATGCGTGCTTGTGATTTCGGAATAGGTTCATGTCTATCGTGTAGTAAAGAAAATGAAATTCAAAGAACAGCAGCAGCAGGCACACAAGCTGAAACACCAGTCGAAATAGAAGCAGAAGCAGAAGCAGATGCGAAACAAAAGAAGGAGCTGAAACGGCTGCGGAAAAAATGTAAACAACATTTGCGGAATCAGAAACATATGGAGAAAGAGCTGCGGAAACCGGTTTGGAAACAGCGTTTCATTATATAGGATAAGCTTCTTATTGGTAGTTTTTTCAGTTGTTTTATTGTTATTGTTTCAAATACCAGAATCCATTATGGATGAAATTAATCAGATTTGTTCATCATTCTACCCTTAACCAATTGAATTTACATCAAATTATGTACTTATGAGCTTAAAAAGTGATCCAGATTATCCACATTGCATGTGTTAATCTCCATGCCAAATTCAATCCATTTGCAGAATTCCATGAATTGGGTATAATCATAATTGATACTATATGATGTTGTTGTTTCTAAGGTGAAATTAATCGTCATTTGGTCAGTTAAAACTTGTTAAAAAGGTTATCGGATTCGGACACCACAACAAGAGCAATACAGGACACCTTAATATAACCACAAAACCGAACCAAAACTCTGTGGGCCATACCCGATACGATCACCTTGGAAAACCATAACATATCGGCCCAAGATCAGGTATCAATATTACAGTTGATGCCAATAGCGTTAAACACACTATTTTTTTTTTTTACAAAAGATCAGTCAAACAATAAAAAGTATTTTAAATAAAATAACCCAAACACCACAAAATATTAATTTTTAAAAAAAATCATAAACAATTTTTTTAAATTTTTTAACAAAATTAAATTTTATTACGATAAGGAAATATACAACAAAACATATGAAGAAAAGGTTAGAGGATATGTTTACCAAGAAATTTCGTAAAAAAGTAAAACTTGGAAACCTAAAAGTGTGAAAAGAAAAATTAAAAAATTCTCTCCACTACGTCTTTCATTATTCATAAAAATTCAGCAATCAAATTTATTTTTATTTAATTAGATGCATACTTTGATAAAAAAAAAAGACTAGATGCATACATAGTGAAAACCCATATGCCTAAAGGGAAAAAAGAAAACTTTTCATTGACTATCTTTCAACATCCATAGAAATTTAGTAATAAAAAAGGTCTCTATCTAATGAAATGCATAAGTATTGAAGTAAGATAGATAATCAACAAAATTAATTTTGTATATTGTTTTGCTAGTAGTTTTAAATATATCGACAAACGCCATGAAAGAAGATTTAACTATATGAAATTGTTAACATTTCCCGATCAAAAATGCTCGTTGTGATAATTGCTATCAGAATGTCAAATTATCACAAAAATAAATAAGAATCATATCATAAAATAAATAATAAACATGTCACAATAAAAAAATAATCGTGCAACAAAAGCAAATGAAGCAAAACGTAACAAAATATATAAAAATAAAAAAGAGATGTAATTTTTACGAAAAACAAAAATAAATAAAAAATCACTAACAATTAGCATCCAAGACAAGATTTATGTTAACACTGACAACATAAAAATAAAAGAGAAGAAACCAGAAAAATGGTCTGCTTGTTAAGTCATAATCCAAAGCATGTGCGTAAATGGGCTGGCGTGGGGTGTGCTGGAACCGACAGTATAGTAAAGTGGAAGCAAGCAATTAAGGGTCCTACAAAGTACAAATCATACATCACCGCAGTTGGAGGTGGGCTTCTTTAGTACTGCTTCTGTTGGAATACTCTTCCAATTTTAAAGTTTCGTCTCAAATTTAATATTGTTTTAATAAAAAAATATCAAGTTCAAAAACAATAGATTTGAAATATATCATATAAAAATCAAATTTATAATATATAATAAATACTATAAATATAAACATTAAGAATATATTAAATCATCGATGTATAAAAAAGCCAAATTTATTTAATTAAAGAAATATTATATTAAAATATAATAAGCAGATCTAAAATAAGTTTGGACAAATTTGAAGCTCATACTTCGTGCCGAATCAAGTTTTAGACAATACATAAAATGTATTGATCTCATGCATAAATCAGACATAAATATGGACCACAATGCCTCCATTCTCAAATTGTTAATTGATTAACAGTCAACACTTAATAAACAAAAAAATTATTATTTTTCATATTAACTAATAATTTAATAGATTATTATTTTATAATGACGTGACAACACATATCATCACCTTATTAGTTAATAAAAAAAAAGGGAAAGAGCTAACATGTTAAAAAAGGCATTCAAACTTGGGACTTCTTTCAAGAGATTCAATGTTTAACCACTAAGACAAGCTCAACAATTGTTATATATCTGATAAGAATAATATCTAGATTAAACTATAGTTTGAAATTAATTACACATTTATAAAATATATTGACTATAACATAAACTATGAAATATTTATAAGAGAAATAGGAGGAGTTAGCATGAAATTCAACTTATGATCTAAATTCTAATATCAACCAAGGCTAAAACATATTTCTTGTAAACGCACTACAAATTTTATCTTTTATTATTTCAGTATATACATATTAAAAACATCAATTATGCTAGAGATAAATTTTTAATCAAATTTATATACATAAATTCACACCGTTGAAATTCATAATCAACCAAATAAACGACTCATTTGGCTTTATAATCATAGTAAGTGATTGCTAACGGTGCTTTGCGAAAAAAAACATATTGCTAATAGTACATTAAATATGAAGTGATGAGAGTGAGTAAGAGTGATAGATACACCTAGGGATGGTTATGTTTCGAGTTAGATTTTTTGGCTGACCCGTTACTAACTCGAACAGTAGTCACCTCTATCTTACACTTGATTTAGGTTTAGGAATGTTCTATCCTATTCAAATTTTGGGTTAAAATATATTTTCGATCTGTGTATTCGACGAGAATATAAAATATTTTTATTTTTATTTTGGTAAATTAAATTGCTAACTGAATATAAAATATATTTTCAATCGTGATTAGAGGTTGGAAGACAGTTGATTTGAGTGTCGACTTCTGCCGTCTGATTATCGAAAGTCGCCGCACATGCCGCTGCCTGATTGTGAGCGACGTCCGGCCAAGCTGGGCTATAATAGCCAACCGGTTGAGCCAAGTCGAGTCAGCCTGCCAAGCCGCAGGCTGAGCTGGTCTAGCAAGCCGGCTTTCGAGCCAAGCCGCGCCGCCAGCCGCCGTTGACTGTTGTAAAAATAAGTGTGTGTTTTTATCGTTGGTGTATAGTATAATTACTCATTTTATAATACATATTTTGAGCATATTTTAAACTTAAAAATGTATTATAACTTAAATATATATACACATTAAAACTAATAAACTCAAATAGTATATCCAACCACACCGATGTAACACGTTTTAAGGATAATTATTTTTCAATAATAATTTTTTGGTCCTTGGTTAAGCTTGTTGGTTATTATTAAAGCACACACTACAAATTTCTTTTACTTTATTTAAAAATAATATTTGAAAGAACTTTTCATATTCACAGGACGAATTCCTTCTTCATTGTAATAAAAGTCTAAAGTTATTAAATAAATTTTAACATAATCTATATCCTTAATATTTTTCCAGCCTAAATTTCCCAAAAAAATCCTCAAACTCTGAATAAGAAGAGTATTAACGCTATGTTATAACTATTAAGACAATAAACAATTCCAACAGTCCTATACAAAAGCTATACTAAGCCTTATACATATCTGTCTCTTTTTAGTGTTTTTTTATGCTCAAATATTAAAAATTTAAATTTTATGTCCTAACCTTAAATTTTAAATTTTAAACTCTAAAAAATACACTCTACCCTAAATTCCTTAAACCTTAACCAAACTTTAAACTCTAAACTCTAAACCCTAAACCTTAAATCTAATTTTTAATGTGAGAACATAAATAGAGGCACTAAAAAGGAGTAGAAGATTTTTATCCGCCTCAGGCTGTATATAGTAACAAATGTGAATTTATCTATACCTCTATAAGAGACTTTAACCCGAACTACCTCCTTAATAACTCCAGGAATCTCGTCCAACGATTGTATACAAAAAAATAGAGTAGAATTTTTTTGGTGTTTATATTTATGTCCCCACGCTAAAATTTTAGACTAAGATTTAGATATAAGGTTTAAAGTTAGAATTTAGAATTATGGTTTAAGAATTTTAAGGTAGGATGTATTTTTAATGTTTAGAATTTAAGGTTTATAATTTAATATTTAAAATTAATACTTAAAATTTAAAATTTTAGCGGTGAGATATAAAAAATACATAAAAAAGTCGAAGGATTTTTCTCCAAAATAATAACCCATATACCAATTCCAAATAACAAAGACGGTAAACTCACCGTTGCGAACAAGTTGGCTTCCTGGCTAGCTTCAGCTATTCGGTCTAACAGATGAGACTGAACGAAAATTCCATTATAGGAATGTGATGTTGTCATCATATATGTTAGGCATGAAACAATGTGAGTAGAGCGATATAAAAATCTAAGAGGTTAAATGTAATTTATTAAAAAAAATATTGTTATTATTAAAAAAAATTATGAAGTACAATGTGAACAAAGCGGTTTAAATTTTATTTAACAAGACTTAATTTATGAATAAAAAATTATCTAACAAGACTAAATTTATGAAGTACAACATTGTTTTATATTTTTCGTTGCTTTATATCTACTATATATATGCTAGAGCACATAGAGTGGAATCTGGAGAAACCAGTCTTGGTCGAAAAATGAAGAGTTGTGGAGTAATACTCTTTCCTATGCCATTTCAAGGGCATATAAAGCCCCATGCTTCAACTTGCAAGCATCCTCCACGCAAAAGGCTTTTCCATATCCATAATTCACACTCGCTTCAACTCTCCAAACACCGCAAACTACCCTCATTTCAGATTCTATCCCATTCCGGACGGATTATCCGAAAACGATGTAGTTGCATCCGATCCTATTCGTATCGTGACCTTCATAAACTCCCTCAATTCTAATTGCCAAACCCCTTTCCGTGATTGCTTGACCGAGCTGATATCGACCGCCTCGGAAGACGAAGATCCTATTGCTTGACAAATATCATTATGATAGCCATTGAATTAAGGAAATATAGAATATTGATTATGGAGTATTGTCATTGCCATTTCTATAGTTATTGTCATCAAGCATTGATATTGATATTGTCATTATCATCGAAACATTGAAAAATAATCATTGAACATTGCCATTGTTATTGTTATAACTATTGAACATTAGTATTGAAGTATTGATTATTGGTAAAGACATTGAACATTGAAATTGTTACCGAGCATTGATCATTGATATTATTATCGGACCTTGGATTCGAAAGGACATTGGATACAATTGGCATGCCATAGAATTCATGAGCTTAGTGTACTGGTGGACTATGGTCTACATTGATTTGGTGTGGCAGAGGGATATGTTGTGATATTGGTCATTTTGGCGAGGCAGAGGGACTAGACCCATTTATTGATTTGGCGAGGCGTAGGAATTCGCGTATCCAATATCCTGAATCGATCTAAGGGTTATTGTTGAATTATGAACTTAATGTTATTGAACATGATCATTGTATTGTTACTATAGATTCATTGTATTGTTATTGTTAAGATATGATTTGGAATGCATTTTATTGATATAATGTTTACTTGTGACTACCTCACTAGGCAATGTATGCCTAATGCATTTCATTTCATACATTTTAGGTTAAGGATTTCACTGTTGAAGATCGAATAATCGACGTTGTTGACAAGTCATTACAAGCCCCAAGTAATGTGTTTTACTTCTATGAACTCCTAGAATGGTGGCAAATTAGTTGAACTAGTCATTTATGACCATTTTGATATATGTGTAATGTGCATAACTTGTAGAAGCCATAAAGGCTCTAGATCACCTTTTGAAATTGTTTAAAGGAGGTTAAATATGCATATTTGGCACAAAAAGGTAAAAACTTAGTAAATGGATTCGAATGACCCTAAAATTTGTCATGCAAGTAGATTATAGTGCTAAAATGTTGTTGGTAAAGTTTCATTGCATTTGGACATTGAATGCTAGGTCAAATGAACTAAAAACCAGATAAAAATTTACATTACAATTCAGGGCGTATCGATACAGGTCAAGCTGTATCGGTACGGCCTTGCATATTTTACCTGGGAAAGCATAGAATGACCATAGCATATCGATACAGGTCTGAACTGTATCGATACATTTTGTGTCAGTAAGGTTTGATCATTTAAATGTATCGGTATGGTCTTAGACTGTACCGAAATGGGTCAACCCGTATTGATACGGTCTCAGTGGTATCGATATCGGGCTTTAATCACTCAAACCCAAAATTTAATCTATGCATATCCGTATCGATACGGTATCGATACAAAGGTAGTTAATTCTGTTAAAAGGCATTGAACACAATTTTAAAAGTTTTACGAAATGGCCACTAGATATTGTATAGCCTAATTGGGTAGGTAAATGATATCGGATTAACATGCAAATTTACAAGAACACTGTTATTGCACTGGATTTCAGTATTGTATAATTAATTGCACCAAAGGACACCTAAATTACCAGATTTACTATTTAGTCCCTAAAACTTGTGAAAGTTAAAAATTGGCCCTAACCGATTAGTCATTGTTCCAAATGAGATAAATTGATCTAATATAGATATCAGGTAATGTTCTAAAGATATACTATTGACTAATTATTATTCATCATTGAAATTTTATCGTACTGAATATTGTTTTGTTCACCGGTAGTACTTTCCGACCCGGTTCTCGACCTGGCCGGAAAGGGGGTGTTACAGTTAGAATTTTAGGATTCAAAATTTAATATCTAGATTTTAATTTGAGAACATACATGTTTATATAAATTTTTTTATAGTGATGATATTTTTTAAAATAGGCTTAAATGAAAAATTAGCCCCTTAACTATATATTTTATTCGTTTTTAACCCTTAAATTATTTTTTGCTAGAAATAAGTACTTAAATTATAATTTTTGACCAATAGATAGTTTATGGGCTAAAAACAAAAAAATGTATAGTTTAAGTGCTTATTTTGACCAGAAAATAGCATAAAGACTTATAGTCACTAGAAATAATAGTTTAGGTTCTTGTTTTGACCTAAAAATAATTTAAAGGCTAAAATCAAACAAAGGCCATGGTTTAATGGTTGATTTTTCATTTAAGCCTATCAAATATTCAGCCATATATGTGTGTTTTATCTGCTATATATGCTAGATGTATTAGCTTGGGAACATGAGAAAACAGCTTTGAAATGAAAATGAAGGGTTGTGGAGTGGTTCTGTTTCCTTTGCCATTTCAGGGTCACATAAACCCCATGCTTCAGCTTGCAAACATCCTCCATGAAAGAGGGTTCTCCATCTCCATAATACACACTCACTTCAACTCTCCCAACGCTGCCAACTACCCTCACGTCAGATTCTATTCCATTCCCGACAGATTATCCCAAGATTACGTAATCTCATCGGATCCTAATCTAATATTCGCCTTTATAAAGTTCCTCAATTCCAATTGCCAAAATCCTTTCCGCGATTGCTTGACCAAGTTGATGTCGACCAGCTCGGATGATGAGGATCCCATTGCCTGCTTGGTTACTGATGTTCTGTGGCACAGCACACAAGCTGTCGCCGATGACCTTAAGTTTCCCAGGATTGTGTTAAGGACCAGTAATGTCCTATCTTTCCTTGTTTTGGCGTCCATGTCATCGTTGTTCCGAAAGGGTTACTTTCCATTGCAAGGTATAGTGTCTACATCACTTGTTGTTGTGGCTAGGTTTGTTTTTAAAGTAATTGATCTCCATTTCTTATTGGTTTGGCAGATTCTGAAGCAGAAAATGAAGTCCCGGAGCTTCCAGAATTCAGATGCAAGGACATTTCAATGTTTAAAGCAAGTGATCCGGGAGGCTTTGTTGAATTCTTGGATATTGTAGTTCAAGAAACCAAGGCCTCTTCCGGGATTATATATAACTCCTGTAAAGATCTTGAAGAAGAATATCTAACCAAATTTTCCTCGGACTTTCCAATCCCAATTTTCCTCATAGGTGCTTTCCACAGGTATTTTCCAGCTTCTTCCAGTAGCTTACTGCCTCAAGACAAGACCTGCATATCATGGCTCGACAAACAGCAACCCAAATCAGTGATTTATGTTAGCTTTGGAAGTGTGGCGGGTATTAAAGAGACGGACTTGTTGGAGGTAGCTTGGGGGCTTGCCAACAGCAAGCAGCCATTCCTGTGGGTGGTTCGACCAGGGCTAGTCCAGGGCTCGAAATGGGTTGAACTATTGCCAAATGGGTTCCTAGAGATGGTTGGTGAAGGAGGGCACATAGTGAAATGGGCTCCCCAACAGGAAGTGTTGCTTCACCCTTCAACGGGAGCGTTTTGGACACACTGTGGATGGAATTCAACCCTGGAGAGCTTGTGTGAAGGGGTTCCCATGATCTGCCAGCCATCTTTTGGTGACCAGAAGATAGATGCGAGATTCATAAGCCATGTATGGAGGGTTGGGATTCATTTGGAATCCAAGATAGAGAGAGGGGAGATTGAGAAGGCAATCAGGAGATTAATGGTTGAACCTGAGGGACAGGAAATGAGAGACAGGATCGAGTTATTGAAAGACAAGATGAATCTTTGTCTAAAACCTGGAGGTTCATCTTACAAATCTTTGGACAATTTAGTCAGTCACATACTTTCTTTGTAGTTCATTAAATCTCTTCAGTAATATTTTAATGTTCTAATTTATATTTGAATAAAATTCTTCACCCATATATTTTTCAAGTTAAATTGAATGGATTAAAAAAATAAATTACGTAAATCATCAACTTTACTCTTAAATATATTTTGGTCAATAAAATTTTAAAACATTCTTACTCATTATAGTTTAGACATTGAACATTATTGGTCACTAAAGTTTAGACATTAATTATTTTTTATCAATCTTAAACCTCAAATGGTAGTAGATGGCGGTTGTTCAACCCCAAATTTCATCAATCATTTCGTTTTGGTCCCCTAAGTTTGAATTTAGCCTTCATTTTGTCGAAAAGTGCTCCGAAATTCACAAGTCAACAAAAACCTTATGATTTCAATCTCGTCGATCTCCCTCCTCTACCATCGAATAGACCTCGTTTCTCAATATGTTACTTCTCTCGTGCCGATAAAATTTTCCATCGTTCGGTTCAAGTCTTAGAAAAGTTTCTTCATTCGTCGATAAATGGACGTCGTCAAAAAGTTAACGAATGAGTGACAAAAAACGTTCAATGTCTAAACTTTATTGAGTAAATTGAATTAAAACTTCAGTCACTAAAATATGTTTAAGAGTAAAGTTTAGTGATGATTTACGTAATTTATCCTTAAAAAACTGTTAACATGGCACTAGAATTGAAATATATCATGTTAATGGTCATTTTCGAGGTAGGGTTGGTCAACATGTTTAAATTTATATTAAACGATTAATGAAATGAATATCAGATGATTATATAAAAAATCACATCCATAAGTGTGTGATTCTACTAATTACGTGTATGATCCTTAAATAGTTTTTAGTTACATTACTGAAAGATTATATAAAAGTATGAAAATACAAAAATAATATTAGAACGACATTAATAAACATTCTTAACATGTATATGGTCATTTTTAATTGAGTTAACATACACGATTAACTTGCAACACTGATCGAATCAAAAGTTTTATAGTAAGAGAAATGTTTGTGTTTTTCTTAACAAGATGTAAACTAAGTACTACACTAATAATCCATCAAATATTTTTGGTGATAATCATGACTTGCGATAATCGTTACGATACATGGGCCTACTCAAACTGGGCTTTATCCTTCTTGGGTTTGCCCCTTAAGCGTTTGGGCTTAAAACCGGTCTCCAACATCTTCTCAACCTCCTCAATTTGCAGCCCTTTGGTTTCAGGCACAAGCCTATAAATGAAACTAAACCCAACGATGCAGAACCCGGCAAACAAGAAGAAAGTGCCAGCCGAACCAAGAGCTTCGGTGAGGCTTAAGAATGTCAAACTAACAATGAGATTGGAAATCCAGTTTGAAACAGCCGCCAAACCCCCGCCAATGCCTCTGTACCTCAGTGGATAAATCTCTGAGTTCACTATCCATGGGACAGTCCCCATGCCCGGTGAATAGGATAAGATGTACAATCCTAGGAAAACAACCGCCAGGAACCCGAATTCACTCGGACAAGTCCGGTTACATTGTCCTTTGTACCAAGTCCGATGTTGTCCGCGGCATGAATCTTTTTGTTCTGTGGTCAGTTCCATGCATGTTCCTGGCGAGTACTGAGCAATGAAAACAATAAGTCAATCGGACAAGTCCGGTTACATTGTTTAATAGCAATTGAAGTGGAAGGAATCTATGCTTGCCTCATTGACTGCATTCGAGCAGAATCCGCAACCAGCTTTCAAGCATGACATGCAGTTCCATGTTGAGGGTTTAGGTGCTGATACATAGCTAGGACATGTACCATTGGGAGCGAAATTCGTGTCAAACTGGCTGAATTTCGGAGCATGACTAGCAGCTTCGAGGAATATAATTGATAAGGACATGAGGCAAAGGACAATACCGGCCATGGAAACAAGCATCAACCTTCTCCTGCCATATCTGTCGACCAATGCCATGCTGATGATTGAGCCAACGGCATTAAGACCGGACGTGATGAGAGAAAGTGCCAATGCTGTCTGGTTTGAAGCAAATCCTGCAAACTGAACAATTGTTGGGCTGTAATACATAACAGTATTGATTCCTGAGGACTGCTGAGCCACATGAACTGTTGCACCAGCATAGAGTCCCCTTCGGACTACAAGGTTGCCCAAAGCACCCTTCAGCTTTTGTATTAGATTGTCGCCAATGGCGTGCTCATCGGCTTTTTCCACTTCGACGGAGAGTTTCAAGGAATTCATCTCGCCATCGGCTTCATTGGCAGGAAATATTTTCTCTAGGATGGACCTGGCCTCATCTACCTTGTTCTGTACACTAACCAATTGTTATATTTTTAATCGAAAAATAGGAACAATGCATCGACTACAGCAACGTTGAAACCTGTCTGTAAAGCCATCTAGGGGACTCGGGAAGTGATAGCATCAAGATGAATTGAACAAATGCTGGAATCGCAGCGATTCCGAGCATCCAACGCCAGGTCCATCTTGTCTGAGACACAATTGTTCAAGGAAAGATTGCATAGTGTTCATCAAGCCTTCAGACTTTGTAAAGATAACTTTCGAGTTTACAGACTATAACACTTACCTTCGTGAAAACCAGATTGATAAGGTAAGACAGAAACTGGCCTCATGTAATGAGCAAATCATTTGTACTAACTAGTGCACCTCGAATACGAGAAGGGGAAGCCTCGGAAATATAAAGAGGTGAGGTCATTGAAGCCATTCCGACTCCCAAACCAACAAAAACCCTTCCTAGAATAATCATCCATGGAGCTGGAGCAAATGCCATAACTAAGGCACCTGCAGCAAATAGTCCATCAGCAAGCAAAATCGATTTTTTCCAGCCAAACTTATCGCTTATCCATCCTCCGATTGCGGCACCACAAATAGCACCGGCTACAGCCATACTCACTATGAGTTCCTGAAAATCAACACATCATAAATCAGCAATTGTAATGAACTCTTTATACTTTTTTTTTTTACTTTCATCAAGTGAGGCAATGAAGAGTATGTAACCTGTAACCATGTTTTCCGGTCGACTTGTCCAAAATCCTCTCGGATATAAAGCAAGGCACCCGAAATCACTCCTGTAATTCAACAAAGTATACAAATTAAACCAACATTTAGCATTCATCTAGTAGGAAAACAAAGGACCAAATTTTGCCTGTGTCATAACCGAACAAAAGGCCTCCAATACCAGCTGACAATGCAAGCCTCATAATGTAAGGAGTCTTCCATGTTGTTTTCCAACACTCATTGAACTCTGTCTTGTCTGGTTTTGATATATTACCCCCTTCCACCATCTTTTTTATCCCCTCACAATTCCAGAAAACCAGACAGTTCCTCTGCCGTGGAAGTTGAAAATATGTTCAAAAGCAACACCTGCAGAAAAACAACCGAAGAAACAAATCGACAATGAAAAACCTTGAGTGGATTTCGTGTAAACCAAAGAAACAATGAAGAAAAAGAAAATCCAAAAGCATAAAAAAAAGGATTCTCTGGGGGGCTAATGGATGTGGATTGAATTCCAGGTTTAGTGATCATATATATAATATTAAATGCAACAATGTAAATTACTGGTTGCAGCCAGTTAGTATTTCGAGTTTCTATATGAGAAGCCTGGCACTACTGAGATACCAAACCATACTTGGAAACTGGTTCATTTAAAACTCTAAAAGATTTCGTGTACAACTTTTCCCATTGGAAAACAAAATTAGTTTGGATATGTTCTTCCGAAGATCTCAAAAGCAAATATAATATTTTGTTTTTAAATTAAGATATCTGTTATACAACAAATTATACATTAAAATCCAAACAAACCAAATGTTCTTCTCTAACAATATACCTCATCATAATTTCAGGGTCCAACGATTGTTTTCTATTCGAGCAAAAGGTTTGATTAAGAACTCAGTGTTATGTTGGTTCATGCAATGATCAGAGACTGCATTCAACAGGTATTGGCATCAACAATCCTTCTGGTGATGGATCTTTTGTGTGAAACTGAAACGTGATTAGGGTATGGACCATAAGGTTTTGTCATGCAAAAGTTCAATATTCCATTCTCTAAGTGTGGGAAGCATTTATTTCATTTGTGCTTAAGATTATGGACCACAATGAAAGGAGCATCAGTCAATGATATAATTATAGTATTAGGGAACATAATTATTTCCCTCATACAATTAGCAGCTTTTGGTAGTGGAGCAAAGCGAAAGCATGGAAATTCTAGTGTTTTCGGTTCCTTGCTTCCTTTACGACTCTGCTTTGATTGGATCCTCATTCCTCTCCCCTCTGGCCCGATGCTCAATTATGGGGCTTAGAAAAATGGCTCTTAGGGCTACCGAGTAGTGACCCATTTTGATTCTGTTCAATTATTGGGGGCCTTTTTCTTAATTCTATTAAAAATTATAAGGATTTGTTTGGTTCGCATATATATTCTTTGGGGGGTTTTTAACCACCAATATCTAATTTATTGGCCCATTAATTTAGATTGAAGAGACATATTAAGGGGCGACCCTCCAACCCAATTGCTTCATTCACAGCGTCAATAGGGGTGGGAATTGGGTGGGAAATATCCAAAAATCATATGAATCCGAACCGACGGGACGAGGAATAACCGAAATCTTTACCCACAAGGACGAGGACGGGAAAGTTTTTACACCAAAGCTCACAAGGGATGGGAACGGAGATTGTTATATCCAATCTGTGGGAATAACCAAACCGTAGCCGTATAAATAACTGTGGGGATCTAAAAAATTATCCTCAAGGATCCTGATATTTACAAGATTTTTAAATAATATATACTTATTTATCTATATACCCCTAATATATATCTTAATAAAAAAACCCTAACTATATTATTATTACTTTAATTCTCTCTCAAACCTAGTCACACTCAAGTTTTTTTAACATGTTTCTATCTTAGTTTTTAGATATAAGCTAAAACCATCGTCTAAATTTTCCCAACACAACATTCTTTTAAGGTTCATCATCTAGTAACTACTTCCAATCGAAGTATTCAAACTTTATATTTTAAACTGAATTGACCATTTATTTTGGTAAATAAAATAGTAATTTTGTTTAATTTTTGTGATGAGATTCCTCGAAAACTGCGGGGATTCGCCGAAAAAAGTATAGGGACAAAAAAAATATTCTAGAAGCATTTAATGAAATTCCTCGAAATCGTAATCGTAAATATTAAAAACGGAATAGGAAATGCAGAACCGTCCCCGCCCACCCGATTCCCACCCTAAACGTCAAGATTTGGTTGTTGGTATATTATTTAGTTATTTAATTATATGTGAAACTCATTGAAATTAACAAAAAGCTAAGTCTCAATGTATCGTTGAGTATTTAAATTTGAGTCTTTAGTTTTAACTAAATTGGGTATTAAATTTTATTTAGTTCAATACTTATAAAGATTGATTATAAATATTGATTAGTACTTGAAAATTGTAACTTAAAAGGGAATAATTAATAAAGTAACATTTAGTCCCTTAACTTGACTACCTCTTCCAACATCTAACTTTTTTTGTCCATATTAATCTTGAAACTTATATTTTAAGTAAATGTAATCATTTAGCGGCTTAAAATATTTGTATAAAATCTCTCTAAAAATGGGGTTGGCCTTTGGTAATTTTTTTTTTTTAACTTAAGCAATGCAAGCTAGTTTACAACTGAAGAACATTACTTGCATTCAACCCCACTGTTGTAAAACTGGTATACTTTAGGTACCTAATTTAACCAAAAAGTATACTTTAGGTACCTAATTTAACCAAAAAGTATATTTTAGGTACTTATTTTGACCACAAAATACTTTAAATATCAAAATGAAAAAGTTGGTATACTTTAGGTACTAATATGATATATAAACCTTCTTTTTACTGAAATAACAAAGGGTTTCTATCAATCTCCAAACAACTCAAAATATTAAGGTTAACTTAGACACAATTCACTTAATTATAAGATTACAAATATGTCACTGAATTTTAACATGTCACGATTAAATAACTCAATTAATTAATTGTAATAACTAAGTCATTTTGTCGTTAAATCGCAAAAGGCAATCTGATGCGAAATATTTTAATCATTAAAATTTACATTTTTCAAAAAGTTACAATTGAGTCACCAAAATTAGTCGATTGTAACAATCAAGTCATGTGCAGTATAAAATCTAGTGTTTACATTGGCAAGTGAACCCCATTTTTTTATTCACCTTGATCTCCTTATTTGATTCATCGAATTGAATTCTCTAGCATCTCTCTCAAAATCTACGAAATAACTCGAAAACATTCAAACTTTTTGAATTTCGATCTACATAATTATTAAGTGTTCAAAAGTACTATTTTTATAACATTTTTACTCATATTATTGTTAGACTTAGGCTCATTTTAGTTGCATTATTAGGCATTCATGCATGTTCTCATGATTTCCTTCACTGTCATGCTTGATTTCATAATTTAGTTGATTTTGTGGAAAAAGGTACTGCTGGTGTGTGTTTTTGTGTGTGCATGATCTAATTGCCCAAGCGAGTAGGAGATTGCCGTGGCAACTAAGGAAGGAAACTGAAATATCTACCAAGGCAATTGAAGCTGCTTTCCAAATGCCAAACTGAAGGGTCTGCCAAGGTAATTGAAGCTGTCTTCTAAATGCCATGTTGAGTAGATTACCGAGGCATGTCAGGACAAATCCACCCCATTAGGGATAAGCACGAAAAGCAAGGGATAAATCCCAAAGATTTGGATTTCCAAGCAGCATTTAATGGAGATAAAAAGGAGATTAAATTCTAAGAAGTTTTAGGAGGAATAAAATAATAAAATAAAAAATATCTATTTCTTTTATTATATTGTATTTAATTCCAGCTTAACTTCCTCCTCAAGAAAGACTTTGACCTAGCCATCTCCTATAAATACAAGGCTTAGCCGCAAGCCTCCAAAGAGGGGAATTGAGAGAGAAAACGAGAGGGGCTGTTCGAAGTCTTCTTTCTTCTTGGTTTTGGCTAGATTCATGTTTGAGGATTATTCTTTGTATATCTTTTAAACCCAACCATGAACTAACTTGATTGGCTTGGGTTTTTGTGATTTTGTGGTTGTGAAAACAATTGGATTTGTTTAGGTATTTGAGTTTGCAATTTTACTTCAAAGTTTGTTCATTCTTGGTTCTTAATTTTGCGAGTGAATTGGGAGATGATCTCGTGAATACATCCATTTATCTAATATCGGGAGAGTTAGATTCAAGAAACGAATGAGCATGGTCTTTATTCAATCAATCGATGGTGAAGACTAATTCAACTTAGGGATAAGTTGCGAATTTCAATGGCTAAAAGGAGCGCAAAATAGGTTGTTGTCCATCCTTGGTTCACGCATGGATGTATTATCAAGGCATGCACAATTACAGTGTTTTAGAGTTAGGGATAACGAGAAACCATCGAAGAACGCTTCGCTGAAATTTGAAGGTTGTCGCCCAATTGCCCAAGCAATTGCTCAATTCTCAATTGCCCAGGCAATCGCAGACTTGCCCAGGCAGTCGCAGACTTATCCAGGCAATCGCAGATTTGCCAAGGCAATCCGATTGGATTCAATTGTTGAGCAATTGAGTTACTCTAGCACTCAAATACCATGACGGTCCATTCAATTATCACACCACAACTCACGATAACCCGGCTTACTCTCTTACCGATCACTCTTTTCTATTTTTTTATTTGTTTAGTTTATTTTACTTGATATTCATCATCTTCAATATTATTCCTTTTACAGTGTAATAACTTGAGCAAAGTGGCCCAAGCCAATCCCCGTGGAGACGATACTTGATACTTATCATATCACTTTATTACTTGTGACGTGTATACTTGCACCGTTTGTGTTGCACTAAAAACACGCAACAAGTTTTGGCGCCGTTGTCGGGGATTTGCAATTGGTGTTAGTTGTTTTTGTTATTATATTTTTTTATTATTTTTACTAACTTTTTTTTTTGTTTGTTTTATCAAAAAAAATTCAGGTGCGCTACAAGTTAAGGGACATCAACATGTCAAGAAATAAAAGCCGATCTATTCGAGAGTTGATGATGAAAGATAGGAATCAATCCAATCAAGAGTTTCTTACACTCACCGGTGATTACCTATACCAACCAAGAAAAGCTTATACCGTGAAAAAATCGTGCGCTTGTTGTGGAGAACATCATGTGTTTGAAGATTGCCCTCACAATCCTGGTGCATATAGCTACATGGAGGACCATAGATGGAACCAACAACAAAATCCTTCATGGTATGATCAAAAAGCTCAAAATATTTTTACCATGATAATTTTCTCGTAGCAACAGATATGCCATGGCAATATAGTCTTTTCCAAGAGCATTCCAATTCCTTAAAGGAAACGTTGCTAGCTTTATTGGCTAGACTTGACGGATCAATTGAAGAGATTCAAGAGCTATCAAAGTCCATGGATACGAGGATAGCTCAGTGGGATACACCCTTGAGGGATTCAGAAGATCAATTGAGGAGATCTATATATGCCAAGGAGCACTACAAGGAGAGATCCCAGATGTGTGAGGATCAACTAAAACCTCCAGGCCGAGGCCTGCCAACGAGAAAGACTGTCCGACACTTGATGAGCCTATGAAACAAAGTTCCACGACAATGATTGAGGATTCTGAACAGAGCAATGTTGTGACAACATTCCGAGAGGCTGCGAAGAGTAATGCTACAACAAATTGCTCTCATCCACCTCTGCCACGGAAATTGCACAACCACATGCAAGATTAAGGAGATGACAATACTTTGCTAATGGGATATGAGCAGGTGATGGTTGAACCTTTTGAATTCTTTAAAAACTCACCTCATCCGTTGTAGGTATTTCTTGAGGAACCGATGCTAGTAAATTTGAAGCCATCGAAATCTCTACTGATGGAGATGTTTGGGGAGCCTAAAGAAAATGGTGTTTGGATTCATGAAGCTTTTCATAAACTTGGTTTTTCCCTTAACATTCATAGAATTTTGGCAGATGATTGTCACAACAATTGGCTTGAGCAGCAATTGCCACGACAACGAAGGCTACATCCAACCATGAAGGAGGTCGACGAGAATGAGGTAATTAAATGGTTGGGTCTTGATATAACTTTTCCTACGAATATATCCATGCCTTCAGAACAGTAACAAGGTGGAGTGTATACATGGACTACAAAGAATGCACCTCTACCATGGTAACGCAAAAGGGAATAGTTGCAAGAACATTGGCCCAACTCTTTTTGGGCAATATTGTCACCCGATAGAGGGTATAGATGAACTATAAGAAATATAGGAAACGGCCCTTCTCATGCTTTTTTATCTTTATTTTTTTTCATTTTTTCTTTATTTTGATAATTATCCTTTTATGTTTATTTTTAATTTTTTAGGATAAGACTTTCAAGGGGTAAGGAGTTTCCTAGCTTCCTTCTTCCTTTGAACTCTTAAGTTTTTCTTTCTTGTTTTACTTTGTTTTTCCAATAGAGAACCCACAGGAACCACAAATCCATTGACAATTTCCAATCATGAACTATGCTCCGACAATTGCCAGAGCAACTAAAAATGACGCGGCAAGTTCACATGCCTTGGCAAGCCTTGATACGATTGTCGAATTAATCAGCTCTTTGGCGTAACGATTGGAGCGACTCGAGGCCTGACAACTATTTTTTATGCGGTATATGAAGGATCGCGATGTGGCCATCATGCGAGTCAAATTGGAGAACTATCCCGATAGCACCATTCTCTTCCCAATTTTCTTGCCGAATTACTTGCCCCGGCAACTGCTGTACAAAAGGTAAACAACCTATGACTGAACCAACTCGTACTGGATCAATTCATGATTTTTTAGATTCGGACGCGATAGTTTCTGCCCCAATGAAGTCGCCCCTCAGCCGAGCAATTAAAGTCGAAGCGCAAAGCTTCTAGCATCGACGAGGCCACAAAGGAGGATGCACAAAGCGACAAGGTAGCGGGGACAAAGGTTCAAGAGGCATGACCAGCCACACGCCAACAACCACCACGAGCCGACAAAATAATCAAGCACACGGCTTGAAGGAAACTCATCATTCAAGGTGACGACCTTTCTGACTAACTCATTTGCATTTTAATTTTAATTTTTGTAATTGCATGCATTAAGGACAATGTTTCTCTCGAGTTTGGGGGATGTGGTTGTTTCTAGTTAATTTCATGTTTAGTTGCATCCATCCATAGTAATAGCATATAGGTTGCATATGTTACTTGCCATGCCTTTGATTCGATTTAATTGCTTGAACTTCTTGCATATCCGATGATGAATTTTTGCCACTCACTTAATTGAAAGAACCTTTAAATTTTAGGATTGCATGAAAAGAACCTAGAATTTTACTATGATGCTAAATATTATGAACAATGTTGTACCCTGTTGATTGAAAGAAACTTAGTGAACTTAGGATTGCTTAAAAGTTGGGTAAAATTTAAATTGAAAATTAAAAGTAAATTTCTTGCTAGAGGTGCCCGGAACCGGCTCTAATTATCACACACTTGAAAAAATTGTTAGAGGTGCCCGAAATTGGCTCTAGTAAAAAAAGAAAAATAAATACCCCGGTAGTTAAATTGATAAAAGCCTATTGTTCACATAGAATCTTGAAAATCAACTTGTTCACAACTACACACACATTGTCACGAGCATTATAGTTTGGTTCTGGGAAATTTTTGTGCCATCCGAAAAATTCAAAAGGTGATCATACTTTGTGCCACGGTTTTGAGGTTTGAAGGCAAATTTAAAGCATGTCTTTGATGATTAAAGTCTTGGCAGGTAATTGTTAGTTTTGCATTGCTTGAGGACAAGCAATAGTTTGAGTTTGGGGGTGTGTTAAGTGTTCAAAAGTACTATTTTTATAACTATTTTTACTCATATTATTGTTAGACTTAGGCTCATTTTAGTTGCATTATTAGGCATTCATGCATGTTGTCATGATTTCCTTCATTGTCATGCTTGATTTCATAATTTAGTTGATTTTGTGGAAAAAGGTACTGCTGGTGTGTGTTTTTGTGTGTGCAGGATCTAATTGCCCAAGCGAATAGGAGATTGCCGTGGCAACTAAGGAAGGAAACTGAAGGATCTGCCAAGGCAATCGAAGCTGTTTTCCAAATGCCAAACTTAAGGGTCTGCCAAGGTAATCGAAGTTGTCTTCTAAATGCCATGCTGAGCAGATTGCTGAGCATGTCGGGACAAATCCACTCCATTAGGGATAAACACGAAAATCAAGAGATAAATCCCAAAGATTTAGATTTCCAAGCAACATTTAATGGAGATAAAAAGGAGATTAAATTCCAAGAAGTTTTAGGAGGAATAAAATAATAAAATAAAAGATATCTATTTCTTTTATTATATTGTATTTAATGCCAACTTAACTTCTTCCTCAAGAAAGACTTTGACCTAGCCATCTCCTATAAATACAAGGCTTAGCCGCAAGCCTCCAAAGAGAAGAATTGAGAGAGAAAACACAAGTGGTTGTTCGAAGTATTATTTTTCTTGGTTTTGGTTAGATTCGTGTTTGGGGATTATTCTTTGTATATCTTTTGAACCCAGCCATGAACTAACTTGATTGGCTTGGGTTTTTGTGATTTTGTGGTTGTGAAAATAATTGGATTTGTTAGGTATTTGAGTTTGCAATTTTACTTCAAAGTTTGTTCATTCTTGGTTCTTAATTTTACGAGTGAATTGGGAGAGGATCTCGTGAATACATCTATTTATCTAATATCGGGAGAGTTAGATTCAAGAAACGATGAGCATGGTCTTTATTCAATCAATCGATGGTGAAGACTAATTTGACTTAGGAATAAGTTGCGAATAACGGCTAAAAGGAGGGCAAGATAAGTTGTTGTCCACCCTTGGTTCACGCATGAATGTATTATCAAGGCATGCACAATTATAGTGTTTCGAGTTAGGGATAACGAGAAACCATCGAAGAACGATTCGCTAAACTTTGAAGGTTGTCGCCTAATTTCCCAGGTAATCGCTCCATTCCCAATTGCCTAGGCAATCGCAGACTTGCCCAGGCAGTCGCAGACTTGCCCAGGTAATCGCAGATTTGCCAAGGCAATCCGACTGGATTCAATTGTTGAGCAATTGAGTTACTCTTGCACTCAAATACCACGATGGTCCATTCAATTATCACACTACGACTCATGATAACCATACATATAATACTGATAAACATACACATATATTCATACCTAAATAGTTAATAACCATACATATAATAAACACACACTAATGACACCTACTTAGTATACATATAATAACACACATTAATACAACCACTTAGCATCATTGTTTTATTATATATATGCCCACCATTGTAAAATAAAGAACGAGTCAACCTGGACAAAATTAGTGATTACAATTTTTATATTCACTTGAGATTAAGGAATATTTATTTGACAATATACGACGCTTGTCAAATTAGCGTCGTTGCCGGGGACTTCAGCAAAGTTACTGATATAGTTTGTTTTGATTTATGACCAAGAAGAATTTTCCGCAGTGCCTATAGTCTGATTCATGTCGTCGAGCTAAACGAAGTTAAAAAAGCGCTTGATGGGAGGCAACCCATTTTATTTTATTTTATGTTATTTCGTTTAATTTATATTTATATTTATTTTTATTTTTAATTTTAATTATGATTAATTTTATCTTTTTTTCAAGTACCCAAGTTTGTTGAATCGAACATTCATGATGACCATCGATCGAGTTGTATAGCCCTTCACCATCACTAGGCGCATATTAGCTAAAACCCTTGCCAATCAATATGCGTGTTAGCCGAACCCAATCTTCCACCATCCCAATCACGGTAGAACCCTTTATCCTTATTTCAAACTCATTTTTCCTTTTCAATTTTAAACTCTCCCCCATGGACCCCACACATGTTTCCCTTTACCAAGTAAAATTTTTTTCTTTATTGTTTTATTTCACATTCCCTACCATGTGATTAAAACAAAACAAAAAAATAAACCCTTTCTTTCCCTACTCTGCCGCATACCCAAATCAGCCACATACGCATAATGGTAAGAACAAGGCAGCGAGCACCCCCACCTCCTCTGGTCGAACCCGTATCTTCATCCGTTCACACCATTGTAACCGTCATTAGACCGAGGAGTATCTCTATTCCCTTTCTATGCTTTCATTTCCATATTAGGGCAATATGACTTAAGTGAGGGGTAAAAATTGCATCAAATTTACCTTGTTTATTTGGTTGATTGGAATTGGGTTTTTCTTGAATTTATGTGTTGAAATTGATTGTTACATATCTCGTTTTTCACCTTGTTTCTTTGATTTTTCTTATGAATTTCGATCTCGCTTTTGTTGGAATTTAGGTTGTATGATAGCACTTGGCATGACTAATTGACTTTTCTTTAAATTTTAATTGACATTCCATGTATTTGTTAGTTGAATTGATAGCATGACTTAGTACAATTTGAACCTTTCATGTGAGTTTTTTAGCTTAATGAGCATATATTTGCATTCTTGCTCTTTGTTTACTTGAGTGTGCCGACTAATTCTTGGCATTCTAGAACTTGTAGCGTAATGCTTTTCGAGACTACACGATTGAATATGTTGCTTTAATATGATAGGGGCATTAGGATTTAACCCTTTTCTCTTCCCTAAAAAATAGCCTACCTTTGTTTATCTTCCCCTTAGTTTGCCAATTTTTGAGCCTTATATCCTTTTCTTTGTTTACCACATCATTAACCCGAGCTTATTTTATTTTTGTTTTTCCCCTTTTGTCACCCTTTTTCAAGACGAAGTTAAGGTTGTTCCGCAGACACAAAAAAAGCATTGTTCGAATAGTGCAGAAAAATTAGTGCAGAAAAAAAACAATATAGAAAAAATAGTGCAAAAAATTTGAAATGATTCGAACAAAAAAAATATTCAGTTTAGCTCGAACAACAACAGAAAAAGAAAAAAATAGAAAAGTTCAATGAGAAAAAAAGAGTGAATAAAGCTTTGATTGTTTGTTTTCTTATTTCCTTTCTTCCATTTTTACTTCCTTTTGAATAATCCTTTGGAATGATCTTATTTTTGTCTTGAAGTTTTAACCCGATCTTTGGCCTTTATCCTACCCGAACATTAGCCCTATTACAACCCTTTTAAAGACCTTTTTATTATTGCATCATGTTCATACTTAGTATTGGAGATTGGATTTAGTTACAAGCTTATGGTAATGTTTTGATTAGTTAGGCTTGAGCGATTCTTTCACCCGAAACACTTTGAGAGGAATGAGTGAGCCACTGGAGGTACCAAGTCTTGCTTCTTCGAGATCAACATATAATTGGAATGTCATGATTTACTTATATTCGCTTTTAGTTAAGCCTTTGCTTGATTACTCTTGGATTTCATCATTTGCTTTGATTTTGATTTACTTGAAAGACTTGGAAATTTTGTGAAATAGAGATGAAAACTTGAGGTTTTTGATACATTGATTGAGAAATGCTTGAGGACAAGCATTGAATAAGTGAGTGGGGATTTCATGAGTAGTTTATTTAATTACTTTTCTATCTTTAATTATGCCTTTAATGATTGGTTTATGTTGTTGATATGGACGATTTTATGGTTTTTCTATGCAGAACTTTAATTCTGGAAATTACACTTAAAAGGGCAAAATTCTACAGTTTTATTTTCTGGAATCGAATCTGGGCATAAAGTCTAACGTGGCGTCCAGTCAACAGTTTCTAGAAGTCGACGTCAGTAGCTTCTAGAAGATGATGTCAGCAACATCGGATAGCTTATCAGTCGCAAATCGATAGCTTATCAACTGGGATTTTAAATTCAAACTTAGAATTATCATTTGTATTTAATTTAAATATTTTTTTAGATTTTATCCTTTATCATTTTAGGGGTTTTCTCAAGCTATAAATACCCCCTTAGGGTGAAGCTTGAAGGATCATCATACACTTAGCTTTTATTTGTTCTTAGGAAATTTTAATTTTATAAACTTTTATTTTTAGCTTCATTTTTATGACTCAATTCCGATCGTGAGAATTGAAAAGCTCTCCATATATTCGAGTATATTTCTCAATTTTTTGCAAACTTGGATTGGCAATCGGCCTCTCCTTTTAAAATCTTTACGTTTTCAAATTCAAAAAGGGCCCGTTGATTTGAATGTTGTTTCGATTTACAGTTGGGAGGAAGGATGGGCGATAGTCATGGATTCGACTTCCTGTGAACTCACTTAGCGGCGGTCCGCTAAGGGAAATTGAGATCGGATCAGATCTCATTGAGACGACATAGTCTGAGTCGGGTTTTTCCATATTTTAAACTGGTTTATTCTAACGGCGATAGTCGCGGTTAGTATAGCCAAAAAAGTGGAATTCAAAAATTGATTTTTGATCATCAGTTTACCAGAGAGAAAAACAAGTTACAAGGGTTGGGCCTTGTAGACTATAACCGACATTTACCTAGAGTAAAATCTTATTCTATGATCGATTGGAAATAAGTCAAAGCGAAGCTTGAAGCTATTCTATTTTATTTATTTTATTTTCAAAATTTACTTTCTCAATTTTCTCTAAATTTATTTTATTCACTTTTATTATTTTAAATTTATTTTATATTCTTTATCAAACGCCTCATAATCTTTATTTTTGCCTAAAGTTAGAATCAAAGCCTTTTTACATCAGAAACTCCATAGTCCCTGTGGATCGACCCTTCTTCTCTCTATACTACGTTTTTTTTATATTCACTTGAGATTAAGGAATATTTATTTGACAATATATGACGCTTGTCAGTGATCAATGGTGTTGTTTATCCTATTTTTAATTACGTGAGTATTTTTGTGATGTACTTTTATTAACTATTTTTATTTAAAATTAGTTTAATATTTAAATTGTTTATATATATATATATATTTAAATAGTGTTTTAATATTTAATATATTATATTTATGATATTTTTAAAGGTTATATGATGAGATTGTAAATTAGTTGAGAGTAAATGTATTTTAACTTGATGTTATTAATTTTGTTATTTAATTTATAAAATGCCTTTCAACTTAAAATACGTTTCAGTAGGTTAATTTTTTTGATTGATAGGTTAATTTTGTTATCCGGGAGCAGCAAACTGCTACAAAGAATATCAATAATCAAGTAATAGGGTCGAAGTCAGTCAATTTTCCAAACTGTACAAAGACGCCTATTGTCACTGTTGTTCCTATCAATTTTGTATCTATACAACCGTATACCAATGATGTTTTTTAAACTATCAAAAAGCTTGTCGCTAGTGCGAGCAATTCTTCTAAAAACTCTTGCATTGCGTTCTTCCCAAACGATATAAAGATAATCTGTCTATGCTAGCTTTAAGATCAGGGTGAGAAGGGATTTGCCCTTTCAATTATCTACAGTCCATTGCAAAGCCTCCTCCCACGGGAGCGGCTGATAATTCATCCCACACGCGCGCAAGATCTTTCCCCACAGTAGTTGAATAAGGGCAGTCTGTGAAAAGGTGGTCTCTAGTTTCCAACGCGGCGTCGCAGAGAACACACTGAGCTGTAACTGCGATACCCCACTGTAGAAGTCTATCCTTGGTGGGGACTCTATTCAGAATGATCATCCATGAGATGATGGAATGCTTAGGGATATGCTTGGGGAACCAGATTAGCTTCTGCCATTCAGAAATGCACTCCTTTCAGCATATACGTGTGCAACCAGGCTACCCAAAGGGATCCCTCACCAACTAGAATGGCTTTCAATAATTGTAAGCTGCAGGTGTTATTCCAACATGTGAGATTTTTTAGGCTAAGGCCTCCCTCAGATTTTGTTCTATAAATTTGGTCCCAGCTCACACGAGTTCTGTTGACTGAGGTATTGTCTCCCTTCCAGAAAAAAACGCATACAAATCTGATCAATCTGAGCAATCACAACTTTTGGTAAAATTAGTTGCCTGCTCCAGTAATTGAATATGCTAAACAAAACAGCCTTGATGAGTTGAATACAACCACCGTAACTTAGTTTCTTTTGAGACCATATCGCTATTTTAGCTTTAATCTTTTCAAGTAAAAGAGGGCAGTCCCTTACTGTGAGTTTCTTGGTCACTAGAGGTACTCTGAGATAGCGCACCGTAAGGTGTCCATGCTTAAACTCGTTTGCCGGACAAATACTATCGACAAAGGCAGGGGAGACGCCACAAGCATAAAATTCAGTTTTAGTTGTGTTGAGCATGAGCCCAGAGATAGTATAGAAGTGCTCCAAGGTGCTCAGAACGCCCAACAGTGAATCGACTGAGCCGTGACAAAATATGATGAGGTAATTCGCGAAACACAAATGTGTGAGGGAGAGCTTACTACATTTTGGATGATATTTAAATAGTTTTTCCCTTGCAGCAGCATTAAGAAGCGAAAATAGGACATTCATCACCATCACAAATAGATAGGGAGACAAGGGGTCACCCTGACGGATCCCTCTGCCTCCTCTAAAATAACCCACAATGCTTCCATTCATTGAAATAGAGAATCTAAAGGTTGTAACACAATTAAAAATCCAACCTCGAAATAAAGCAGGGAGACCCATGGCTTCTAATACAGTCATAAAAAAATCCTAGTTGATAGGTTAATTTATTGCTATCACCATTTCACTACTTTTATATATCTTTTATTACTCAATTTATTTGACAAAATTTCACAAATAAAAAAAATACAAGTTTAAAGATATTAAAACTTTAGCATTTCACAAAAAGTATTTTAAAAAGTAACAAGAGTATATAAATAAAAAGTATATCTTTTAAAAATATTTAATAAATTAATTATATTATAAATATTTTCTTTCAAATTTATATAATATAACAAAAATAGTTCTATGAACTTTTATCCAAACACTTTTAAATTAATATTGAAAATAACATCTTAAAAATATAAATCATGAAGATAAGCTAATATTTTTTGCTTATAGTTAATCTTATAACTATTTAATAAAACACTGTAATCTTACATTCTGAAAAATAAATTAAATAAAATAATATAACATTCTCAGTAATATAGAAATTAGCTTACATTTTGTGCATCAATCGATAGAAGAACCTCTATATGTTACAAGTTGACGTCCCTAAAGCTGGGAGGCTAGGGGTTGAAAGATTTGGGAAGCTGGAATAAGAGTTGTGTTATTTAATAAATAATATCTGAGTTGGTTTAAGTGATAAGCAATTTGATATCCTTTAAATATATTTTGAGTTCGAAACTTTATATATATAAAAAATCCATACTAAAAGACCTATCCATTAAAATTTATAAATTAATTCAAATTAATCAAAATAAAGTACAGAAGAATTGACCGGCAAAAAGAATATCTAGTTAGGTCAAGGCTCCATGCGGAGAGCTTGGCACAAGTGATCACTCTTGACAACGGCGGGGGGGCGAAAATTTTAATATGTAATTTTATCATAGACTTTTTTATTTTTAATATTTTTTTATTACAAGTAGTTTTGTTCATACATATTTTTTTATCTTTTTGACAATGCACACATATTTTGTAGACAAAGCAATTGAACTCGAGTCTCCTAAGATGAATATCATCCGCTTTTTTATTGGGACTAGGGGTGAGCGTTCGAACGAGTCGAGTCGAGTCAAAAAAATTCAAGTTATTCGAGTTGACGTGTCATATTTTACAACTCAAACTTTATTTGAACTTTTTTCGAGTCGGGTTTATGAAATTCGAGTAGAGTTGAATTTTTGAGTTCCTATACAAATTTAATTGTAATTATTTATCATGTTATAGTACACTTTGATTCTAATTTAAATGACATTCTCTAATAATATAAGATGTGCAAATATATTCCATCATATTTTTTAATATGTAGCATAAATTTTTTTATATTGGTATATATATCAGAAAAAATTGAGGAACTTGACTCGAACTTAAAAATCAATCAACTAATTATTAAAAATTTTGAGTTATTCGAATTTCTATTTTATGACTCAAACTTTGTTTGAAATTTTTCGAGTCAAGTTTATGTAATTTCGAGTCGAGTTTTTTTCGCCTCGAGTCAAGTCGAAAATTTTGGTTTTTTCGAGTTGAATCGAGTTTTGCTCACCCCTAACTTTAGACCTGGAAAACTTGACCCGAAACCCGAGACCCGAACCGATTTACCCGACCCTAGACCCGAACATGATGGTCTAAACTTGACTCGAATCTAAACCAAAACTGAACCTGAACCAAAACCGACTCGAATTTAATTAAACCAAAAATCAACCCGAATCGAAAATAACCTAAACCGAAAGCAACCCGAATTTAATTTCCTCAAATATGTGTGTTTTATTCTCATTTTGTGTTATATTACTAATTAACAACTACCTTTAGTAATAGTTTAATATCATTTTTTCTCCTTTAAAAGTTTATATCCATATATCGACTCAAATTGAAAGTTGTTCGATCCAATATTGACTCGAGCCGAAAAGTCAACCGATCTAATATTGACCCGACCCGAAAATCAACCGATCCAATATTAAACCGACCCCGGTCCGAAATAACTTAGACCCGAACTAAATTTGTATCAAGCCCGACCCAACCTGAATCAAACCTAAACCGAAAACAACCTGAACAAAAAATCAACCCAACTCAAACCCGATCTGAACGACCCGATTGCCACCTCTACCTAACTGGGACCACTCATTGGGTTTAATTTTTATTTTTATTTTTTGAATTGTCTAAAGGTGATTATAAGATAATATTTGTTTATACATATTCTTAATTCGTTGAAAATAAACTCACACATTGTAGGAAAAACGATTAAACCCGGATTTCCTAAGATGAAATTTTTTATTAAGACCACTTACTGATTCAATTTTTAATATTTTTTGAGTTATGTTTCCACTAGTTTTTATATAATTCCGCCACTTGGTAGTATAAAAGCTTCGAATATGTTAAATTACTTTCTACGTTTCTAATAAGTTGCAAATGATGATGAAATATTGAGTTATTTGTAAGTATTATTTTATTATTTTTTATTAAATAGAAAGATTATATTTTCATATCGAGATTTAAATTTATATAAAATAAAATAATATAAATATTTTTTAGTCATTAAATTAATATTGAATTATTTGTAAGTATTATTTTATTATTTCTTTGAATAATCAAACACAACAGTTATTTGAAAAATTCGTATTAATCATGTGAAAATTGTAAATATAAATGAATTTGTTTATAAATGTATTAGCCAATGCATTACTTGTATTTGGTTGGTTTAATACAAAAATGAATTTGTTTATAAATGTATTGGTATGGACTATTCATCTCACTCTGTTTTTGAACAAGCAAAATCAGCTAGCATTAAAACAAAAAAAAAAAACAGAAAATATTATAGGGGAAAAGATAAATAAAAAAACAGAATTACAAATTCACACAAAGACAACAAAATAAAAAATTAAAAACAAACAGAGAAAAAAGAACAAGAAACAAATCAAATAAGAGCCGAAGCACCAAAGCCGAAGAAAGGAAGGGATCGAGACAAAAACAACGTCAGTAAATCCAGGATCTAAAGCTGCATGTCACTTTGTCACACAAAATAAAATCTCATCAGATAATATAGAGAGAGTTAACGAGTCAAAATAATTAAATTTTTAAAGATTTATGACAAGAAATTAAAAATGGAAGAATAAAAAACAAATCCATCGATCTCAGACGAAAAAATAAACCAGACCCACCACTTTGTTGATTTAGAGCTTATACATTTACCGGTTCCCACCATTAACATTGACCTTCGAATCTTATCTCATAACAAATAAATAACGATTAAATTTAAAGTAAATAAAATAACTGTCAAACTTAAATTTTTAAGTAAAAAATAACTAAATAACAAAATAAACTAATTAATTACTATTAAATAAACACATGCCTTTACCTCGTCTACTTTAAAATCCTCCTTCTCTCTTCTTCTATCCTCAGAGAAATTTGCAGAGTATCAGCCACATTCTTTTCCTTTTCTTTTGGACTGCCTCAAAACAAGATTCTTTTCTTTTTCTAAGTCAAAATTCTAAATTTTCTTGTCTTTGGGATTCCTTGATCGTGCAATGGGAAGCTTGAATCAGATCCATGGAAGCTAATTCCATGGAATCATCCCAAAACAATCCTTTGTTTCCCACCAAAATAACCCATAATTCCCCCCAGCTCCACCCAGATCCATCTTCATACAATAGCAATTTCGTTCATTCATTCAAAACCAACTCTTTTTTCCTCAAAATAAAGATACCCTGATCTTCAAACCCCCCAAAAGAAGCATGAAAAACACATCGAAATTGTTCACGATCGGGCTAGTAGCATCATGGTACTCGTCCAACATTGGTGTCTTGCTGTTGAACAAATATTTACTAAGCAATTACGGTTTCAAATACCCAATCTTCTTAACCATGTGCCACATGACAGCTTGTTCTTTGCTAAGCTACATCGCAATTGCTTGGATGAAGATGGTTCCAATGCAGACCATTCGATCTAGGGTTCAGTTTCTCAAGATCTCGGCTTTGAGTTTGATCTTTTGTGTATCAGTGGTGTTCGGCAATATTTCTCTGAGGTTCCTGCCGGTTAGTTTTAATCAGGCCGTCGGTGCTACGACGCCGTTTTTTACAGCGATTTTCGCCTACTTGATGACATTGAAGAGGGAGGCTTGGCTTACTTATCTTACCCTTGTCCCTGTTGTTACTGGGGTTATCATTGCCAGTGGGGTATGCATTTTGTTTACTTTCTTTTGGTTAATGAAATTTTTAGCTGCTTTTAAGTAAATGGATTGCCTTCACTTGTTGGAATGCGGAAGCTGGTTTTGCTCTATTTTTATTGTTTAGGGGACTGATTGGAATGTGGGCAATTATTTACTTTATTTCTTTCAAACTTGTGTTGATTTTCCATTTTTTGTTAAGCTTTAATTGGATAATGGAAATGTTAGAATTCAATTATGCTGTTTTAGCACGATTTTAAGTGATAATAGATAGGGAAATGATCTGGGAACCTGATGCCATTTTTCCCCATGATATTATGATGGCTAATGTGATGCATAAAGAATCCATTAATAGTTAGGATTGCAGTAGATTGAAGTTAGAATTATGAATTTAAGTATTTGCTTTAAGCTCTATTTAGTTGCTGAAGCAAGGACTATGAGATTTTAAATTAGATATCTTGCTCTCTGGAACTTACGAATTTGCAGTTTTTTAGCTTAGTTTGGACCATGATCTCGGCTTTGAGTTTTTTAGCTTATTGTTTATGATTCATCAATCATCATCTTTTCTCCTTATGCTTGCAGTTCTTGTATTGTATGTTCTGGTTGTGGCATTTAGAAGCGTATATTCTGGAATTTAGCTACTTTATTTGATTGAAGGACCATTGAATTTCTTTTTTTTCTTTCATTTTATAACTTTTAAAATTTCTGTTCTGCGTTATTCACAATATTATAGTTTATTGGCTTAATCTGACTTCTAATTGTTAGTTTCCATTTTTCTTACATGACCATAGGGTGAACCTAGTTTCCATCTATTTGGTTTTATCATGTGCATTTCAGCTACAGCTGCAAGAGCTCTCAAGTCAGTTTTACAAGGAATTTTGCTTTCTTCTGAAGGGTGAGGAATGTTCATATGCCTATGCTTCTGCTTTGTGGTTGATGGCATAATTTTTTGTATTCTTGTTAACTTTATTTTAGGGAGAAGCTGAATTCCATGAACCTCCTTCTCTACATGGCGCCGATAGCTGTTGTATTTCTACTTCCTGCAACGCTCATTATGGAAGAAAATGTGGTCGGTATTACCCTTGCCCTTGCTAGAGATGACACCAAGATCATTTGGTATCTACTATTCAATTCAGCACTAGCATATTTTGTGAATTTGACCAACTTTTTGGTCACGAAACACACCAGCGCCCTGACTTTACAGGTATGGCATCTGTGTTACTTATCCAACCCTTTTCTCAACTTCTCTCCAACTCTCCCTCCCTCCCCATTTTAATGGCTTTTAGGAATTTGCTTCATTTATCGTGTATCTTCTTTAAGAGAAAAAAATAGTGAAGGTGAAGGATTGTTTAAATTATGTGGTATAAAGTTGAAGTCACATAAATATACTTAATAAGAAAATTCTTAGCATGGGATCTTAAGCTTTTTTGAGTTACTGAGATGTTCTTGTCATGCAGGTTCTAGGAAACGCTAAAGGAGCTGTAGCTGTGGTGGTTTCAATTTTAATTTTTAGAAACCCAGTCTCTGTTACCGGAATGCTTGGTTATGCACTCACAGTCTTTGGGGTTATACTCTACAGTGAAGCCAAGAAACGAAGCAAATGAAACATCCTAGAAGCACGATGTGTATGTGATTGTTGTATATTTCGATTCCTTTATCACAAGGACAGCAACAATGTTCCAAGAGGCATGCACATCTTGGGCAATATGGTAGAATATGATGCCTTGGATTCAATACTTTCTTTTCCCTTGAAGCTTGGGAAACTGTATTTTCTTTCGAACCGGCAACAGCTGCAGGATTTAGTAAAAAAATTAGAAAATCCAATAAGTGACTGATTGGTCTTCTACCATTCCCATCTTGGGGCTGCAGAGGAATATCGTTTTTATGTTTTTTGATTCTTTAAGGGTAAAAGGGAAAAAAGGTTGTAAAATTGGTGTTATTACACAGTGGATCTGTTGTTAAAATTTCCTGTGTTGATTAATTAATAGAAAAGGAATCTAATGAGTTTTACCATTTTATTGTTTGAGCAAATAATATATAATATTCATGAGAACTGTTCCATCTATGATAGTAAACTTGATGTTGGTCTTTCTCCTCAGCATCTTCAAATATTGGATGTCGGATACAGATATACAGTTATATTTAGAAGATTATATCCCACACTGATGTTTGATCAGGTCGAACGTAAATTCGAACAAGGATGCTTTAAAGAAATGAAAAAGATTAACATGGCTACATATAGTAGCATTGCATTGCAACTTGCAAGGGTTATTTTACAGCTTTGGGGAATGCATATCCCAATCCCGTTGATAGATCAAACACCATAACATATACACGGATGAATGTCAAGTCATAAACATAAATCAGAGGATCCATGAACAGAACACACTGGCAAGCACAAGGAAGCAAACGCATAAAGACTAACTGAACTCAAGCTTCTGGAACAGTTGCAGCCGCCCGCTTAATCAATGCGGACTTGATAAGATGATTGTAACTTCCTTTCTCTTTGAACAGCTGGGAGAAGTGATGCTTGCAATACAAAATACCCTCCAGTGCTGCATAATTTGATGGGCTTATAGGACAGCCACCATGAGAGCACTTGAAACATGACTTGTGGTAAGATTGTCCTTCTACCATTACCTGCCCAAAAATTTGGCAAAAAAACTAGATTAAGCATTTCAATGATGACATAAGCAATTACAGTTGTAAATTCATACAGTAATTAAGGCATCGATTGTAAGAAATCTCAAACGTTTTTGACATCTTGAAACCATACTTCAATTCAGACGATGCTCTTTAGAACCCTAAACCGATCAAAAGGTTCTGAAGCTCTACGTTTGTCGCATTAGTCAAAGAAACAAAGAGTAACTTGTAATTTGATGACATTGCACATCTTAGGAGAGCAATTGGTTATTTGAATGGAACTTGCAGAACTCTAAATGTACTTATCCAGCCTCTATGAAGAGGTGAGCCTTTTACATGAATATATATGCTAAGCTAATCCTTCATCTTTTAAAGTAACCCCATTACAGCTACGCCTGATATCAACCGTTCAAAAACTCGACCATCCAGAAATTTTACTTTGAAAAGCTTGAGCCTTAGTTCCCTTGAAAGAAAGGGCAAAGAAAAAAGGATAATCCGAAATCGCCTACAATACAAAAGGGAAACACGGCATACTTCTTTAGGAGTAAACCTTGTAAAGATTCAGATGAATGTGCTGGGCTCACACATACTGATACGTTGGGACTACATGTTTGAAAATAAGAAATAGACAACCAAAAATAAAAGTCTTGTGATTGCAGAAAAGACGATTCCAAGATTCTACCTTCTCAAGTGGATAAGCAGTTTTTCCGCAAGTAGCGCGTTTTTCTTGTGTCCCCGAAAACATGCTGGCAGCTTTGCTAGGTGATCTTGTCTGAAATCAATCCAAGCTACTTGGAATTAGGAAGAATATTAAGCACCTTATCACACACCATAAAATCATTCTTTTCCCATTTAATCAAATATCAAAAACATGCAGTCTTGGAGGGGAGATTTACCAGCTCGGGAGTTAACTTTTCAGCCGACTTTGCAGCTGCTTACAATAAAATTAATGGCGGTATTAAACCAACAAAACCAAGCTTGTAAATAAACCAAATGAAGAGATTTATCCGTTTGGGTGGCAGGTAAACTTTGTGCATGCAAACTACCTATGTTACTCAGATTCGGCTATTACAACCAATTCAGGGGAACATAGTAATTTTCGGATTTGATTTATTGGAAACTAGAATTAACTAGCTTCACTTCCAAGTGTGCAGGAAGTAGTTATTGAAGGTCAAGACAAGGTATACAAAGATGTTATTGAGCCATTAGAAAGTGTGAGTGTTAATCTGATACCAACCAACAAAGAAGACATTCGAGATTTCGGATCTCCGCAAGAGGTTTGCCATGGGTTCTGTATACTATATATATCATCATATTCAGAACATAAAAAGAAGAAAAAATGTGAGATCTTAGTTCTCATAATGAATTCTCACAGGTTGCTGACACTCTAATCAAGAAAGTTTTGGCGCCTCCAACTCAGAAAACAAAGCTAATTCAGGCAGCAGAGGTTTGTTTCCAGAATTTCATTGTTTTGATGCAAAGATGGATTTGTTAACCTTTTCTATTGTTTATGTTGATCCAATTCTTTATTCTTCTTAAAGTATTAGATGCGTGGATATAACCCTTCAAGATTCCTTCAAATATGAGAAAAGGCATTCTTTGATAAGTGTTGTATCTTTACCTCGAATGAAATCCCACTTTTGTCTTGACAACTTTCTCAACTAGTTTATCTAATAACCTTGTAATGTTGCAGTGGGTTGTGTTATGATATGTTGTTTGGACATGCATGTCACCATGTGTAAATTTCTATCATACATAGAGTCTATGAAGGTTGAGCCATCCATGTATTTGTGTTTAAAGTGATAAATTTATATAAACTGAAACTTAATAGTTCATATAGATTTTAATGGATTGATGTATTCGCACTGTGTCGGTTATTTTCCCATATTGAATTAATACTGAGTCCAAAATGAACAGGTCTATTCATATAATTGTTAGCTCAAGGAATTGCTTTATAAGTTACAACTTTGAACTCTTGAATTTCAAATGCTCTTCTAATCTATGTTACACCGACTTTTCATTGTTCTTGAAATGCTCATGTCCAATACCTGTACTGGATACATTTTTAGACATGGGTACAAGGATATAATCCTCCAAAGACCCTCAAAATATTTAGATAAAGTTGAGCATACTGTTGTCGACACATAGCCGTATCCGACAGTTATTCTCGAGTTCAAATAACATAACATAGCTCCTAATCGTATAGATATTAACTTCCTGTTTGTTAAGTTTTTAGAATTTGTTAGTAAACATTATGGATTGATATGCTTTGTTTTGTACATATCTCACAGCATGATGAAGATGGAAAAGCTTATTATACATTCGAGTTTATCACTCAGGCTCCAAACTACACTCGACATGCTCTCACCGCAGTTTCTATCGGCAATGGTATGTACGTGCACGGTTACTATGTCGTTTCGATTCTTCATTTTTCTCAAAACACTTGTGTTTTTGGACATGGGTTTGAGGATAGGATCCTTCAAGGACCCTCTAAACACATAGAAAAACTTAGACATAACCGTGTTGGAAACATAACTTAGCCGAGACACACGAGTCCAAGTAACATAGCATCGGTATATACCATGTTTATTGCATCTGTAAATGTTAATATTTGTGAATCATTTTCATACATCTGTTCATACCATCATATCCCCATGAACAATCCATCAATTACATAAAAAAAAAAACATTGTGATGTCTTGTTGTATGTGGTGTTTTATCAGGTAAATTCTACACTTTGACAACCGGAGCAAATGAGAGAAGATGGGATAAGATGAAAGATAGATTGATGACGGTGGTAGACTCCTTTAAGATATTCAATGTTTGAAACCACATAGTTGTTCAAAACTTTCATAATAATCAAATTAGGAAGAACTTTGTGCATGCAAACACATAGTAAAATTTAAACATAACCGTGATGAAAATATACCTTATCCCATTGGCCGACACAGTTACATACACGAGTCTAAGTAACATAACATGAGTATATTGCATATGTAAATGTTAATGTTTGTGCATCATTTTCATACATTTGTTCATACCATCATATCCCCATCAATTACATAACATTGGGATGTCTTGTTTTATGTGGTGTTTTGTCAGGTAAATTCTACACTTTGACAACCGGAGTTATTATTGTTCAATTTTTTAATTTTCAATTATTTACTATTTTTCAGAATTTCAAATGCTCTTTTAATTTATGTTATACCGACTTTTCATTGTTCTTGAAATACTATTTTTAAAGTACAAGAAGAATTCCAAAAAAATTCATTGTTATTCAATATAAGGTTGATTCAATTAAAAATATACTTAAGAAATAATAATAAATTTAGACTGATAGGAGACAATGGAAGACTTATTATTGTTCAATTTTTTAATTTTCAATTATTTACTATTTTAAAAAAAATATATTTTATAGCTTTTTAATATTGTTGGGATTTTATTTGAAGGAAACTCGAACAACTCGATTCATATAATTAGATGATAAGATAAAACTTATCAACTTGAATAATTTATTTTCTAACTCGATCGAACACTTATCGCTATATCTACATTCCTCTTATTTGTCTCATTTCGCTTTAATTACTCGGTGTCAAACATATCAACCTGCTTTACACTTGGCATCTATGTAAATCAAGTGAACATCACGTTACACCAATGTCAGCTCATAAATACATCAAATTTAAAATATTTAGAGGTTTAATTATTTTATTTTAAAAAATTGAGAGATAAAATGATAAATTTTTAAAATGTTCAAAGATTAATTAGAATCTTTTAGAAAAGTTAAAATTTAATAAGAATTTCTAATAAATTAGAGAAATTTAATAAAAGTTTTTTTAAGAAAATGAAGGGTGTAATGAAAATTTTTCCGAACATTGAGGATGCTAAGACCCGTGTAGTCTATTCTTGTCATCCGTTCCTCAATTGAATCATGCATCGTAGTCCATTGAATTTAAATATCTAGAAATTGTATAAAGATAAAGATCATATCCATTGATACAATATAAAATTGTTTAGTTTTATACTTTTTCAGGACGTTAAATGAACAAAAATTAATAATTAAGATTAACACTAAGAAATTGAGTAACTTTTACAACAAAAAAATCATATTATATACAATTAAAATTTTTTATTTCAATTAAAGACTAAACAATTATTAGTGTTAATCTCAACTATTAATATTATATACAATACTAAATGACAATGTAAAATTTTGATTTCAACTGTCAAAAATTAGAGTAGGAGAACCATATTAATTTTGTACATAAATCCAAACAACTCAAATCAGCTAGAAAATCAAGTAAAAATTGGATGACTCGTCAATTCGACAAACTCGAAATTTTTACGATCTAACACTTACCCATAGACACAAAGAAATTATATTATGGGTCATTCCTGCAACGTCATCTATGGGACCAACCAATAAAATTCACGCATCTTATTATTTTTTCCATGTCATAGTTTTACCAACTAAATCTTCACTTGGTAAAAACTATTTTTAAAATTAATTTACAGTAAATATGAGTGAAGATTCACTTGGTAAAAATATGACATAAAAATAATAATAAAATATGTGATTTTTATTGATTGTTCCAATGAATGACGTGGCAGGAATGACCCATGATATAATTTCTCACAGACACAAGAGTTTCTTAACACTACGAGTTAACTAATTGACGTATGTATCAACTATTTATTTGAATAAAAGCAAATTAGCCCTTAACATTTACACTTTTTTTTATCAAATTGATCATTATTAGTTTTTTAGTTAAATTTGACTCTTAACCTTTTAGAAAAGAGTCGAATAGTATGTTTAACGAAAATATTGACTAAAACATTAATTTTTAACAGTTTTTAGGTGGCAGTTCACGTGATAGTCCACAAGTACTTCATACTAACATAAAACTATTTATCTTATATAATAAGTTGAAAATAATTTAAAATTAAAAAATAAAAATATTAAGAAATTCCATGAAGTATGCATGGGATGCCATGTGAAATTAAAATTTTAACGTTTTAGTCAGTATTTTTGTTTAAAAGCAACATTTATTTCTTTTTGTAAATATCAATTAAAGACTTAATACAATTTAAAAAATCTAATTCCAAGATTAAAATGTTAGTTGTAGATGCAAAATTGATGGTGATGATAAAAGTTTGTGTTGGTGAATGAATGTAGGATGGTGTACTACTACTCGGCTCTTGGTTACTTCCAATTGGATAGGGGAGATAAGGTGCAAGGGGTTGCTTTAGTTTCTGTAGTGGCAACTCTAGTTGAATCCCTTGCCATTTCTAACTTAATAGATGATAATATTTCTATTCCTCTTGCTTCCATGCTTGCTGCCTATTTCACTTTTACACATTAGTTTCTTCCTTGCCTATTCTCACATTATTTTCATTTCTTCTTTTATTAAGTAAACCTATAATCACATTATTAAGGTAAATGCCGAAATTTGTACTCATATAAAATAAGATCACATGAGTATTTTTTATTACTTAACTAATTAATGAATTTTTAATTAATAGGATCAAATACTATTAAAATTGTTATAGGTAAAATTTAGTATAGAGACGATCTTCTTCATTCAATTTCTTTTTAAATAATAAACATGCACCATTTACTAGACCACGTATGACACTTGATATGTGTACTTGAGTAAGGGTTCATTTGGATTCTAGCACGTAAGACGATGCTTTAATGAAAACATGGGCTTTTCTTACAGCACAAAGGCTGTTGGCGGACAAACAGACGAATTTGGGCTTGAAATTACAGTATCCTGAACTAATGTGTGCTAGGTAATGACCTAAATGGATGAGATGAGGTGTTGATGTCGAATTTCATATTGAATTATGCATGCCAACATATTATCCACATGCAATATATTATATCACAAATTAGTATATATATATATATATATGTATATTAACCTTATTGATATGGAAATATTCAAAATGTGTTACCAAAACAATCAAGAAAATGTAAACCTTGTACCATGAATAAAATAACTGGTTATATATTTATATACCTAATTAAACAAAGTCCAAAAGAGAAGGTGCAACTTGGTGATCCACTTGCAGCGTAATCTCTTCCTTTTTCTTCTTGTTAAAACTCCAACTCTTCCCTAACAAATCCTTCAAACTATATTTCAAGTTGATCTGTTTATATATGTATATATATTCTCCTTCCCTAGCGTTTATGAACCGCATTCTTCCTCTTAGCAGCCATGCCTTCTTCACTGCAGCTCCATCCACCCCTTGCCGCCACCGTCTGCAACCGCCACCAGAAACAAACTGATCAACCTACCCCCACTACCACCACCACGTTGAATATGCTTTTCCCTCTTCCTTGCTGGATCTCGCTGCTCGACACGGTGGCAACCTACCATATCCGCACCCCGGAGCCTAACCAATGTTGTTCGGCAGTTGCACAAGCCATCGATGCCCCTATCGAAACCGTTTGGTCATTAGTTCGTCGTTTTGATAACCCTCAAGCCTATAAGCAATTCCTCAAGAGCTGCCAAGTCATTGTCGGAGACGGCAACGTGGGTTCCCTCCGTGAGGTCCACGTGGTGTCCGGCCTCCCGGCGGCTTCCAGCACGGAGAGGCTAGAGATCCTCGACGATGAACGCCATGTGCTTAGCTTTAGCGTTGTTGGAGGCGATCATCGCTTGACCAATTACAAGTCTGTCACAACCCTGCATGGTTCACCCAAGGGTAACGGGACAGTTGTCGTGGAATCCTACGTTGTCGATATACCTGTCGGTAACAATAGAGAAGATACGTGTATTTTTGTGGATACAATTGTACGCTGCAACCTTCAATCTTTGGCTCGAATGTCTGAAAATATGAGTAGAAGGGAAACATTATCATCCCCATAATTACTTCAAAGAAAGTAAGGCTTTTTGCTGATGTTGAAGACGATGGTATATTAATAGCTCCAAATGTTAAGTATGTGTTCTTATTTCTGGCTCATTTCTTCTCCATTCTCTCTATGTATATGAGAAACAACATTGCTTACAATTATTAGCAACATTAACAATTTTATTGCTTTGTAATAGACATGTGTTGTAAAGTGTTCATAGACTGCAGTTTGTAATGCAATGATAACTGGGGATATGTATCCAGTTACAGTGTAAGTATTTTTAACTTTTACACGTTTTTTTGGATTGTTGAACGAATGAAATGGATGGCTGGGTTATGTGAAGATCATCACTTGAAAAAATAAGGAATTAATCTCAATCATTCATTTCACTCATCCAACTATCCACAAAAAGTGTAAAACTATGAGTTCTACATAAGATCTTATCCATATATATTATGTCTCTTTAAACGTGATGATGATAACTTTTGGAAGGGAAATAATGAAGAGCAGCTTAAGTTGAATTTGATAAATCTCAACTTGGTGTAGCAGACAATGCAAGTTGATATAAATTTGTGTGTTTTTAGGGAAGAGGAAGCAAGTTGGAAGGCAACTTGGCATGGTTTGCATAAAAAAAATAATTAAACGCCACCCTTTTTAATTGTTTCGGCCTCGCTGTTTTGACTCAGTACTGCTCAAACCTTCAACAGTTGAAGAACTTGTCAAAACAAAAACTCATTTGTATTTTTCATTAATTACATATGAATGAATTAATATTCGTTTTAATTTATGCCCATATTTATTTCGTTGGCTTAAAATTTTGTGTGATTGGATACTCTACTGGGAAGTGGCCAATGCACATGTCCTAGATTTTTATCTAGAAAATAATATAATGGCGAGGGACATTAAACCCAAATTAAACTAGCTTTTGTCATCTTGACTAATAAATACTAGACAACAATGCAGTAGTGGCGGATGCAAATGGTCATGGAGGAGCATTTGCACCCCATTCTAAGGGGAAAATTAATTTGACGTTAAGTTTTTTTCTAAAATAATCTAATTTAGTGTGTTTAGTCTACCATAGCAAATACAAAGGGAGAAACACCTCACAAAAAAGCTAACCAACTCCTTATAAACAAGGCTTTATTGTATATTTAACCCTTGAATTTGGCACCTCCTACATTGATATCTCACCTTATTTATTTTTTGTATTTTGCAGGTGATGATGTGTACGGACTTAAAATGTTGCATTATCACATCTTAACAACATTACAAAAATTGGACAAAATGTGTAGCAAAATCGAAGTTAATGTATCAATCTGATCTAGGAAAATAAGGTACTAATGTGAAAATAAGTGCAAAGTTGAGGAGCTAAATATAAATTAAGGCAGTAAATAAACGGAAAAGCAACACAGCTGCAGCACCACCAGAATATAGGAACAGATCAGAATGCTGAGAGCAACTCAAACATCATAACAAAATCATAAGACAAGAAAAATCAGTTGTCTCACGACAAATCAATTTACCCCCAAAAAGATAATTGAAACTATTTTATGATTTCAGCACTAAAATTAAAAATTATATTTAGTTGGTCGGAATTTGGGTTTTGGTGTTGTCAGTTTGTGCTTGAATCAAAAAGCCCAAAACTTTTATTCCAACGTTTTCAAGCCCAAAATTTAATAATTATTTTCAGTAAATTAAAATGTGATGAAATGGAAAAAGCAGTCAAATTAGAGGATGAATACTCATAGATAAGGTCGGGTCTGATTTTGGTCGGTTTGTGTCTAATATTATTAAAGTTTTTGTTTGTTTAAGTTTTGTCCAGTCTACTATATTGACTTTAAATTTTTTGTTAAAATTCATTTATATTTATTAAGGATTAATTCATGTTTGTTTTAAATTTACTTATGTTATATATCCTTTTAAAAGTTTTGTTATTTTTCATGTATACTGAATACTTCTTTTGGGAGTTTTTTCAGGTTTTTGCAAGATTTAATTGTTTTCCGTAGTTATTGTTTATTGACGTTCTTAGTTGTCATCATTTACGACATTTTCTAGTTATGTCAGGAGTATGGACGAACATAAAATTTTATGTAAAAGTACAAATTTATAAAATTTTAAAAATTAAAAATAAATTTTAATAAAAAATACATATAAATTTTTAAAAAAAATTATATATAAATTTTAAATTTTTAACATAAAGTTCTTTATTTCTGTCAGATATTCTCTTTTCTAGTGATTGTTTTTGAGTCGCTTCATGAATTTGTTTTGGTGCATGTGCATCGTCTACCGAAGAGCGTAGACAATTGTTCATCAGTATATTTTAAACGTGTGATGATGTAATTTTTAGTAAAATATTTTGTATAATAAAATAAAATTAAAGAAAATGGAGCTAAAATTGAACTCTAAAAAAATCAAAATATAAAATGGATTGATCCACAATATAAATATAAAAAAGTCAAAGGCTTGATAAAAAACATATACGAGTACAACATAAATGTGCGATTTATCATACTCTAAATAAACAAACAAAAAACAATGAATTCGAATACAGTGCAACACAAATATATATTTTTCTTTGAGGAAAATACTTTTTAATATACACGTTTGTCTACTTTCAAATTTTATTATTTATAGGTTTAAGTTGTAATTTTGAATTTAAGAGTTTAAAGCATAAAATTTAAAGTTTAGGGTTAAAATTTAAATTTTAAGATTTAAGTGTTAAAGCTAAGAATTTAATATTTATGTTTAATTTTATAATTTAAATACAAACCGTTGTATTAAATTTTTAGCAGCTTGAATATTAAAGTATAATTTTTTTACTTTAACTACTAAAAATAAATTGTGCATAACATATAATACACATATTTTTTCTTTTAAATGATCAAAAGAAAAATATATATACATGAAAATTATAAAATAAATTAAAACACTATACGAAACTCATTGGATAAATCTAGCGGAAAAGGAAACGTTATTCTTATTAAGATATTCAAGTTCGGATAATTGTTTGTATGATATGTATACGTTTTTAGAAAAAAAAAATAGATTCTACTATATAATACGAAGATATTAAAAATAATAGGAACAATACTGAATAGAAATTATTTGTACGTTTTTAATGACTTTATACTTCATACTAAAAATTTAAATTTAATGTTTAAAGTTCATGTTTATGGTTCAATGAATTTGAGGTATAATATATTTTTAAAATTTAAATTTTAGAATTTAAATTTATATTTAAAATTTAATTTTTTAATATTAAAATATAGAAACACATAGAAATTAAAGCAGAAGATTTTTGTCGAACAACACTTGGCATATTTTATGTTTTATTATTGATATATCCAAATCAACCTCGACTAACGAGCCAGCTCGCCTGCCTGCCACGCTCCCCCACCCACCACCTCCTCATCTCGACCGTACACGTTCCATCCTTCTCCCCAGTTCTTATGTCACTCTCTCCTACTCCTTCGACCCTCCACTGTTTGCAAAACTCTTGATTCCCCTCTCATCCAAAATCAAAAGCTTCGATTTTTTTTTCTGAGCCATGTTGCTGAAAGCTGCTCCAGCCTTTTCTTTGTTAAATCCTCATGTGGAAAATCAGGGTCTACTGTTTTCCCTTGTTTCTTCATCTCAAAACTCTCTTTTCCATTCCTTTTCTTCTTCGATCCATCGGCTTTCTTCTCCAGGAAATGGAAGTGGGTCGGTTGTAGTTTGTGCAGCCAAAGGGGCCAACCACAAGCCACTAACTGGTGTTGTTTTCGAACCCTTCAAGGAAGTGAAGAAGGAGCTTGATCTTGTACCCACTGTGCCTCAAGTTTCTCTGGCTCGCCAAAAGTTCACCGATGACTGTGAAGCTTCAATAAACGAACAAATCAAGTGGGTTCTTTTCTATTCTAGTTTGAAGAATGAATTTTGAATGATTTACTTGATTGATGTGTTGACTTTTTTTGCTGTGTAAAAAATTAATTTTTGGCTTATTCTGATGGTTTTGGTGTGTATCATGCTTATTTTCTAATGTTTTGTACATTTCTTTTGGGATGGCAGTGTCGAATACAATGTTTCCTATGTGTATCATGCTATGTTCGCCTACCTCGATAGGGACAACGTTGCACTCAAGGGTCTTGCCAAGTAATTCTCATTGAAAAGTTTTGAGTTTCTTGAGGATTTTGGAACCCTGTTTTTGGTGTTGAGCTAACATCAGACTTTCCCGTGAATAGGTTCTTCAAGGAATCGAGTTTAGAAGAAAGAGAGCATGCTGAGAAATTGATGGAATACCAGGTTCCTTTATCTATGCTTGTCATTTTCTTATTGTTGCTTTTCTGTTGTTTATGCCATTGTTTCCTGATGTGGATTGTTTATTATTTGTCAGAATAAACGAGGTGGAAAAGTGAAGTTGCAGTCCATATTGATGCCCCTATCTGAGTTTGACCATGCAGAGAAAGGAGATGCATTGTATGGTAAGTTGATATTATTAGAGCTTGTGGTTTGTTTGCTAAAATGTGCTTCGGTTCTTATTGATTGCCTTCTGTTTCTGCCTTCAGGTACAATATATCCACATGAATAATACAATGAGATATAGATTCATGTTGTAGCTATGGAAGTATGTTTTTAAATTTGTATGGTTGGTGTGTTCATAATCATAATCATATACTATTAGGAATCTAGCCTAGGAAGAGATATTTTTTGAACATTTGCTTGTCAACTCCCAGAAGCATTTTGAAATTTGTTTTGTGATCACCCCATTATCTTTCTTAATGTTGAATGGGGTTGCATGATAATGTCATATAGTCAAAAGTAGTACAAATGTACTTTAGGTGTTAGGATGTTATATGCGATTGAAGCTGATTGTGTTTAGTTCTTTGGTTCAGCAATGGAGCTCGCCTTGTCCCTGGAGAAACTAATAAATGAAAAGCTCTTGAACCTGCATAGTGTAAGTCTCTCTCTCTCTCTCTCTCTCTCTCTCGCTCTCTCTCTCTCGCTCTATATATATATATATATATATGAGATAGGATCCTCCTACACTATGTAAAACTTGAAAGTTTTACACCTTTTTTAGACCGTTGGATGAATGTAAATGGATGGATGAGATTAACAGTAAAAAATGTGAAGATTATCACTTGAAAAAAAGAAAGAAAATAATCTTAGTCATTTATTATCATCATCCAACGGTCCAAAAAATGGGTAAAAGTAATTGAGTCAAGTGGATCCTAACCCTATATATATATATATATTCTTTTCTATCTTGTTCTCTGTTTGTAATTGTGAATTTTGATTTAGAAGAGTTAATAAGGGCTATGGTCTCATTTATTAGGTTTATGGAATCATTGGGTAAAACCATGTTCAGCTGACATGTTGGCTTTTCACATTGTGCATGTTTCTAAGATGATAGCACACAGTAGTTTTTTTTAACTTGTAGTTAAGACTTTGGTAAATAGGTAGCTGTGCGGAACCATGACGTGCAGTTGACAGAATTCATCGAACGTGAATACTTAGCTGAGCAGGTATACTACAATTTTGGTGGCTCTAAAATTTGCTTTTACCAATGAATACTGAAATCAGGGTTTTGATTCCTCCCTGCTTTCTCTTTATAGGCGGAGGCCATCAAGAAAATAGCCGAATATGTGGCTCAGTTAAGAAGAGTTGGAAAAGGACATGGTAAGAGTCTAAACTTTTTTGGTCTTAGTTTTGTGAAAAGCGCCATCTTTAACTCTAAATCACCATGGTTTCATCTTGTTTCGGTGGGTATTCAGGGGCGTGGCACTTTGATCAGATGCTTCTTCATGAGGGAGAGGAAGCTATTGCATGAGCCTGCAGCCTGCTCCATCCCATATCAGAAGTTGTTTCTTTAAGGTGTAGTTTCAGTAGTTCTTTGTTGAGAGATTTTAGTTGTATAACTAGTGTTTTGGTTGTAAGTAGTAAGTTGTATAAACTGTGTTTTGATTTGGGTTGCAAGTAGTAGTCCATAAGGGATATTTTAAGAAGTCCTTTTAATAAAAGTAGATACATGGATTTCCAGTATAAGGTATTATATTTCCTCCCTTCTCCACAAGGAGTGGGGAAAGTTCACTTTGGAAGATGCCAAACACTCGCAATATGAACTACGATGTCATTCTCCTTTCCCGAAGACTCGACTCGCCATTGGTGGCATGCCGTAAGGTGGTATTGGAGGATTTCCCGTTACTATGATTTTTCATGACTGATGACTTATGTACCTGTTCAATGAAGTAAACAAGCAACTCTTAAGCAAGCTCTCGGTCACCAGACTGTGAAGCTGCTTCCATTGCATCTTTGTAAATCTTGTCCTTCTTTGACAAGGCAATGAACTGCTTCCGTCTGCCTGCCATTTTGTGAATATATGCAGCAACGTGCCTCGTCTCAAGCAGCTCATGCTTCTCAATCTACTCGAGCAATTTGAAAACATCAGAAAGCGACCTAACAACAAACAAGAATGTAATAACAATACTACTTCACCTTTTGTGCAAGGCCAATGATCAAAATTATCATGAAAATCAATAGATTCTCTTGATCTATCATAATCTTCTTCCTAAACATAAATCTCATTCAAAGTCTCATTCACCGCTGACACATTGTTGCTCTGAACTGCAACCATATATGATCAATATATGTCAAAGAAGGACAAGATTTACAAACATGAGAGAAGAATGGGAACTGAATATGCACACATATGAACCTGGTTCCAGAAATTGGAACTAAGCAAATTTACCTGTACTACTAACATTTATGAAAAAAATGCATTTGAAACTAATATGGATAACTATGTAATAAATGATATATTAGAGAAGGATATTTGGCACAATGAAAGTAGGTTGAGTAAAGGAAATGAAGGGAAGACAAAATATATGATGCATGAAAGGTGTTGAAAACTCCTGCATCCCTTTCCTTGACTTTCTCTCAGTTTATTATGTGGCTGTGGCTGTGGCGGTGGCAGTGGCAGTGCAATTGAAATGAAGCCGCAACTGTGTAGCCTGTAGTTTCATTTTCTTGAAAGAAATGCTCGAGGTAAAAGTTTCTATGCTGTAAGTAAACTACAAGCAAGGGAGTTTTGTTTAATCTCCACTCTGTACTCTTCACCGTGCTTGAGTTTTTCCATTTTTTTTTTTGCTAATCAAAAAACTTTTCTCCTCTCCTCAGAGGAAATGAAAGACTTGAAAAATAACTTGGCAAACCTCATAAACAAATGAAAAATAATTGTGGAGATGCGGGGTATCGATCCCCGTTCCTCTCGCATGCTAAGCGAGCGCTCTACCATCTGAGCTACATCCCGAATGACTTCACTTCTAAAATTGTCTGGTTATAAAAGAGTAGAAAAAATTGTTGGAAACTGTCCATCACAAACGACAAGCAAGCAGGAGGAGCAGCTATTGGAGCTTGAAAGTGGAAGGCAGAAACCCTTGGCCTCTTATCTTACGTTATCTCCTCTATTACCTTTAGGACCTGATAGATTAGGGATTATACAGTTATGCATCAAGTTCTGGGGGCTTACTCAATGGTCTGTAGGATTTTAACAGCATGTGGCATAACCGCATCATCCCTAATCTATCAGTTACGCGAGAGGACTAGGAGGGCTTACGAACTCTTGATCGTGACTAGGGTTGGATCAACAACACCCACCATGGTATTGGAACTCATGTTAGACAATGCATCATCTTCTTCCCACGCTATCACTTGATTGAAGCCGTGAGCCTGTAGATATGTTGCTTTCATAGTTTGAAACCATACACACTGAGCATGGTGTTGTGGGGCGGAAGATGGTCATTATGCCAATGTGTAAACGTAGAAAGAAACCCGTATTTTGCAATTTGCATGAACCTTTTTGTCACATTCAACTTTTTAGGAAAAAATAAAAGCAAATCATAGAATATGCTAGAATTCATCCAACTCCTTCAGGGTGGGGTTTGACAGGATATTTGAAAGCTATTACAATTTCACCTAAAACACTCACCATACTCTTTCATATGCTTGCAGAACAAGGTACATGAATTACATGGTAAATGTAAGATATGTACAAGGCAGGATCCTATATCTAAAAACATCCATATTCCATAAGCAATCAAACCAAGCAAAATTACTTCAAAAAGGGGTCTTTTTTCATGGTGAAAAGTAGATACCACACTAACAGTTCACTACAAATTGATTATACATGGTAGAATACACGACTAGTCGAGAAGATGCCCCGAAATATCATGGGATTATGAAGCTAACCATACTTATTAATTGAGAATAACTTTGAGGGGAACACAAACTCCTAGTCCAACGGTTTGTTCCTCAGAAGGGAGGCCCTCGTAGGGAACAAGTTGCACGACCGTGTGAGCATTGAGGTTGTGCTTTTTCTCAACTTCTGCAAATCCCTTGCTAAGAACTTCTTCCGCCCAATCCCTCATCACCCTTTTCTCATCAGATAAATATGCAACTGCTACTAGTTGTTCCATAGCTTTTGATTCTATCTCTAACGAACACTCTGCGTTTATCGACTTGCGGAAACTCTGGTTTATGTCGTCCCTTACTTCCTCTGCAAGTGCATCGAAATCAAATGGCTTGAATACCATATTTTTTATAGATTGATCAAAGAAATCCTGCAACCAATGCATGGGGCTCTCATCGACACAGTCATTGTCAGCGGTGGCGTCATCAGTTTCCCGCAATTCATTGTCTTCAGCTGGAATGTTCAAATCTAGATTCAAAGGCGATGTTCGGTTGGCCCGTTTGGTAATTTCCAGCTCATGCTGCTCTAGACTTTCATGGGAGCCAATCAGCTTTCTTTTATTCAAAAAACCCTGCTTAGAGATGCTATGTCTTCTAACTATTTTGTCATCATGCTTGATCACTATCTGCAGTGGCCAACCCTTGGCTCTCAATATTTTATCCTCGGAATAGTTAGATGCTTGTTGTTTATGAGAAACAACTAGATTTTCCTTGATTAATGTTGAAGTTGTCACGAATATCGCATTGCTGGTGCCGACTTCTCTTCCACGTGAGTCCGAAAACTTGCCGGTTCGGATAGCTTGGGACAAGCAGCTCTGAACCTGAGCATCAGCTTTATCTACATTTTCAAGGAAGACAACAGACAAGGGCTTTTTGCTCAACTCTTCAGCAATATAGTCAACCACAGTCTTCCCACGGAACCTTAAATCATAATTTACTTCCTGGGAATTGAAGAGAAACCGTGTACCCATCTCCAGCCCATCTTGGGAACTTAGATCAATGCAGATGAAATTTTCTCTGCTTCCATATAATATGTCTGCAAGTGCAACAGCAATCATCTTTTTGCCACATCTATCAGGTCCAGAGAAATTCAACCATATATCACCTCTTCGACTGGCTCCCTGACATTTTTCATTTCGTGCACGGCTGTTAGCTACAGTTTGGCAAATAACACTTACAGCTTCAGGTTGCCGTCCAACTCTTTCGGTGACAGCTTTAAAAAGCGTCTTGAAATTGCTTAGGTTAAGCTTTCCACCAAAGTCAGGGGAGGAAGAGGATGAGGACTGAGACGGATGGCTAACGACGGTCCCATTAATAGCATCAACATTTGCAGGAAGGCAACCTGGATGGTTTCAGATTGAAGGTTTCATCAATGTATTGCTCGAGGAAACCGAGCATAAACCCAACCCTAAATCAGTTGTCACAGAAGTCACAGATGTGGGCGATGCTTGACTAGCATCACCAACACTTGAATTGGACAAACTGCAAGGAGATATGGGTTCAATTGCTTCGAAAACATCTCCTTTGGAAGGTTTTCCCCCTAGTTTGGGCAGGAAACTTCCATTTTCAGCCTTGGATACTACAGAGGAAGGGTTGTTTGATAGTGATGTAGACATCTTTCGAAAATCAAGAAGCGAGCATGAAGTCGCATTTATGCAACTATTTTCACCATCTGGTGCATTTCTGTTGTCGCTACTATGACCGTGAGCATTTTCTTGAAAAGTGATTGACTCGGGGCCTGGACGAGTGTGATGAAGGCGTTGGCAAATATTGTCCCACTTCTGCTGCAGCCCTGCTACCATAGTGTTTAATAACTGCCCATCTTTGGCCTGCACTGAAGAGAGACAGCGTTGGAACAAAACATGCAATCCGATTATTTTAAAACCGGTATAAGCATTATAGGTCATATGGTATATGTTATAATTCGAAACAAAAGAAGTATGAGCACTTGAAGTATAAACTAACAGATGCACACCTTCATGTCTAATCCCTTGCTCGCACCAGCATCTGTCATCTGCAACCAAGAAGGCAAAGCAGATTGGCAATGATCCGCCACGGAAACATTGAATCCTCCCTTTGAAACGACAATTGCTTCTTGTTCACACCTCTCGTTGCATTGATGACAGCGGGGTACATGTTGATATGAGCTGCTTAAGGACACCTTCAACTCGGAAGGTGTAGCGAAGAACCCACCAAATGGAACAAACGACTCCATCAAGCTGCAGTTACATAAACTATGAGATAGGAATGGATTTAATACAAAGATGGTAAGAACACATTACACATGGAAACAAATAAAAGTGATTCATCCAATAAATAATAAACATACACTCACCAAATAACCACCCATTACAAACGACTTAATAGCGCACCGTAAGTCGTAACGACAAGATCAAGCGATTCACTCGAAGCTTACAATAGATAATGTCCTATATTAGAGTAGTTAAAGAGTAAACACAACAGCTCTAGTTCAAGAAAACCTCTCTTTGCTTAACTCGGAATTCTTTCTACATGAGCTGCAAGAATCCAATGTCCTATGATAAAATATGCCACAGCTAAGAACCTTAAACACAACAAAATCCCTCAAACTCCAGCGTTTGACAAATAAACAGAACACAAGTACTTCACCAAACATGGCATGCCAACAAAAAAGAAATAAAATATATTATCCATGAAGATCCACAATTTATTTATCTATATACCTGGACTTTGGGTAAGAACGAGCCAATGAATTCCTAACAGAAGTGATGGGCAAAATCTGCAAATCCCAATCTTTCTCGATAGAAGGAAACCTAGTTAAGAATTTCAAATATATCTGGTAACTCGTTGCAGCTCCCAACAACCAGACTTTCCCTCCATAAACTTGTAATAACCTCGTTAACGATCCAACCACATAACTAACTCCATCTTCTTCCTCGACAACCTTGTCATCAGTGTCGGCTTCATCTTTTTCACTTTTGTCGCCAACAAAATTCTTCAAATCCCCGTAGTTCACCACCACCCCGGATCCGGATCCTTCCATTTCACGGCCAATTTCTTCATATTTTGAATCCACCTCCGCTTTATCAGAACCTTCATTAATGCACTTCAAGATACAGTTTTGGATGCAGATTATGTTTAATCCCGGAACTTCTTTAGACAAAGACCCATCTTTTTTTCTCTCCAGAGATTCCGTGAAATTCGCGAGTGCATCGTTTGCGCATACACCGACAAGTAGCGGATTCCTCCTTCGCACCAAAACTTCTCCTATTCTCCTACAGTTTTCTTCTCCTTCGTAAAACGATGCAAACCCCGGGAACGGGAAACTGAAGCCCCGATGACCTGGGATCCGGGTGTTTTCACGACCCGGATCCGAATTTTCTAGATTGCAAAGAAAAACCGGTGGGGCACGTGGTCGGGGGTATCTTAAGAGACTAGGGAGGGGGCGGATGATTGCCAGCTTGATTTCTGAGCTCCGAAAACCCGCCTCGCCGAAGACCCGACTAACAACTGGGTCATCGAGCATGGATAAAATCAAGTGTTGGAGCTCCACTTTGACGCATGAGATGTTATTGGAAGGATTTTGCTGCGACATATCGCGATGAAGGTGGAAATTTTCGGGCTGTCTTCGCTGGTTGGCCTGAGACCGCTTTATCGCGGCCATGAGGGAGTTGGAGACAGGCGGGTCGTTCCTGAGTTGACTCGAGGGGACTCGGTCCAGTGACACGCTAAGGCAAAGCTCCAGCGCCTTGAATTGGAGACGAGGGGAGTAAGCCGCGTTACGGGCACGGGCACAGACGTCGCGTAGTGGGGAGGAAGGGAGAGATAGAAGAGCGGAAACGGCATGGAGCGACGTCGTTTGCGCGTGCCCCTTTCGTCGCGCGACTCTCGCAGCCTCGTCTAGAGCGTGAGCTGCCTCTGGCGTTAAGCATTGCCGCGCTACACTTACCGGCGTAGGCATCGCCGGCTATCATAAAAACAAAACAATTTTTTTTAAAAGTTAAAACTAATATATATTTGTTTGTTTATCAGAATTGCGAGTGTGAGTTTTATAAAAAGAAAAAGGCCCCTCTTAAATGTTTTATGGAGGACAATATATATAATATAAAGTTAGAATTTATTTATAAAATGTGTTTTTTAAAATATAAAGGCTAAATTAAAATTTATTTTTATCGCCTCTTTACTTCCTTCCATTCATCTTACTAACAATTTTCATTATTTCAGATTTTAAAATATATAAAACTTAAAAATTTTGTCTACCTCCTCATATCATACTTCATACTATAATATATAACAGTACCATTTCTTTCTCTATGCTAAAGGAAAGGGCAACTGTTTGCCTGTCTAAGTCGAGGTTAGTGGGTCCACTGTTTGTGGGATCATTTGGAAACAACAGCTGATCAGATAATTCTATTATAAATGACTTATACAGTAATGTATCATTATTCTTATATATAGTAATGTAATATTAATTATTTTAATTAATTTTAAAATTTTAAGGATTAAAAGTATTATTATTCTCTTTTAGAATAAAATCTTAAAAATAATTTTTATATTAATTTTTCAAATTTTTTATTTTTTAATTTAAAAAATAATTAAACTTTTATTACTATAATAATTCTTACATTCGCTTTAAAATCGCGTAAAGTTCACAAATAATAATTGAACTTTGATAAATTATTCAATTTGGAAACCAAACTTTTTAATTACTTCAATGTTACCATTAAACTTTTAGTTTCGTTTCAATGTCACCACTGACCCGTTAATAGTTATTAACAACAGTAAAAATATTTTGTATAATAATACATTTACTAATCCATGGTCATTGAATGAGTAAAATGGATGGATGAGATTAACAGTAAAAAATGTGAAGATTATCATTTGGAAAAAAGATAAAGAAACAATCTTAGCCATTAATTACCATCCTATAACGGTCTAAAAAAGTGTAAAAGTAATTGAGTTTTACACCATGTAAGTATATCATAACCTATATATATATATTGAGATAGGATCTAGTTACACAATGTAAAACTCTTTAAGTTTTACACGTTTTTTGGACCGTTGGATGAGTGAAACGAATGACTGAGATCAATAGTAGAATATGTGAATATTATTACTTGGGAAAAAATAGTAAAGAGTTAATCTCAATCATTCGTTTCCTCCATCCAACGATTTAAAAAAACGTGTAAAGCTTAAAGAGTTTTACACTGTTTAAGTAAATTCTAATCTTATATATTATATATGTGTGTGAAATATTAATAAGTTAAAAAGACGATGCAATATAACATTTTAAAATAATTAACACATGAAAAGTTTTCTCTTAAGTTTTCCTTAGGTTTTCCCCAAGCGCCGCAGCCTATCACTTTTCTTGCCCGTGGCCGACAATCAGTTTTAATACTAGTTGTCGACCACGGGTTCATTATTTTTATGACTTTTTGTTTTTTATATTTTTAATAAGAATCTCTGTTTTTGTAGCACGTGTTTCCTCTGTCTTTGTGGCACGTTTTTTTTATTTTTATGGTTCGTTTCATCTTTCATTTTGGCATAATTTCAGCATACTTTAGCGGATGTTTAGTACTCGTACAGAAATTTTTACGGCGCTAGTTTCTAATTTTGATTCTATCGGTGGTCATAAAAAGATAGATCATCACTCGGTTGATGGTTGTTTCTCGATGTAATCAGACCTGGGTAGCGGAACAATCTGCCTGATAGTTTAGTTTGCTCACCACTCCTTTTTCACTTGGTAAAGCGTCTTGTTTGGGTAGAGACAAGGAGATTCATGAAGATTTTTGAATTTTGTAGGTATGCTAATATCTATGAAAGTATTTACTTTTCTTTGCATCTTAGGGTTTTGTATGAGATTTTGATAAACTAAATCCCATTATTCTCCCTTCTAAATGTATTATATTTAATATAATTTTTATAGTTATTAATAAAATTCAGTTGTCATTGTCAAAAAATAATTAACACATGACGGAAATAATATGAAAATGTAAAAATCTATAGAAAAGTAATTACTAGCATATAATAATTAGTATAAATTCATAATAACTTGAATGATATAGTTACAAAGACATCACATACAATCTCATTTTTTTTATCATTTGTTATGATTTCATGGTAACATCTAGGGACAATACTTGTTTATATTCGCTTGAAATTTTTATATTCACCATCTATTTATCACTCACGGTTGTTATTATTTTTTAAATCCACACCCATTCAAGTATGTAGATTCTCAAATCCACCCCACACTCACAAACTATCTGGATGCCTACCACCCAATTTGTACCCGCCCCGTACTTACCTGGCAAGTAACTACTAATATCGAATTATGTAAAAATAAACTATAGACTTGTGTAAAGAACAATAAAGTTTCACATATTTTATTGATTGATCAAGTGCATATATATATATATATATGTTTATTTTAATACACAAGCTGTATAATTTTTTTTACATAATCCTTCTATAAAATTTAAAACCTAAATCTCAAACCCTAGCACCCTAAACCTTAAACTCTAAATTCTAACTATAAACCTTAAATTCTACACCCTACACACTAAACCCCTAAACCTTAAAATCTAACCTAAAATCCTAAACCCTAAAATTAAAAGTGTATCAAAGTATTTTCCTATATATAATACATTGACACGTGTATAAATTTAAGAAAATACTTTGATACACTTACACAAGCCGTTTAATTTTGGGGTTTATGGTTTTAGGTTAAGGTTTAGTGATCTATTGTGTAGGGTGAAGAATTTAAGGTTTATAGTTAGAATTTAGAGTTTAGAGTTTAGATTTTAGGCTTTATTATAGAATGATTGTGTAAATTTCTTTTACACAACTTGTGTATCAAAATATAATTCATAAATTTAACTACAGTTAACTAACTAGCTATAGCTAACTTAACTAAAGCACATACAACTGAGGCGTGGACAATTATAAAGAAGGTTTATACCCCTAAGATTTGGTTAAATTATAAGGCATGTCCTTTAAAATCTTAGGGTTTGCAAAATAAATTGTGAACTTATTTTTAAATTTATAATGATCCAAAATTCATATGGTAGGTAGTTAGTGGGCGGGACGGGTGGATACGGTGCTGGTAAGGTCTCAAATCCATCACCTACTTACAACCCACAGCGGATATAACTTTTTACATCCATACTCGCCCACTACCCACCAAACTCATACACATCCACAAAACTGTACTAGTCTGCTATCTCTAGGTATAACCCTAAAAACATTTAAAAATCGTAAGTTAGTGTAATGGTAAAATTGTATTTTAGTGTCTTAAAAATATATAATTTACATTTTTGACCCTCTATAAATTAAGATATTTTAAAGTGACACCCCTCGGTTCATGTTAGAGGTGTCTTAAAAATCTTTGCTGTGAATTTGTTGTTTGGTTTTAGTTTGACATTGGATTGTCAAATTCGGCAATAATAATCTGAATTTTATATTCAATTAGGAAGGTTTAATTATGAATTTCAAAACTGAAAAAGCAATATAATTGTTGATAAATGGACGATCATGCGGTAAATTAGACTAATTTCTCAGTGTTGGTCGAAATGTCTGAATTAGTGAACAGAGTTCAGTTCAGTTCTGTTCTGTTCTTCATTTAATATATTTGTAGTCATGCTGTTCACATCCTCTGCTGTATAATTAACTAGTTATCAAGCAAAAGAAGTCTTAATTTGTCCGAAACACAAACTTTATTACATAACCCATATTAAAAAGTTCTATCCCTTCATTTATTTACGAATGCAGCCTCCGCCAGGTCGATGGAACGAGCAAGTCCCGCAGCTTTGTTTTGGCATTCAAGGTGTTCGGCATCAGGATCACTATCCGCGACTACACCAGCTCCGGCTTGGAGATATGCTATCCAATCTTGGCGTCTGGAAGTACCTTTATATGAATAAATCGTGTCGAAGCGTGGTACCGTCGTGAAAACCATAGTCCTGAGAGCTAAGGCTATATCCATATCTCCAGTGAAGGAAATGCCTCCAAATCCTCCGCTATAAGGGCCTCGTCTCGAGACTTCCAACTCATCAATAAGTTCCATAGCCTTCACCTGTTCCAATATCTCAATTTCATGAAAACTGGGGTGAAAATAAACACCTTAGACTAATTACTAATACTAATACAACTCATTGCAATGGGCAATGCTGCCTTGACTCTTGAGCTGTCCAAATCGTAATGTCAGAACTAAAATAAACTTGAAAGCATTCAATCATCATTTGAAAAAACGGGATTTTATAAGCACGTAAAGAACAAGTACTGAACCTTTGGTGCTCCGCTAACAGTTCCAACGGGAAGTGCAGCACGGAGGGCATCCCAACTAGTGAGATGATCCTGCAACTCACCAGTAACCTGCATAATTTAGAATGTTCAAAACAAATTCCTTGGATTGTGGGATTTAAAAACCAAAATGAAGCAAACATCTAATCAGAATACAACATTCTAACATTCTTTGAATCAGAGTGTATCACTCAGACAACAAGAAAAAGAGGACACATTGTCAGTCAAAAAAGTGCTGCAAAATATTAAATGGACTTAGATTGCTAAGAAAAAATGAGTTTCATATTATAGCCAATTTGAGAAAAACTGTCTCATGACTGAATCCTAAATAGATCATTCGAATAACATCACATAAAAATGTTTAAGACAAAGGAAAATTTAGAGCTACCATAAATGATCTAAAGAGTTTAATACTGTTGCATCTGGTTATACATAGAGAGACTTCAGATCATATGTTTAGATGAGAAAAGCATAGTGTCATACCGTGGAGCTTATGTGCATCACATGTGAATATCGTTCAATATTCATCAGCTTCTCCACCTTTACGGAACCATATTTGGAAACCTAAACCAATAACGTGCATTAGAAAACAACCGGTCACACACCTTTTGGCGGTAAAAAGGATAAACTGTTAAGTTTAAAGTGGAGATGCAAAATTCATTTCTTTGGAATGAAAATTTATAATGAAGTACAAACTATAAAGATAGAGCAGAACCAGAGAGATTATCCAAAAAAGCATTGTAAGATATGCATAGTTGAAAGGGAAGACCTTTCCGACATCATTGCGTCCCAAATCAACAAGCATGATGTGTTCTGCACATTCCTTTTCATTACTTAGCAATTGTTTTTCCGCCATCTCATCTTCAGCCGGTGTCTTTCCTCTCCTTGCTGTTCCTGCCAGTGGCCTATTCACAATCTTATTCTGTTCATGCCAATCACAAATAAAGAAATTGAGATCCCAAAATAGCTAAGTGTAGTTCCCTAAGGATTTAAAATCAGTAAGAAAAAAGTATAATAATTTACCTTCTTTACCCTGGTAAGAATTTCGGGACTTGAGGCAACTAGAATACCACCCCTAGCCTGAGAGGGATATGAAATCATAAAATGACTTATAATTCACGGATTCACAACTAAATAAGTAATGAAAGAACAAACTAACTTGCAAGTAGGCCATATATGGACTGGGATTCACAACTCGCAAAGCTCTATATATTTCAAAGGGGTCAGCAAATGTCCGCCGTTCAAAACGCTGACTTAATACAATCTGGAAAATATCCCCAGCCAGAATATGCTCTTTCGCTTTTAGTACAGCTTTCTTAAACTCTTCACTTGCCATATTCGAATTCTTTAAAGCAGGGCCAAAATGACGGGTTTGTAAATCTACAATGCCTGGAGATAGCTTTGGACTGAGAATAAAATCAAGAAAAAAAGGAAACTGGGGTGTCAGAGAAACTAAAAGGCATCCGAACTTAATGAACACAGATGGTACAGTGTAACAGTTGCTCACAGCTCAACATTATGTACTCTAGCCACCAACTTCTCTAGGTGGTCGATTCCCCCAGCGTAAGCTTTTTCAACAGAGGAGTGTCGATCCAACCTCACCCAATGAATTACATATGCTTTCTGCAAATAAAAGGAACTATTAATATTACTCCATATCACTGTCTTCTCCTATGATACTGCTTGCAGAACAAAGAGTATTGGTGATGGAGTAAAAGGAATACCTTTTCCACTTGATCAAACACAATCACATCTTTGTAGAGTCCAAGATGTATATCTGGGAGATTTCTGTCATCATGTGGTGCCTTCGAGAATGGAAGCTTTTTCTTCTCCACATAGCGAACTGTATCATAGGAGAAATAACCAACCCATCCACCTACACATCACGGTAATTACAAATGTGAGTGTAAAGATTTTATAGGGAAACCATATGAATCCACAATAAAATGACATCTGAGTTTTCCTAATATGTTATGAAAACCAAGTACTTGCAAGTTGCAACAGGAAAATCTGCAAAATCCAACACCTAACACCTTACAGGTTAAGACACTAGACAAGTTGCTGATTGAATACAAGAGAGCAGCTTAACTTCAAAATGCTTTGATACTACTGCATGTAAAAATCTACATATTTGCAAAATAGGGTACGTTCATATCTCCATCATTTCTAGCCAAATAAAGAACTCGAGAGCATTTACGCCATATTTATTCAGCAATTATAACCATCCTTTGAGAGCACACATCACATACTTATAATGCTTAATTTTTGTAAAGATTTATTCAGTCAATAAATGCTAAAGAATCGGTTTTTAAGTGTAGATTCCCCATAATAACAGGTATTATATGTTAACCCAATATCATCTGACAAACAGACGGAGTTCTCTACATGACATAAAATATACTATAGCCATAAAACCCGCTAGCAAATCTTAAGAACCATGGAACTCTGTCGTGCTATACGACAAACTGTAGTCGTAAAAGCTCAGCAACCTAAAATTTCATTTCTAAACATCAAACTAAACACAAGAATTTGAGACAGCTATATGTGTTTGGAAAAATGACCATGTTTTGTCGGTACAATGAATATTATTTTACGATCATGTTTTGACCAGTCCTATGAATTTAACTTTTAGTCTCTTCTTTTCCAAAGAAATATAAGCACTGGTTTAGAACCACTCAGCATTCCAAATATGGGGGTAGCACGAATAACTCCTAAACCTGAATTTATTGCATTATCCCCTTTTTCATAACAATGTCTCAGTTTTCATGTGTCACTAAACAACAAATAAGCCGTTAAATTACGAACAAGCCAATAACAAACTAATTATCGATCGATTTTACTCAATTTGAGGATACCAAATAAAAGCAACCAATCAAGATGAGAATTGCAAGATCATCCTCATCTTGTTGGCCACTAAGACAATTCGACACGCGAAAAGAGCAATCATTCTCACCACAAAATGCATCAGGAAGATCGTCAACCAGTTGGGGTTTCCAAGTCTCTGAAATTCTCTTCGGAATACTCATCGGATCATCAATGATCTCTTCAGTCGAACACCCTGCCTCATGATCCATAATGATAACCTTGTTTTCTTTTGCCACAATTTCCATCATCGGTTGAGCTCCAACCACACTATATCGACCCTGTTACAATCAAAATCCAATAAAGAACAAAATCATAAAACTAAACATAACCCGGCAGATACTTGAAACAAAAACAAGCATATGTAAAAGCTCTTACAACACTAGAAGCCCGAGAACCAGGCTCAACCGACTCGAAGAGAAAACTTGGAGCCTCTCTATCATCTTCTTTAACCAAACAACGGTATGCAAGCACTGGGGTCAGCTGATCAGAGAAAATACAGCGATAAAGGGGTACTAAATTCCCTTTTTTGGCCGCCTCCACAAACTTCCTTTCATCAGTAACTGAAAGACAGCCACAAAAAATGGGTTGATTTGCAGTTTGACCAGAATCTAAAATACAATTATATTAATAAAAAACAATCCCCAAAAGAAATCTACTGTTCTTACTTAACTCTAATCCTTAAACTGTTCCTTATTCAATCAAAAAAGTTCAAAAATATATATTATTCCGAGAATTTAAATCTGTCTCCCGCATTGCATTTTCTCAGTAAACAAACAGATGGGAAATCAAGTTTATTCAGATTTCAGAACAATTCAAACTAAAGGCCAAAAATACTTTAGTATTAATAAAAGATTAAAAAATCAAATATAAATAAGATTCATTTTAGTTTCACACTAGTCTAATTTTAAATAAAGCACTTGACTTTCACCATTTCATTCCAATCATTTCTTCCCTTCAATATTAAAATATCAAAATTTTCTTCCAGTTTCACGCATTTTCTAAAAGGCCAAACAGTAAAAAGGAGAAAAAAATGTTTTTTTTTTATAAAAAATACCGAGCGGGGTGCTTGAAAGAGAGCTGCTGCATTTGAGTGCAGTACGGAAGGAAGTTGGAGCGGGAGAAATGCGGGTGACCGGAAGCCGAGAAAACTGATGAGCTGAAGGAAAGAGGCGGTGGGCAAATCCACGGCCACTTTGCAATGACATTGTTAATGGGGAGTTCATGGAGGTAACTGCCATGGAAGCCTGGATTCGCTCGAAACCTTTTTGTAAATTAGAAGGAATGGGACTGCAGAACTGCTGAGTTGGAGAGATACAGCCGTTTCTCACACATTTCACTATTTATAACAGTTTGTCCCTTCACGCACGCTAAGGTTAACAAATTAACAGAAAACCAAAACTAAAACTAAACCAAAAAAAAAACTAAAAACAAGTTGTCAGTATTATAATATAGGGCAAAGTACCAAAATGGTAACTAAACTTTGCTTGAAAATTCAAAATGGTAATTAAACTTTTAAAAGCTACAAAATTGCAATTATACTTTATGTTTTATTATAAAACGGTAACTCGGAGGTTAAACGTCGTTAAGTACCTAATGTGGCTATTATGAAACTTTGTATAATAGCACATTCATTTCTTCATATCTACACATTCAATCAATTTAGTCTTAATTCAAAAAACTCACTAAATTTAGCCCCTGCTATTTACACATTCCTTTTAATTTCTCCCTCATTATTTATGCAAGTTGCGTGGCTAGGAATGTAGTAGAACAACTTTAGAATTTTGCTTTAAGGACCAAATTGAAGAATATGTAAATAATGAGGGCTAAATTTAATGAATTTTTTGAATTAAGACTAAATTGATTGAACGTGTAAATATGAAAGATTAAATGTGCTATTATACAAGGTTTCAAAACAGTCACGTTAATACAGCTGAGTTACAATTTTGTTTATAAAGTTTCAAAACAATCCCGTTAATACGGCTGAGTTACAATTTTGTAACAAAACATAAAGTTTAATTATCATTTTGTAAAATTTAAAAGTTTAGTTACTATTTTGAATTTTTAAACAAAGTTTCGTTACCAATTTAGTAATTTACCCTATAATATTACACAGTTGCCCGGAATTAGAATAGATGTTGAAAAGAATATATTTTTGTTGGTTGGCTTAAATATTATTTTAACCCTTCTCTTGCGTTAAAATTTAATTTTTTTTAATAAATTCTAATTCGAATCTTAATTGTACCTACTTAGAGGGAAGGAGAACGAAAGATTCTAGAAAAAAAAAAATAGGTGTTTCCAATGAGTCTAAAACTCAAAGCTCAAAAGAATATGAGAGAACAAAGATAAACAGCTTAATCAACCGATCAAATATTCTTACTCTTAAAATTTAAAAGTTAACCCCTTTACTTGTTGCCGGTGCATAATTAATTATGCAATGACATAAGTTCTAATCAGAAGTTAATACGATTTCAATGTGATTAAATTTTAGTATAATTTTATTCACGAACAATATATGAAATATAAACTCTAAATAATTTGTCTTATGGAGTTCTGACTGAGAGAGAATTTAGATTTTTTTTATCTTTGTCGTATCCATTTATGAATTTAAAGTGATTTATATCCGGTTAATTTATAAATCAATGTTTTTAAGTTACAATTTAGTTTTAATCTGAACGAATTATTATAAAAAACTGGACTAAATAACTCTTTTTGAACAATTTTCATTTAAGAGAATGACAATTTTACTCTTTAGAACCCACAACCTAAGAGAAGAAAATATACCAATTTAAAATTTTTAACAAATTGCTCTAAAGATTGTCGACAACTGACCTAAATAATTGATTTAGTTAAATGTGAAAAATAATTAAACACATCATTGGTGACTCAATATAAACATAAATGAAGACATATAAAAATAATTCAGATTTAGAATGAGATTTTACACTAAATTCTTCTCCTTTTTATGGTATGAAATTTTTGGTTTTGCCTTACTGGACTTTTATATTTTGGTAATTTTTTTATTGATACTTGCTAAGAAGGGTAAATAAACCCCGTGATTATATTATTAAAGTATAATTTGATATTTTATTATTAAAGTATGATAATTTTTACTTTTATTTTTTATTTTTCATTTAATTTTAGAAAAAAAAATATTTGTACAGGAACAAAAAAAAAACTTATTCCCACTTATATTTTCTTTTCTTTCAATTTTTCATTTACCAAATAACCATTAAATTTATTTTTTTCTAATTTTTTCTTTCAACCTTTTTTTCTTCCACTTTTCCACCCAACCAAGCAAAGACTAAGGGTTTAAAAGAAGATTTTTAAAAATTAATTTAGTGAGGAATTTCAATAGTGTACTGGGATGATGAATTAGGATAATGATATGATTGATCTCTGAACTTTGAGGTTTATACTAATGTGACCCTTGAACTTCCAAAATGTCTAACGTAATTTAAGTCATTAAATTATAGGTCTGATTTTAACGTTTGACGTAAACAATGACATTACAATTAAATAAATTTGTATAATTATACATTTAGACCTCTTTACTTACTCCTTTTATTAATTTAATTTTAATTTTAATTAATGAATTTAATTCACCAACCAGATTATGATACATGCCATCATCTAATTGTTCTAAAACAAAGTATATAAAGATATGATAAATTATGTTTGGGTTGGAAATTGAATCCAAGCTAACAAGGGGGGATAGTACTCCGACAACAATTGGGCAAATCTCTTTTATGTGTTACGTATTGATATCATTTATTATTAAAAATTATCTCATTGGTGTTAAATATCAATATCATCAACCATTCGTCGAGTGCCTTAGGGGGGTGGCCTGATTGAATCGAATTTTGAATTTTTGAAAAAGGATTGGAGTACGGTGGTTCGTTATGTACGCAAGGAACGAAATGGTGTTGCGGACAGATTAGCAAATGAAGAGCAGTCGCGGTGTTTGGAGGTAGACCAGGACGGTTCGGAGCGGCCTGGTGAAGCTTGTGCAGTTCGATTCCGCATGCATAAGGACCACGGAGGCTAACTCTATTCTCTTGAGCATGGTGTTACTAGTGGTTCTTTAGTTTTTATATTATCTTCCTTTGTTTTTGTTTTATTTAGCCGAATTTGGCTTGTTTGTTCTGTCCTGTAAATATTATTATGGGTACTCTTTTTCTCTAATTAAGTTTATGAGTTTTTAATGAGATTTATTACATTCTTTATCAAAATGAACAAATAAATACTAAAACACCATAAATACATAGTTTTCAAAAAAAAAACCATAAATACATGGGTAAACTTTGATACAAGCTGTGTAAAATTAATTTTACACAAGCTTGTGTATTTACACTATAAAAACCAAAATCTTAAATTCCTAACCCTAACCCTAAAAAACTAAACCCCACATTCTAAACCCTAAACACTAACATTAAATCCTAAACACTACAATCTAAACTCCTAAACCTTAAACCCTAAACTAAAACCCTAACCCCTAAAACTAAAAGCCACGTGTAAACTAAAATTTACACGGCCTGTATATCAAAGTTTTTTCCTAAATACATTAGTTTGTGCTTTTCTATTTATTGCGGATTCTAGTTATTTAAATTTCTTTCACAAATTGAATTCTATCAGTTGAGCGTTGGTTGCAGCGTTCGTATTTAATAACTGCAGTGCAGTAATCGTTAATTTGATTAATAAATTTATTTTAGTATTAATAAATACTAAAATACCATAAATACACTGCTTTGTGCTTTTTTTTCTCAAATACAATCTTATGAGATTCTTTGGGTTTTTTTTGTTGTTGTTGTTGCAACGTACATTAATCGTTAATTTGATTATTACATTTCATCTTATACTCAAAAATACTTTTTTTTGTTAAGTACAAATTTAAGCTATGGAAATATCATTTTATTTAATTGTATTGTATACTTTTGTATTTTATATATTTAAACCAGCTGTATATTTTAATGAATTTAATGATATGCATATTACATTTTATGTCATTACATATTTTAATTAATTTAAGAATATATTTGCATGTCAGTAAAATTTTTCTAACTCACCATTAGTCTATATTCTTAGTTGGCATTGTATTATTGGTTAGGGACCATGAGTGATGTTGTGGGAAAGGTCTATAAAATAATTTCTCAAGAAATATAAAAAGTTTATTAAATCTTATTTTTAATTTTCTTTTAAAATAATTTTAATTATAAATCTAGTTTTTAAGATTTTTAATCTTTATTAAAAAAATTTATAGTGTTCAACGTGATATTCAATGATGTTCAACGCACGTGGTAGATACATTCATCTTCATTAGATTCTTTAAAACACCACCACTAAATTATTGATACATTAATTATGATTTATAGTTTTTGTCTAGGTAAACTACATGTAAAGTCACTAAATTATTGGTCTGAATCAAGTTTGACCATTTAATTATAAATTTTATGACCACTAAACATTTAAAATGATTTTAATCAAATCATTGATCGTTAACTTTTGACGAAATGATGACGTAACTGTTAAGCATATTCATATAATTACACATATTTTAATTTAGTTCTATTTTTAATTTACTAAATTTAATTTATTAATCATGTGATAACACATGTTACTATCTAATTGGTCGAAATGTTACTATCTAATTGGTCGAAAACAAAGTAAATAAAGAAATGATAAATTATGGCCGGAGAATTGAATCCAAGCTAACAACATGGACTATGGAGGGCTATTACTACAACAAGTGGGAAAACACCTTTTATGTATTAAGTATTGATAACGTTCATTATTGAAGGTTATCTGGTTGGTGTTAAGTATTAAAAAAATACTAGAATACACTAACAATAAATTGGTCAAATGGGAAGAGTCGTTAGGTTATTTAAATAAGGTTAGAAGTTCGAATCACGATGTTGTGAATGAGAAAAACTAGATTTTATTACACTTTAATGCAGGCACATGATAGGGAGAGGTAGCATGCATGCAGGAAGAAAAATATCAGACTCGTCAGATGAGAGAGCTACTAGTAGCATCAAATGTTTGGACCCTTGGGGTTTTATTGGCTCCAAACCATTGTATTTTCTCTGAAACATAGGGAAAAGATGTGTAAATTTTATTACACTTTACTGCAGTGCAGTGCAAGTGCAAGTGCAGGTGCAGTAGTTTTTGGCACCTTCCAATCTTATCATAATTTTAAAAGTTCCTCTTTTCTTTTTCCTATCATTGATTTGAGGAGTAAAATGGAAAAGATGTGTAGATTTTATTACACTTTAATGCAGGCACATGATAGGGAGAGGTAGCATGCATGCAGGAAGAAAAATATCAGACTCATCAGCCTCATGCATGCATGCATTCTAATTAAGAAGCAGTGAGCTATTCATAAGATAAACAATTTTCTGCCTTTTATATCATCCTCTCGTCACTCCACCTTTTTACCTTTTGCTCTGAATATTTATGACATTTAAGTCAAGTTTTCTCATGACAATTTAAATATCTTTGACATGAAATCTGTCATTTAGCTCATCAAGTTGATGGATTAATTTGGTTTGGCCCTTGGCTTAACTTCAGGCATTGAAAACCTATCAAAAAATACTATTGTTAGGCAAATTTTAATTGATTTGAAAAAGTGACCCTAATCCTCCAATTCATTTTTATTCTTGTTAATTTTCATAATGACATTAATAATTAACATATAGAGGAGTTAGGCCAGCGGTTGGTGTACTAACCCTGCACAGTTCTAGCTTGGGTTTAATTCTCTTGTAGACTGTAATTTCTCATTTTATTGATGTTATCATCTAGAATATGTAAGTAGGGAGCGATAAATTTAATTTGGGTTTGGTTTAGATCAACTAAAAACACAATTGTTAGGCAAATTTCAATTGATTTGAGAAAATGACTTGCATCCTCTCATCCATTTATATTCTTTAATTTTCACCAACAATATAATTTGTAATAATGTTGAGGTGTTGACCCAACTTACACATTGCTAGCTTGGGTTCAATGCCTCTACAGACAATAAATTCTCTTCTTTTTTTTTTATGTCATCGTCCGATTAGTGAGTCAAATTTATTGAATTATAATTAAAAATAAATTAATAAAAAATATAAGTAAAAAAGATCGATTGTATAATTATTATACAAATTTACTTAATTAGTAAAAAATATCTCATTATTACTGAACTATGTGAAGGGATTAAAGTATATCCCTTACTAATTTTAGTATATTTTAATCCTAAGATTCTTTCTACCTCACCCAATTTTTTATTACAGTTTTAGAGAACAAAATTTTGTAAAATTCTCTTAGCTTCACATAAAAATGTTATCTTAACTTCATGCAGTCACTAAAACACAACACTCATGCATATAAAGTGCATATTTATATGCAACACAACAATCTGAGTACAATCAAAAAGTCCATGTTTTATGAGTAAACATATTTGGCCGGTTTAAATTGTTTATTTTTATTCTCTCATTTTTCTTAAATTATGAGTTTTAGACCCACTAAGAGCACTTTCTTTTTCCCCCTAGAGTCTCTCTCTTAAATCTCTCTACCATTCGAACTCATTTAGTCATCTCACTGATAAAGAATGATGTTGTTTCTTTTATATAACATGTATTCCAACAATGTAAATTATATTGTGTTTTCAACGTAATTTAATGGTTTACTAATAAAGCATGATATTATTCTTTTTATATGACATGAATTCGGATAACGTAATTTTTATTATATGTATTTTCAAAAGACTAAAAGTAAAAACATATATTATCAAGCAATCACATCAAAATATATTTTTAAAAAAAATCACAATTCTCACTAGTATTTGGATTACCTACAATTTAGTCATGTACAATGTATTTTAATTCATAATTTCTCCTAATTCACTTTATTTAGAATATATATATATATATTAAGGGTTAGATACATTTACACTATTTAAAACTCAATACGTTTTTTTTGTGATAATAAATTTAGATAAAATTTAAATTTTGTGCTATTATGTTTTAGTTCCTTGTCTAGTTATTAGACTACAATTTAAGCTACATCTTTGTCCTTCGAAGTCTCAAATGTTATTATTTTGAATTTATAAGAACAGTGTATTAAATTTAGAATATTAGTCGTTTTACCTATATAAGACAACTTATGCGAATGGGCAGAAATTTATGTTGGGGGACAAATTTAAAAAAAAAAATTAAGATAACAGAAATAAATTTTTAATAAAAAAATATATATAAATTATATAAAATAAAATAAAATTATATACAAAATTTAAATTTTAAAAAAGATACCGTCCTCTCAGTCTATCCCCGCTCATGGGTGAAATATTAATTGCCTGATTATTTTTTAGCAGTTAGATCCTCTCGGTCCATCTTTGCCGATGGGTGGAATGTTCATTGCCCGATTATTTTCTAGCAGTTTGGATGCATGCTTTTTTTTTTTCAAATTAACGGCGGCTTTTCCTGTTCAATCAATGCCCATCTCCTACTAAAGATTCATGATGAACCATCGTGGCAGACTGCTCCTGCCCATTTTTTTCTTAATTAATTTATTTTCCATCTTGTATTGTGAGTGTAACATAGTTTAATGTTAATAATTTATTGTATACCAAATTTCACATAGTCATCCATTGATCAAAATATGTTTCGTAACGTTTAAAATTTGGCCCTTTTATTAAAAAATGTTATAAGTTGATTTTTTTTTTTTTCGTTTGTAATTTGAAGATAAGTAAATTCGACAAAAGGTACAAACGACGTTAAGGTAGAATTATAAATTTTAAATAAAATAATTTAATCTTTATTCTTTAAATGATACATGAGTGTTTGACAAACGGCTGATAGTTAATAGCTGGTAATTGATTACAACGGTTAATTTGATCAACTGATTTTATTAGCTGATTTGATTAACTATTTATATAAAAGTGTTGGTAAAATTTAGCTAATAGCTTATATGGATAAAATGATAAATAAGGGTATGATACATTTAGTTGTTACGTACATATATGTTTTATAATACTTTAGTCTTTATTTGGGGTGAAATTATTCGGATAAAATGCTCATGATGAAGAATTAAATTTTTTTAAAAAAAATAGTGAATATTTTTAAAAAAATTGATTTTTTTAAATTTAATATTTACAAATATTTACAAATATTAACCTTGTGGAGATTGATACATACTATTAACCTTGTATAAAATATCAACATTACATTTTTTAAGCTTGAAACGATACTGAATTTTATTGAAACAAAAGAATGTACAACTTTGACAATGAAACCACTCAATGAGAGGAATTTGGGGACTACGTCCACCAAAACTCAAACAAAGAAAAAAATAAAAAGAAACCCAAAGTCGCTACAACAATCAAAGTTTTATTTTGAATTTGACGTCTATATCTATAATGATCTAATAACCGTCAATAGTACTCATTTGTCTCTATCCAACTAGACAATTTTGAGATGATGGAGTGACGAGCGAACTAAAGCAAACTTACAGGCTGCTTCAGCAAAACAAATCTGAATACATCGGTAAACAACCACGAAAAGAGGATCTAACCTTGAAAGAACACCGACATCCGCAAATCAAATACGAGCGACGCGAGAATCTCCACACAATCGCAGATCTACCGCAGAGGTAGGCGAACAATGTGCCACAAGAACAAACTGAAAGCGTGCCACAAAGGCAGATAAACTTGCACAAATATGTGAAAAGAAGAAACCAAATAAAAAGAATTTTTATTAAAAATTTAAGATAAAACTGAAAGAAAAATAATAAATTAAAGCGAGATATAAAAATATGAAGGATACAGAACGTCGATAGTCTAACAGCAAAGTTGGTGCCGCCGCCAACCAAGACAAACTAAAAAAACAAGCGACCAGGAGAGGAGAAGAGAAGATGAGGTGGCTAGAGTTTGAAAGCTACAACTAAAAAATATACTTTCTTTCCCTATATATACATAAGTAACATTTATTGTTTTGCTATATTTTCTTAACTAAAATATACTTGAAAATCTACAACTAAAAAATAGAATAATAAAATAAAATATCAACACTATTTCCTTAGATTAGGTTTTATGACAAAGACGTAATTACGGAAATAACAAGGTCAAGTGTTGGACAATACAAGGTTAATTCAAAATCATCGATAGAATAATAAATCAAATAAAATAATGAAATAAACGAAAACAGTTTAATTCGAAATACAGATTCGAAATAACCATAATCGAATGACTGAGGCCTATAGAAACGCAATTTTCTTAAGACAGATTCGACCGCTCCTGGGTGCTAGAGATCTTAAGTCGTTAATCTCTCAGGATACAACAGTGGATGATCTTCAACAACAGCACTGCCGGAGATATCACGAATAGAAACTTGCATTTGACAATCACCGAAAAACACAATGCAATTTTGAAAGAGAAAAGATTTTTAAGTTCTGTTTAAAACAAGAGAATGTCATTTTATTTATAGGAGAGAATTAGGTTAAACGTGGGAAAATAAAATATTTCAAAAAATTACTGGCCATTAATTATCCGGATATATTTCCGTAAATTTCAAGCATTATCTTTTTAATATTTAAAATTAAAATTAAAAGTCAGAATATTATCAGATAAATATGCTTATCTTAAGGAAAAAATAATTCGAAGTGGGTAAAATATTTGCAGGCCCACGAAAGGCTCGACCGGTCCGGATATTCGCATCGCCCACGTTGTGTGGGTGCGCCCCAACCCGAATAGGATTGACTCGCACCCCTTGCGCGCGAGACACATTTTCCATCCAAGTCATTCAATGACCACAACTTGAGTATGTGTATATAAACACTTCCCATTCTATTTATCCCATCAATGTGGGATTAGGGGTTTTCATTTCCTTATTCAATTCACAACTACCTTACTTTGAGCATCAAATTCTCATTCATTACTCAACCGTTTTGAGCTTTTGAGATACTATTGTAAAGGTCTCATGGAGTAGAATAAGACCCAAAGAATCCCTATTTGAAACTCCACCTTTACATATTCAAAATATGGCTCAAAGTTACCATTTCCTTCACATTTTTCCAACAATCCCCCACATGAATGAAATTAATAATTTTTTTATCAAAAATATTTTGACTCGATGTGGTGATAAATTCTACGATTGATAGTTGCATAGGATAGATATGTTTCTTCCTTTGAACATTCCCTTGTAAAAGTATATTTACTTTACTAGCTATCTAGTAGACGTGATGTCCTTGAACTATTCAACCGTTTGTGTAAATGATGATATACTCCACACAACTACCTCTCTAACAAGAGTATTTGTTCTCATGGTTATGTTCATATGGCCATGGACATCGCCTGGTTATGTGAGAGTTTGAGAGAACTCTGCCCAATAGTCTCCTTGAAGCGACTCCACTTCATTCTCACATAGGTGACTTATGTTGTTTGGCTCTCCAAAACACATAATGGTCATTAAAATCTGTTGCTTAGCCTATTCCATTTTAGTCACTGTTTACATCATAGGAACGGACTTGGGAGAGGAACCCCCACAATGATCGTACAGGTCTATACAATTAGGTTGTCCCTTTGAACCTAGATATTAGGATCTCCAGTCAACTAAATAGGGTTTTCCTTCACATAGAGCCTTTATTTTCCATGGGCTTCAATCTCATTCCTTTAGATGTTTTCTTAACTTGATCTCGATTTAACTCTTTGGTTAGTGGATCCGTAGCGTTATCCTTTGATTTTACATAATCAATAGAGATAACTCTATTTGAGATCAGCTGTCTAACAGTATTATGTTGGCAACGCATATGTCTCAACTTACCGTTGTACATACAATTTTGTACCTTAGCAATTGTTGCTTGGTTATCACAGTATATAAATACTGTGGGCACATGGTTCGGCCATTAAAAAATATCCTCAAGAAATTGCCTAAGCCATTATGCTTCTTCTCTGGATTTATCTAGAGCAACAAACTCAAATTCTATTGTGGATCTGGTTATGATTGTTTGTATTGAGGATTTCCACGACACGGCTCCTCCTACCAAATTGAAGAGATATCCACTTGTGCCCTTGGTATCTTGAATATCAGATATCCAATTGGCATCGAAATATCATTCTAAAACAACAAGATCTCTGGAATAATGCAATCCGTAATCTTGAGTATATTTGAGATATCTCAGTATCCTCACAATAGCTTTCCAGTGGTTTTCACCTGGATTACTTGTGAATCTGCTTAGACTACTCACAGTAAAAGCAATATCTTGTCTAGTGCAGCTCATGAGATACATCAGACTACCTATGACCCTTGTATATTTCACTTAGTTAACACTTTGGCCTTTGTTTTTAGACAAATGTTGACATGTGTCTATTGGAGTTTTGGCTATACCCAAATCATCATTGCCAAATTTCTTAAGGATCTTGTCCATATAGTGGGACTGAGTCAATATGAGACCTTTAAATGACCGTTTGGTTTGGATTCCCAGAATCGAATCGGCCAGTCCCATATTCTTCATGTCAAATCTCGAATTTAACATGTTTTTGGTACGTTTTACCATCTCATTGTCGCTTCCAACAATGAGTATGTCATCAACATATAAACATAGGATAACATATCCAATGTCTATAGTTTTGACATATATACATTTCTCACACTCGTTTATTTTGAAGTCGTTTGTCATCATAACACTATCGAACTTCTCATGACATTATTTTGGTGTTTGTTTAAGTCCATATAATGACTTCACCAATCTACATACTTTTCTTTCCTGACCTGAAACTACATGACACTCAGGTTGTTCCATGTATATTTCCTCATCAAGGTCTCCGTTAAGAAATGTTGTTTTAACATCCATTTGATGTACTTCTAGATTCCGCAAAGCGGCAATTGCAAGTATCATCATTATGGAGATTATCCTTGATACATGAGAATATGTATGGAAATAGTCAAGACCTTCTATTTGTCGGTAACTTTTTATTACCAATATGGCCTTGTACTTATCAATTGTTCCATCTGCTTTTATTTTTCGTTTGAAAATCCATTTAGAACTTAGTGGTTTAATTCTCGGAGGGAGATCCACTAATTCTCACGTATGGTTTTGCATGATGGAATCAATTTCACTCTTAATGGCATCTTTCCATAAGGTGCATCCAGAAGAACATATAACATCACTATACGTTTGAGGTTCAGCCTCTAGCATGAAAGTTAGAAAATCCGATCCAACTGATTTTCCTACCCTTGCTCGTTTACTTTTTCATAGCTTTATTTCAAGCTTAATCCCTTGTTGATCTTTTGTGCTATCTTCATTGTGTAATACCCTTTTTTCGTCCAGGTTTATAATCTAATTAAAATTCCAAAACATTATATACATATATTGTCACGGGGCTAGATTTGACCCTAGCGGATCCGTACGGCCTTTGACGCCTTTGACGCTAATCGGTCGATTCCTACGCCTAAGTCAGCCTTCAACCAACCTAATGAGTACTTCTGCTCGACAACGACTCCGACAAGCTCTCCAAGCTTGGATGGATCTTGTCACGGGCTAGACTTTTGCCAGACGAATCATGCGGACCTTAGTCACTTTCTCGGTTTAAACGTCGACTAAGTCACCCTGAAATCCCTTGTCACGGCCTTAGGTGAAGCACTCTCGATAAACACCTAACTCAGCCAGGATTCTCGCTCCGGAAGATCAAACACTTCCCGAAGCCCTCGAACGAAAGATTGTTCTAAGCGAAAACTAATCAAAGAACAACGAAAAGAGATTAGCAACACGAACAACGAAGAACACTCAAGAACAATGAAGAACACTCAAAGAGTTTAGAGTAAATGCTTCTTGTATTACTCAAAGTGAATGAATAAGTGAAGTAAAGTGAAGTGAAGTGATTTACAAGTGAGGAGGGAGCCTCTATTTATAGTTGAACTCCCCTACATCCAACGGCTCAGTTTAAATTACATCGACGGTCGAGATTGATCTTATCTAATCAAATCTCAATTCAAATATCTAATTATCACAAACATTATCTACAAATTATATTTCAAATAAATGGATGATGCTTTGACCAAATTACCCTCTTGAATCCTCTATGGATTTGGCTAAGTCCTGTGGGCTTGCGGGCTCTTTAGCATTCTCCAAGTGTCGAGCCAAGTGTGATGGTCTTGGCAAGCCCATTACACCGCGTAAACCCTCTTTGGCTGATTCTTGCTCCAACGCCTCGGTCCCAAAGGTTTGGTCCACGCCTTTCTCCAAGTGCTGGACCAAGTGTAATGGTCTTGGCAAGCCCGTTACACCGCGTAAACCTGCTTTGGCTGATTCTTGCGCCAATGCCTCGATCCTAAAGGTTTGGTCCACGACATTCTCCAAGTGCTGGGCCATATTTGGCAAGGCCGTTACGTTTCGCACAACCTCCCTATCTGACGCTTGCGCCAATGTCTCGATCCAAAAAGTCTGGTCCGTGACATTCTCCCCCACTGGCTGAACTACTTTGGCACTCGTAGTCGAACCACGGTTCTCACTTCACTTGGCGGCATTGACACACACAATCGCCCCCAGTCTCGCTACTTCACCCTTTGACTCGTCTGTTGTTTCCACCATGGCAGCTAGGCAGTTCTTCTCGGGATATCCCCTTATCAAATGAGGACCATCACAGAAGTAGCACTTCAACTTCTTGCTCCCCTTCTTTTCTGACATGGACTTAGCCTCACCATTCCCCTTGTCTCTATAATTGGGCCTGGTTGACTCAACACTTGCATGCTTGCATTCTGCGGGCTCGGTTAGAGATTCGGCAACCACGAAAGCCTCTGAAAGTCTCTGGGCATCTCTCTACTCTACTACGAGCTTCGCCCCCGGTCTAAATCCCTCTAAGAAGGTCTTGAGCGCATCACATTCACTCATTGCGGTCTTGCAACTGAGCAGCTCCCTTTTGAGCTCATCCGCTTCTTTCCGCAAAGCTTCCATCTCAGATTCACTAGCATTACTCCCTCGAACAGTCACCAACTTGTTGAGAACTTCGTGTCTCGTCCTTGAACAGGTCATCTATGGACTCTACTTCGTCAAGACTGGACTCGAAAACACCTTGGGTCTGCTTGGCCTCCTCTTCGAATTTCTCAAGTCTAAGAACCCTCTTTCCCAACGACTCCAATTCTGCCTTCATTGCCTCCACTGCATCTTGAAGGGAATTATCTTGTTGGTTCAACTTCTCGTACATCGAGTTGAGAACTTCTTGGATCTCCTTCGCGGTTTTCTCCTTAGAAGAATCCTCCTCTTTTTGCAAAGCCCCTATCTTGGCTTCATAAGCACAACTCTCTCTAACTATCTCTAACTTGTTGAGGATGCGTTGCGTCTCGTCATTGAACTTGCCCTCCATGTACTCTAACTTTTCAATACGTGACTCCACAACACTTTGGATCTTTTTGGCCTTCTCTCTTAGAGTTTCCGATGTAGCCTCTAAGGAATCGCCACGCTCAGATATCTTTACATCCAAGCCATTAAGAGCCCATTGAACCTTCTCCTGGATCCCTTCCAGAGACTCTAACATCTCAAAATTCAACGAACCCAGCTCCTCAAGGTTTACCGACTCTAGCTGTTCAAACACCACCTTGGCCTCCTTCTTGAAGTCCAAGAGTTTATCGACCCAAGCCTCTACGATCGCTATGAATTCAAGATTCGATTGCACCTTATTTTCAAGACGGTTGCTCCTCTCGTCAAATTCATTAAGAGTCTTCCTTACATCGTCCATTGTCAGTGTCTTCTTCGTTGGTGCCATCTCAATCACCACTTTGCCACGAACTAGTCTGATCCCTGATCACTTCGACTAACTCAAATGCAAATCACCACCACACTTGACTACACCTGCAAGCTGGCTTGAACGCAAGTCCCTTCCTCGACTCGCTCTGATACCACTTGTCACGGGGCTAGATTTGACCCTAGCGGATCCGTGCGGCCTTAGACGCCTTTGACGCTAATTGGTCGATTCCTACGCCTAAGTCAGCCTTCAACCAGCCTAGTGAATACTCATGCTCGACAACGGCTCCAACAAGCCCTCCAAGCTTGGATGGATCTTGTCACGGGCTAGACTTTTTCCAGACGAATCGTGCGGACCTTAGTCACTTTCTCAGTTGAAACGTCGGGTAAGTCAGCCTGAAATCCCTTGTCACGGCCTTAGGTGAAGCTCTCTCGACAAACACCTAACTCAGTCAGGATTCTCACTCTGGAATATCAAACATTTCCCGAAGCCCTCGAACGAAAGATTGTTCTAGGCGAAAGCTAATCAAAGAACAACGGAAAGAGATTGGCAACACGAACAACGAAGAACACTCAAAGAGTTTAGAGTAAATGATTCTTGTATTACTCAAAGTGAATAAATAAGTGAAGTGATTTACAAGTGAGGAAGGAGCCTCTATTTATAGTTGAACTCCCCTACATCCAACGACTCAGTTTAAATTACATCAACGATCGAGATTGATCTTATCTAATCAAATCTCAATTCAAATCTCTAATTATCACAAACATTATCTACAAATTATATTTCAAATAAATAGATGATGCTTTAACCAAATTGCCCTCATGAATCCTCCATGGATTTGGCTAAGTCCTGTGGGCTTGCGGGCTCTTTAGCATTCTCCAAGTGTCGGGCCAAATGTGATGGTCTTGGCAAGCCCGTTACACCGCGCAAACCCTCTTTGGCTGATTCTTGCGCCAACGCCTCAGTCCCAAATGTTTGGTCCACGCCTTTCTCCAAGTGTTGGGCCAAGTGTAATGGTCTTGGCAAGCCCGTTACACTGCGCAAACCTTCTTTGGCTGATTCTTGCGCCAATGCCTCGGTCCCAAAGATTTGGTCCACGACATTCTCCGAGTGCTGGGCCACATTTGGCAAGGCCGTTACGTTGCGCACAACCTCCCTATCTGACGCTTGCGCCAATGTCTCGATCCAAAAGGTTTGGTCCGTGACAATATACACCAGCCAATATACAAATAATAATAAAGCCCAAGTTTATATAACTATCAGTCAATGTTACATACACCCAAATCCATTAACCATTTACAAAAATACACATGTTACATTAAGCCAAAGCCCAATAGCCTAACATCCTAGACCTAATTCAGATAACACTAACCCTAAACCAATACACCAACCACCAACCTTTCATCTCCCAGTGACCCTTCAATTTCGGCCTCGTTGGCAGCCACATTCTCGCCACATCATCATCACCTCAGCGCCATGGCAGCAGCGGCTCCCATGTCCCCAACCACGTCAGCAAGCCATCCATCCTCTGGTCCCTTCTCGTACGAGCCTCACATACAAAACAAATCAAAACAAAAATCTAAGAATTTCAGGGCATTAGGGGACAATTCGGCAAAATCAGATATGCACAAGAATGCAGCCAAAAAAATAGCAACCAATGCGATTTTATGATTGTATTTTCCTTTTTCTAAAATATGTAATATTTCGGTTATAAAACCGAACTCAAGCACTGTAAACCCTCAGGGAGAAACGGGGACAATATCAATACAAAGCAAAAAAACTTCTTCATAGGTATTCTCTTTTCAATTTCGCATAGCAATTAGGGTTTTATTTTCTTCTTTGATTATCAGTGAAGAACCAATTTTCTTCAATGGTTTCATATTTTAAAACGTAAAACTTGGGTTTTTTTCTTCAGATTTCCAAAAACAAAAAGGGGGCTTTAAAAAGGGATTTCATAATCGATCTGGGGCTTTTAATTGCTGAAAAAATAGAAAGGGGTTGGATCTCTTTTCGATTTTACTTTCAAACCAAGCCCTAGATTAAAAGGAGAAAACCAAAACAAAAGGGTGGTGTTTGAAGCTTACCTTTTCTGGCTGCCATGAGCGATCGGCGAAGACGTCGCCAATGAACAACAGTGAAGGGTAACTTCGGCTTCAGTCAGAACGAGGAAAGGTTGAGGGGAGCTTGCCTTTTGTTTTCTCTCATGGCGTTTCAATTTTCAAAAGAGATGGATTTGTTTTTAGCATCTAATTACCCCTTTATTTCGTTCAACATAGTGTTTTTAATTCAATGTAATATCATTCTTTAAATGCCTTTCCTTCTCTTTTCTTTATGTTCTCAGATCTTTAGTTTTTATTATTTTAATTTTTGCCTGAATATCTTTGAAGTTTGCATTTGATCATTCTTTTACCCTGTTTCCATTCTTTTTCTCCCCCGCGTCTTGCCGTTTGGATCTCCTGCATTCATTTTAGGTATATATTCGTATATATATCTCTATGTATATGTAAACAATGTAATATATTATATTAGTATTATGTATATTACGCATATATAACTATATATATTGCCTATGTATATATTATTCTTATCTATATTATATAGTACTTATATTATGTATGTGGTATGCTTTATATATATATGCACGTTATTTACATACATTTAAATTCTCTTGTTCAATTACGATTCACCTATCGGCCTTACAGTGACCCGCAACGGGATGTGACCAGTATTATTTATGGTTCGTTTAGCGTAGCCAACTAATACTTAACATATAACTTTTAACATTTAATTTTTGTTTTTTTTTAATTTTCGCACTTTAATTTCTCGTATTTATTTTACGCATTTCTTTGGTTCGAACTGGTCCTTTTTCAATTTTTTTTCTTTATGTTATTTGTTTTTACCATGTTTATGTTTAATTTCTTTATTTTTTTATGACGTACATTTTATTTGTCATTCATTTAACATTTTAATTAATTAATCTTTAATTATAAAAAGGAGGTATTCATTAATTTTGATATTTGTATCCTAACAGTCCTAGCTCAATGGATGTTGACCGAATATTTGAATTAATTATTACTGTTCGAAGGTAAACATTAACTAAAAGTTGACAGATCCCAACATCATGTTTAAATGCTTATACCATGCATAAAGGTGATTGTACGGAGTTTGAACTCTAAATTAACACGGCAGTCGGGCTTATTCGATGTCGGTTTAATATATGATCCGTTGTATCGCCACCCTTATTAATTAAATGTCAAATTAATTCAAGCCCACCAAATTTTAAAACCCACTTATTAAGGTTTATATTCAAGTAAGGACATTTAATTAAAGTTGATTTAAATTTCAACAATTTCCAATGGTTAAAAGCAACATTTGATTTGGTACCGATTTCGGGGATTGTGGGGTGTTAATCCTTCCCCACACATAACTAACTCTTGAACCCTTTCAAAACAAAGTTCTAGTTTTTTCTGGTGTCCGACCTACCTTATTCAAGTGGCCGGTGGCGAATCCAAGTCTTCATTATTTTCCAAACGAAAAACGATTTTTCAAAGGATATCCCCTTAAATCAAAAATTCAAAAAACATGAGGATACCCCCGTAGTCGACAACGTATATATTTTTGGTTGCTACACATTGATAGTCTCTAAAGTTCGTTTCATTGAACTTCGATCAACTTCTCTCCCTTTACAAGGGAATACATTTTCAAAGAATGATGCATTCTTTGATTACATTATAGTGTTTTCGTAAATCTCAGGATTCTTTGATTCGTACACAAAAAACCGATAGGCATTGCTATGTTCTGCATAGCCAATGAAAATATAATCCACAATTTTTGGACCTATTTTCATTTGTTTTGATAATGAAGATATTACCTTTGCAAGACACCCCCCATATTTTTATGTAGTTTTAGGAAGGTTTTATTTCCTTCCATAACTCATATGGTGTCTAATTAGTTGATAGAACAACTTTTCTCAAATTAGGCACATTTTAAAGATCCAATTCTTTTCGGAAGTTATCTTCAAAATCATTATTCCCTTGAATGTTGCAACGTTACTCACATAGAGTTTTCTCCCCAAATTAATCAAATTATTAAGTTTTGGTTTCAACATCCTACTTATAAAGAATAATTCTTCTATAGCATCTTTGCTTTTGAGCAAAACACTAGTTCATTTTATCATGAAGGTAATGAATTTTCCTTCAAACACTTGTTTGTCATATCAATTGTTATGAGAAAATATTGTCATAACATTGATCTATAGTCCGAAGACTTGCTCCCCATCTTATGGCAATTGAAATTTTTTGTTTCTTGAACACAGCCTAGTTTGCGGTTTGAAGTCATTTTTTTTATTTCCGCTATGTTTGCCATGGTAATATTTGCCTTGGCAATATTTACCTTAATAACATTTGAAGATGGTAACAAAATTTACCTTATCCTCTCTAAATAATAGGAGAATCATCCTTCAAATCTTTGACCAAGTTTGTCATGGTCAGATATGCAACATCTTTTGTTGCCACGTTTGAACTTCTTTCCAATGAATTTCACTGATTTTTTCATTTGTATTTATGGTCCAAAGACCCTCACAATTCTTTAGCCATTTTTAAACATTGTGCACTTCATAGCATGCATTATTATAGGCTTTAAGAATTTAGTTTTGACATAGAGAACAAAGTTCTTCTATGCTTTGATTCGTGACCTCGGTCGGAATCAACACTTTTACTTCTAGAAATAATTTCACCGATTTATTTCCAAAATTGAATCATACTTGATTCTTAAGAAATAATAAAATTTGTGTTATTTTTTCCCAAAATAAATTCACCAATTTATTTTAAGATTGATTCATTCTAGATTTCCACAAAATTAAATCCAACAAATTATTTCTCTTAACAAGATAGAATCAATGCATAATTCTAGCATAGAAATAAATTTAATGATTTATTTCCTTTGTTAAATCTTCTGTTAAACATCGGGATTAGTAGCACTAAAACTCACACCATAGATATCAAGGCAACAAAGTTCAAAAGGAATTAATCTTTTAATTTTGTTGATTCTTGTTTTGGAAAAGATTACGTAAATCCGTTAAAGCGGCAAGAAATAAATCCTGAAACGAATTATTTATGAGATTTTAGTTTCCCAAATTTCGCCTGAGTATCTTGTTCGTCTCTATAATTTTCCAAGGAAAATTATAATAATACATAGTGTTGCCAAAAACACACATAATAATAATTTTAATAATTATTATTATATCATAAGAATAAAATATTCCTTTCGTGATCCATCTCCTATTGAGGATCATTTTAACTTCGCAACAAAGCTCTTTCTTTTCTTTTGTTCTAGAACAACAAAGAAACAAACCCGGAATCAATAATAATTCTAATAAACTGAAAATTAATTATGTTGATTCTTGTTTTGGAAAAGATTACGTAAATCCATTAAAGCGGCAAGAAATAAATCCTGAAACGAATTATTTACGATATTTTAGTTTCCCAAATTTCGCCTAAGTATCTTGTTCGTCTCTATAATTTCTCAAGGAAAATTATAATAATACATAATGTTGCCAAAAACACACATAATACTAATTTTAATAATTATTATTATATCACAAGAATAAAATATTCCTTTCGTAATCCATCTCCCATTGAGGATCATTTTAACTTGGCAACAAAGCCCTTTCTTTTCTTTTGTTCTAGAACAACAAAGAAACAAACTCAAAATTAATAATAATTCTAATAAAATGAAAATTAATTTCATTTTTTTATTTTAGTTTTTCACAAAATTCGTAACCCAAGTTACTTCTAACGATGATTTCTGTAGAACAGATTTGTCCCGTTTATTTTGAGATTCAAGCACACTCGTTTAATATGACATGATTACTCCTGAAAACGAATTTATTTGCTTTCTCACAACCGTGATTAAATCGAATCGCCTTGTAGAAAAAGAATGTCTTAAGATTGTTGAACAATAAAAGGTTAATTCGAAATAACAGATAGAATAATAAAACAAATAACATAACGAAATAAACAAAAACAATTTAATTTGAAATACATATTCGAAATAACCAGAATCGAATGGTCGAGGCCTGTAGAAACGCAGTTTCCTTAAGACAGACTTGACCGCTCCTAGGTGCTAGAGATCTTAGGTGGTCAGTCTCCCAAGATACAACAGCAGATGATCTTCAACAGCAACACTACCAGAGAGATCACTGACAAAATTTTGCCTTTGACTATCACCGAAAAACACAATGCAGTTTTGAAAGAGAAAAGATTTCTAAGTTCTGTTTAAAACAAGAGAATGTCGTTCCATTTATAGGGGAGAATTAGGTTAAATGTGGGAAAATAAAATATTCCAAAAAATTATTGGTCATTAATTATCCGAATATATTTTTGTGAATCTCGAGCATTATCTTTTAATATTTGAATTTAAAATTTAATTTTGGAATATTATCAGATAAATATGCTTATCTTAAGGAAAAAAATAATTCGAAGTAGGTAAAATATCTGCAAGCCCACAGAGGGCCCAACCAGTCCGAACATTCGCGTTACCAACATCGTGCGAGTACACCCCAACCTGAATGGGATTGATTCGCACCCTTTTGCGCGCAAGGCACAATTTCCATCCAAGGACCACAACTTGAATAAGTGTATATAAATACTTCTCATTTCATTTATCACATCAATGTGGGATTGGGGGTTTTCATTTCCTTATTCAATTCACAACTACCTTACTTTGAGCATCAATTTCTTATTCATTACTCAACAGTTTTGAGCTTATGAGATACAATTGTAAAGGTCTTATGGAGTAGAATAAGATCCAAATGAATCCTTTTTCGAAACTCTACCTTTACACATTTGAAATATGGCTCAAAGTTACCATTTCCCTTACATTTTCCAACATCAAGTACCTCATTTAACATCTTATTTTACAAACCAACTATTCCAATCTGCTGAATTTTCTAACATTTTCTCTTTTAGCTTATTTTGCACAATCAACTCTTTCAAAAAAGTGTATACCAAACACTAAAAATGAAGAGTTTGACTAACAATCAGCTATTTATGTCCAAATAAGTTAAAAACTCTCCAAAAAGTTATTTATCAAACACCCCATATAAATTAAATCCCAATTATTATAAAAGCATAAATATTTGTGGTCATGAATAACTGAACCACTACATAACTCATATGATGAAATCTAAAATAAAATAAATTATATAGATTCATCTAAGCACTTAGGTCTCATGATCTCAACCTTAACATTCCAATCAAGATCTCATTTGCACCCATCTCTCTCTCCCTATATATAAATAACATTTATCGTTTTTATACAATATTTAAATTGTTCATAATTCTTTACATCTTTTAATTAAAGACAATTACCGCAACACCAGACTTGTTCTATAGCGGCGCTTTTCGTGGTGTTTTTAGAACAAACGCCGCTAAGATTTTACTTATGCCGGCGTTTAAATGACAAACACCCTAAAATGGCAAATTTTGCGGCGTTTTGAGGGCAAACGCCACCGTAGAAAAACAATTAGTGGCGTTGTTTTAAAAAACGCCGCAATAAGTCTGGATTTAGCGGCATTTTATTTCATAAACACCTTAATAGGTGTCGTGTAACTGGTGTTTTAGCAGCGTTTGATATGAAAAACGCCGAATAAGTGTCCTCTTAGTGGCGTTTTTCTAAAGCGCGGCAATAAGTCTCGTTTAGCGGCCTTTGTTATGAAAAACGCTGCTATAGGTAAAATTAAAACTCACCGTTTTTACTATATCTCTCAAAACTCAGACTTCTATTCATATCCCCAAATCTACCGTGCTTCAAATCCCTAACTTCTCCCAGCCTCTCCTCGTCGTGCTGCTCATCAGCGTCGTTCCTGGCCATTCGCCTCGCCGTCGACCGTCCCTAAGGCCGCTCGGCTGCACCAGCAAGCAAACTGCAGCAGCAAGCAAGCCAGCACCAGCAAGCAAGCTAAACGGTAAATTTCACTTTCATGTTGTGTTGCCATGTTGTAGAGGTTGTTAGTTTCTTTGGGTTAAAATTCCCTAATCCCCATCTATCTCTCTTTGGGTTAAAATTATAGGGTTTATGTGTTTCTTTCCTCTTGAAATCATAGATTCCATGTTGTAGGTTGTTAGTTTCTTTGGAGGGTTGGTTATCTGTCTTTGAGCTTGGAAATTAGGTCTGCTGCAGAAATCGTTTTAAATTGTCTAGCAAAACAAAAGGGTTTAGGCAATTTCATCTTCTTTCCTGATGATTTGATGTAAGTTTAGTGAAGGTGTGGGAAGTGGTTTGCATTTTCATGTGATTTTTATTTGACTAACACCATGATAAGTATAATGTACATTTTTGCATTTGTACTTTCGTAGGGTTATCTGCTGAAATATTTTGAAGAATTGCATGTTTAAATGAGTCAAATGGTCCTTATTGATCTTCTCTTCTTGTGAGAGGGCCTTATTTAACTTTTATATTTGAGCTCTAATTATGTTCTGATTAATTTTCAATATCTCTTTTTGGCTTTTGTTCACTATGTCGAGTTTGGAGGAGCCACTCAGTTTTGACAAGCTTCCTAGCATGAGTACTATTGATAGGATTCAGAGGTTCTCAGCTGGTGCTTGTCGGCCCAGAGAAGATGATATGGGCATGGGAAATTGCTGGATTGATGGGAGGAGTTGCTTCACATCTAATAGCTGCGAGTGAGACATTGTTATCTTTAGAATTATTCCCCTAAGAACACTCATCTACTCCATTTAGAAGTTTTGGGGACACTTTTATTTTTCTTTAGAATCATTCACTCCCTGGTTATACATAGGCCTAAACAACATTGTAACTCTCGGGGATAATGGTTTTGTTGTACATATTGGGTTACTGTTGATTATATACTCGGAAAGTACTTTGATTATATTTTGTTATTCCTTTTGTCTTTAGTGAAACTATAAAAGATTTTAAGTGCATTCACACTTTCTTTGTAAAATTGATTTGGATTTGAAAGGGCAAAAACGCATACTTTTAGTTTTGCCTTGAAATTTAGCATATGATCTATATGGTTAATTGTTGATGTTCCCTCTTTTCCTAATATTTTTTTGAGCAATCTGTAAATGGTTAGTATTCTACATGTATCAGTTATCGATTTATTGACATTATTGAAAAATCTGTTTTCCAGTGAGGATCATGAAGAATATACAAGGGAGACATTCCCATGGAGAAGACATGTGAGGGATGTGTCTGAAGGAAAAGCTTTTAACCGAAGGGCAAAAAGCTTAAGCAAGAATAGGATGAAACTTGGGCATGTTTCTAAATCAAGGAACTGGCCAGATCAGCAATATAGCTCCAAGCACAATGACAGAGGTATGCAGGACATGACAAACAAGGTAATAAATAACCTGAATAGAACTGTATACTTTTCTTTTTTTGAAACTATTAGGGTTTTCTATAATATTCGTTTCCAGGATTTTTAAATGGTTAATAAGTTAACTCTATTACCCAAGGTTTGAGCAGAAATGTCTTTCTTCCTCTTTTATCCTGACTTCTTAATGCATTATAAAGTTCTTAACGATCTTGCATCCTTGATTATAATTTCTAGAAATGAAATACGGTTAATTTATGATGAGACCTGTCTGCTGCCGTAGGAAATTGATTCTTAACTTATTGCATGTCATCAGTTGCATCTCATTTTTTTCAGCTTCTCCCAAGCAGAGCTTTGCCACATAAAGCATACACACTATAAAATAATTTAATGCTTCCAAAATCACCACCTTTCTCTTTTATTTTCACTTCAATTCACCCTATTATTACTTATACGTATATATCTTAGATTCTAAGCTTTGGAATACTGGCCAGTTTCTTTTTCCCCACCCTCTCCACATGCTAAAATACGAAAAGAAGGAAGATGCCTTTTTGAACATCAATTTCTTCAAATTTTGAGGCTAGCTATTGTTTGCCAAAGCATTAGATACATACATTTGGCAATGAAGGTCTCTTGCACATTTTGAATCTGCTTTCTTCATTTTTGGCCATCCTAGCACTTATGTGTAATCTATAGGATGCATGTCAGTGGAAATTAATGTTTCTGTTCTGGTTCTTTTGCTGGATTTAATATCTTTGAGAAAAATATATAATACTATTATCATTTGGCTTCCAGCACCATTAACTGCTGGCAGTCTACACTAGAGCTAAAGAAATACTTCTATATATGTTATTATTTCCAAGGATTTTTCGTATTTGGTTGCATTTATTTCATTTTGACCCTGCATTCTTTCCTTCTTCTGTTCTCCTTTACAAATTCATGTTCCGTAATCATTTAGTGGAATCTGTTTTTCATTTATGATTAAATCTCTCTCATCACAGTTGTTATTCCTTCAGGTTCACATCTTTATAATTTTATAAATGTTTGATCAGGTAAATAAAGAAATTGTGAAGATCCAAAGAGTAACAGCCCCTGTTGGACATGCAGCTTAAGAGCCTTATTGAGACTCATGTTGTAAGTTCACCTCTAATGTATTTACTCGTGTATTTGGAAAAAATAATCACTTTATATGATAAGCTTGGGATTGGAATTTCTTTTGAAAGTCTTATGAATGTATTTATACCACCTTGAGGTCTAGTTTTTGATACATTTCAGATTTAAGAATTCAATTTTAATTGTAATTGTTTAGCTATGTCATTTTGAAATAAGAAATACTAACTTGTAAAAGAAAATGTCAAAAAAGCATATTTGCGGCGTTTGTGGCAAAAACGCCATTATGTTACAATATCCTCAATAAAGCCAAACATGCTATCTAAGTCAATACCCTCTAGATTACCATGCCAGGTCGGAACACCACTAGGCATTAGGAAATTTCTCATTATAAAGGGATAGAGAGAGTTCACATCGTAGTAGTATAGGTTCTCGCCATATGGCTTGTAGACATCGGTGTGACCACCGTAATAGGCATGCCTTATAAAGGTCATTTTTGCTTGGGATGTGTTAGCGACGTTTTGGTGAAAAGCGCCACTATAACTAAACATTAGCGGCGTTTTGAAATACAAACGTCACTACAGACAGGGTACTTTAGCGGCGTTTTGAATTCCAAATGCCACTATAAAACTTGACCTTTTGCGGCGTTTTTTGTTCAAAAGCGCCGCTAACTATTGCGGCGCAAGATCTAACGGCATTTCTTGCAGCGCTTTTTAGGGTTTTTAGCGGCGCTTAAAAACGCCGCTATAGAACAATAAAACGCCACAAAAAATCTATTTTGTTGTAGTTTACATTTGAACTTATTCAAATATACAACATTTGAGAGGTGTTAATTCAGTTAAAACTCAATCGACTATAAAATTATTTTTTAACTAAATTTAAACAATAAAATATAGTAAAAGGAGGGATATGGGATTAATCATGGTCCATGTTGCCCCCATGAAAATCAGCCTTAAAATATGCTTCCTTTTCTAGGAAACCTCCACATTCCCATTCCTTTCTTCTAAGTCAAACCAACACCAACACATTATATTGTCCCATAGATATATGATTATACGTTTTCTACATAACAATATAATATTAATAAATAAATTTATATTCTTTACATTTTAGTTTTAAAATAATTTAAAACTTTACTAAAATGTTATGATTTTTATTTTCATTTTTTTTAAATAATCAAAACATTTTCTGTACAATGTTTAAAATTACCTATAATTGATTTTAAAAAAGTACCTATAATTTTCCAATCATTAAATTAAATGTTAATTCATATTTACTAATTAGTTGATCCAAGTATTAAGCAGCTCGGTATAATGACATCGCTTAAGTAAATTTCGAATTTCAAATTTTGTGTATTCAAAAAATTTATGCTGAAAGTCTCGCTCGTCAAAACTAAATGTGTAACGTAGATCGAATCAGATTAATTAAAAATAAAATTTTAAAGAATCGAAAGAACAACGAAGGATAATGTTTAAAAAATATTTGAACCATAATCACCAAAATATTACGGCAACAATTATATTACTTGAATTAAAACTTAGTACGCAAATAATCAGATTTTAGTCTTTCGCCAGATGTGTGTGAGGATCATAGGACTGGCAGTAATGATGATTATTAGGCGGCACTTCATAAATCAACGGCTAAATCAAATCGTACAAGGCAATTAAATGCCACGTGGCGAGACCAGAATTGTCTGTTGTGCACCGCCGAAGCAACCTCATAGGTACGCCACGGAGCCGACAAGAGGAGGAAGGGGTGGTGGGTGATGCACGTGACAAGCATGATGGATGCCAAACCAATAAACCACCGCCATGTGCTTCGAAACGCGTGATTCTTCAGCCAAACAAACGCGGCCGTGTTTCAGACCCATTTCGACCATATCGGCTATCAAAATAGCTTTTATTCTCGTTTTTTTTTATATATAAATTTTATACGTAGATTTTATGGTTTATATTTAAGAGTCATGATTGATTATTTTAATAATATTATTTTTAAAATTTAAATTTAATTTTTCCTTTGAAAAGAGTAATGTGCCTTACTACTCTCCCAATTTTTATTGATTTATTCTCTAATCTTTCTTTTTTATATTACAATACTTTTTATATTATATTTATAAAAAAAAATTGGTAAACTAGATGGAGGTAATCTCCGAATGGCAGTTTGAAATTGAACCTTAAATATTAAAGGTTTAATAGTTCAATAAGTTCTTAAACTTTTTTTTTAAAAATTAATTAAGTCCTTAATTTTTTCTATCTAACTAAGCCCTTAAACTCAAGAAAAAAAATTAATTTGACCTTTTGACCAATGTTTATCGTTAATTTAACGAGTTTTTTAATTGTTGTTGACATGTGTCGCAACATGATAATGTCATTTGTCATTTTTAGGAATTTTTAAATCTTAATTTTTAAAAATATATATTAAAAATAAAAAAATCTTAAAAAATCTAAAAAATATTTTAAAAATATTTTTAATTTTGAAATTTATTTAAATAATAATTTTCCAAAAATTAAAATATTATTATAAAATTATAAAAATATAAATTTGAAAAATATAAAATAATAAAAGTTATTTAATTTATTGTTTTATATTTTTTTCGATTAAATAGATATTACATTATCATAGCGGGATTTGAACCCATACAAGATGGGCAATATGAGCATCTTTAGCCACTAGGCCAATCAACGGATCTCGTTGTTTTATATTTTTTCAATTTATTATTATAATTTTATAATAATATTTAATATTTTAAATATTTAATCTATTGAAAAATTATTATTTATTATTTCTGAATAAATTTTGAAAATAATTTTTTTTTTATATTTTATAAATAATTTTTCAAATTTTTTAAATTTTTTTAGAATTTTATTCTGATTTGTATATGTTTTTAAAAATTAAGATTTAAAATTCATAAAAATGACAAGTGGCATAATGTTGTTGTGACATGTGTCAACCAAAATTTTAAAAATATTATTAAAGTTAACGGTCAAAATTAGTCAAATGACCAAATTGATTTTTTTTCTTGAGTTTGAGGGCTTAATTAGATGCAAAAAAAGTTTAGGAGCTTAATACTAAAATAAGTGCCCAAACTATCTCGTTTTCCCCCTTTAGGTGCCCAAACTATTTTTTGTCCCTTTTAGATGCCCAGACTATCTCGTTTTTCCCTTTTAGGTGCTTAAACTATTTTTTACCCTTTTTAAGTGACCAAACTATTATTTTTTGGTCAAAGTAGGTGCTCAAACTCTCATTTTTTTTGTCAAAGTATGTGCTTCGGTTTAACCTTAAAAGTGGCAAAAAATGATAGTTTGGGCACCTAAAAAGGGCAAAAATAGTTTAAGCACCTAAAAATAAAAAAATATAATAGTTTATGCACCTAAAAGAAACAAAAAATAATTTAAACACTTAAAAGAGAAAAACATAATAATTTAGACACTTATTTTAACATTAAGCCAAATATTAATATTGTATCAGTTGCATCTCTTTATAAACAAAGTTAATTAATTGGACATTAAATATCAAATTAAATATGATGTTAAAATACATAAAACACATAAATTAAACTCACAAATATGCCAACAATACATAACTAACATTACATGTATGTTTATAGTTTGATACACGTGTTTCTTTTAACATTTTCGATAGCTTGTGATAATATATGTTTTATTTTTAGCCATTAATAAAAAAATCACGTAGGGGTGATAACGGGGCGGGTGGGTTTTTGACCGCTCTGAATTAGCCCCGCTCTATAAATTCTTAAATATGCTTTCGCCCCGTTGTGGATTTAAAATATTAATTTACTTGTCCTGTCTCGTCCCAAAAATTTTAAAAAATAATATTCGTCGACGATAAAGTTAAATCCAACCAATCTTGTACTACAATCACAAATTATAGTTTAAAGGGACTTTAAACTTATATGAAAATTAAAATAAAACCAATTTTAAATTACCCACATGTTAAATTACATATTTAAAATCATAAACTTAAACTATTGACTGTCAGAATGAAATATATTAAAACTTGAACAACATTTAACAAAATTTTACGATAAACACAAACTAAAAAAAACAAAAAAATTGCTTAAAACCCATAAAAGTATTTATATATAGTGATATTTTTTATAAATATAATAAAAATATATATAAAATATAAAAATATACCGGGACAGGGTAGGACGAAAAATTTCTAACATATACATGAACCTGCCCTGCCCCTTCCGATCTCCGAAATTTTAAGGAAAAATCCGGTTGGGCCGGGTCAGGGCACTCCGGGTTGGGGCAGAGACGAGTAATTTTATCATCCCTAAAATTACATAGATCTTACAAATAAAATAATTATTTTAATTCGAATCTCCTTGGAATATATAATCTCCTTTTTTTTACTAGGACTGCCCATTAATTTTTAATAGACGTACTTAAAATAAATTGTATGACATATTTACAATGATACTACTGTTGAAATTAAGTTAAGTAAATATGATAATTTGATTAATATGTTAATACTTTAAAATTTAATTAAAATATTTTAAAATTTTTACATTATTCCAAAGTTTTAAGATCTTGAGTGCACTTAATACTAATGAAGTATATGCACATTATCAAAAATTTAAAAATATATATAAATATATATTACATTGTAATTACTTTTAAATTATTAAAATAAATAATTTAACGAAGGTATATTTATGTAATTTTAACGCGGCCGTGTTTCAGACCATACTGGCTACCAGCTGTAGCTTTAATTTCCATGTAAATAAAAGTATGTTATTTATCAATTACGTCTTTATTTTTTTATCTTAAAAGTATTATTTTGAGAGTTAATTTTCGATGAACGTTGTTTTGATAATATTTTTTAAAAAGTGATACTTAGGTTAGCCTTGTTTGTGGCGATGTTTAATTGTCGGTTAATAGAAAATAATTGACTTTTTATCCAACTTAAAGTCAACGAAGAAGGTGGGCGGCCGTCGTTTTCATTTTAATCAACTAACCAAACAAATAGCCGGCAAACTTAAAGTTTTTAACTTTATAAGCATAAATTTGGGATCGTAAGGTTTTGGGTAAAGCGTTTTGACATTTGACCAAACTGGAGCTCACGTCTTTATTTTAAAGTTTAATAGGTAAATAAGTGCTCAAACTATACACTTTTTTTAGTTAGGTGTTTAAATTATTTTTCGAGTCAAATTAGGATCTAAAGTTTTATTATGTGACTCATTTAATGTTCGCCGTTAATTTTTCCATTAAAAGACACGTGTCATCTTTCGAAAATTTCAAAAATTATATTAAAAATAAATAAACTTAATAAAATAAAAATAAAAATATATTCTAAAATTTTTAAATATTCTCAAAATAGTCCCTAAATCCTTAAACCCCCAAATTCGACCACTCTCGTCGGCGTTGGTCGCATTGCCAGCAACGGAATGAAGCACCCTCCCCTCGCCGAACAACCCACATGTAGTTCGTCGCGAATCATTCAAAAGAACCATTCTACAATTTCGGTGATTCGCACGATGTCGGTCCATTTTTAGCGACGGGGTGGTGGGAGAAATAGTCGTGATGGTCCAGCAACTGATGTGGTGGGCAGAGGCGTGACAATCGGCGGCATAATCGACCCAAATTAGGATTTAGGTTTTGGGGAGTTAGGGATTTTGGAATTTGGGGTTGTGTTTGTGAAATTTGTAAAACTTAGAGAATTTCTAAAAATTAAGTAATTTTATATATTTTTAATATAATTTTTGAAATTTTCAGGAGATGACACGTGTTCTTTAACGGTAAAAATTAACGACAAACCTTAAATAGGTCACAAAATTAAAATTTAGGTAATAATTTAGCCTAAAAAATAGTTTGAGCACTTAACTGGAAAAAAAAAGATATAATTTAAACACTTATTCGATGGTTAAACCTTATTTTATTTATAAATTATGAGAATAGTGCGGAAGCGTCCCATGAATTTGCACCGGAATAATTTGTTCCATTTTAATAATATAAATCACCTACAACCCCGCCTATTAATTTATTCCTAATCTCTATATATCAATTTCCTATTTTTCAATTTCATGTCAAAGACCTTCAAAATCGTTGAAATCAATATTCTTTTATGTTTGAATGGTTGCTATGACTTTTCTCTCTTGAATGCTAATTTGGCATAAAGTTCGTCTTTTGAATAATTTAATAAATTTCTATAAGATTTGACACAGTAGACTATGCATGAGATGTACAAGTTTATTGACTATTGGGTATTTGGTTTTGTTGATGAGTTATATAGAAGGATGATAGTAGACTTTTAAGACGATTTGTTGACTGGTCTGAATGGAGAAATACAACTGATAAAGATGAAGAATGGAAAAGTGTGGTATGTCGAAGAGGTCTTACGATAGTGTCAAATCTAATCTTTGTAAGATATAATAGATATAACAAAATAATTTTATTTGTCAGTCGATACACTTAACTAATAGGTCGACGGAATTAACATCTATCTTTGTCAAAATTAATATAACTTTGAGACTGTGATTTCAAAAGTTTTCTTAACATTTGTCTATTGCACATGGTTAGATGAGTAATTTCAAAAGATCACTTTTAGATAGTTTAGTTAGATAATTTAATGAACCAAAAATCTAATACAAAACGTTATGACGGAAATTATAACGGTATAACAAATTTGTTGTACAAATGTGTAAGAATATACATAAATAAAAATATTATAAATGAATTTGGTAAATTAGTGGCAGTGTATGATTGGTTATGAGGTGAGTGGATAGGCTAAGAAGAAATGTAGTTGATCAACTTGTCTAAGCAGCCAAAGTCAAACTTGAAACAGTTAGCTTCCACTTTTACCAGAATACCCCCTTCAAATTCCAACACGAACAGAGTTTCGTTCGAATTTCGGATCGGATAAGGTTCAATTTTCTTTTTCCATTTTCCCCGAAAAAAATGCAAATTTCAAAATCCTCAACCTTTACACACGCCATTTTCCTACAACCCAAGCGCCCACCCTATAATAACCATTCTCTTCGTTTCCAAAATCAGTCATGTTACTCTAAAATCCTTTTTTTTTCTCATCAGTTTCAGAAAATGGTTGATTTAGAGTGGAAAGCAAATATGGTTTCTTCCGATATCCCAAGCAAATCCCCAAGGCTTTCTAATAAACTTCATGTTCCGATTGCTACGCCGTTTCGCCTCTCGAATATTTCATCTCCGCTTTCGACTTCCTCCGCTTACGACTACTATCTTCGGCTACCGGAGCTGAGGAAGTTATGGGAGACAAAGGAGTTTCCAGCTTGGCAAAACGAGTGCATTTTGAAACCGGCTTTGCATGCTTTAGAGATCACCTTCAGGTTCATTTCGATTGTTCTGTCCGATCCTAGATCTTATTCGAACCGTCGCGAGTGGACGCGTCGACTCGAGTCACTCACCACGAGTCAGATCGAACTCATCGCTATGCTCTGCGAGGACGAAGACAATGACAAAACGGCCGCCGGCATGGCGCCGATCGTCGATCTGACTTCTCCAAACGGAGTAGTTGCTCGTGAGAGCAGCTCCGCCGAAGTATGGAAACTTCACGGAGAAACAACGGTGGTCAGCCGAACCAGTGAAGCCAGCTTGTTGCCTCGACTCGCTACGTGGCAGAAATCCGAAGGCGTTGCGCAGAAAATCCTCTACTCCATCGAGTGCGAGATGAGGAGTTGTCCGTACACACTAGGTTTGGGAGAGCCGAACTTATCCGGCAAGCCGAACCTCGATTACGACGCTGTATGCAAGCCAAACGACCTCCACGCGCTTAAAAAGAGCCCGTACGACGACCGCATCAAGAACCACGAGAACGCGACGCTCTACACGACGCATCAGATTTTGGAATCGTGGATCCATACGGCGAAACAAGTGCTGAAACGCATCGCTTCGAGGATCGACGGAGAAAGCTCCGAAGCCGCCGCGAGCGATTGCTATTTGATGGAAAAGATCTGGAAGCTTCTAGCCGAAATCGAAGATCTCCACCTCTTAATGGACCCCGACGATTTCCTTCACTTGAAAAGTCAATTGCTGATACAACAAGTCAACGACATAGAGGCGTATTGTTTCAGATCGAAAGGTTTAGTTGAAATTACGAATATGTCCAAGGAGTTGAAGCATAAGGTTCCGTTTATATTGGGTGTGGAGGTGGATCCTAAAGGCGGACCCAGGATTCAAGAAGCTGCGATGAGATTGTACACAGAGAAGCAGGAGGGTAATAAGGTCTTCCTCTTACAAGCTTTGCAAGCCATCGAAGGAGCCTTAAAGCGGTTCTTTTACGGGTATAAGCAAGTGCTGGTGGTGGTGATGGGGAGTTTAGAAGCGAAAGGGAATCGAGTCGTGGTGGGATCCGGCTCGGTGGATTTGTTGAGTCAGATATTCTTAGAGCCTACTTATTTTCCTAGTTTGGATGCGGCTAAGACTTTTTTGGGGGAGTTTTGGAGTCATGAAGTGGGTGGATCTGAGTTGACTCGGTGGAAGAAGTGACGACTCGGACCACTCATTTTGATTAAAAACATTATTAATATTGATGCTTGCGAGTCAATTATTGTCTTTATATTAGTTAAAAATATTGTCTCTAATTTAAAATTTCTGTATACCTATATTTTTGTAAAATATAATCTCATTTTTTTTATATAAAATTGTACAAACCACTAGAAAATTATTGCATTATAAATCTGTTAGAAATTTACAGATGAAACAACATAAAATGAAATCAACATAAATAAGATATATAAAAAAATTAAAATGATTGGACTTTATTTAGCTTCTCGGATGAAACAAATAATAACCCACTAAAAATATAGAGATAATAAAAAATACAAATAATATAATATCTCATGTATCTCATAATCTACTATACATCCCAAAATGTATCTAAAATCTATTACATGCCTTCAAAATTCATAACATAACTGTAATAGTTGCTGAAATAACAAAAAATGTTACATCTCTCTAAAATATATTTTTTCTTATAAATCTTAAAATTATTTTATATTTATAAATTCAAATTTTTGGTCAAAAAAATTTATTCAATAAGATTTATCTAATATAAATATTTAGGTATTAAGTAAACTCAGTAACAGAACTCGACATTATTTATTGAGCGATCCATCTAAAAATATTTAAATTTGTAGGGCAACAATAAATTATATATTTTTAGAAGACTAAATAACAATTTTAGTATTATATCAACTTATAATTTTTTTAAATTTTTTATTTTTTGAGGAGTATGGCCTCCACTGGTCTTCTCACGTTTCGTCCATAAGTAAACAAAATTTATTACCAAAAAATCTTTAACCACTAAAATTACAACAATATTCAATTTTTAACTACCAATTAAAATTTATGTCAATGTGTTACAAATCTCATTCAAATTCGGATGCTCTGCATGAAAAATACAAGACAATGGTAAACCTACAAAATTTTAAGTCCAAAATAATATATATGATTAAATATTATCAATATATTAAATATTAATTTATTATTAGATACATATTGTTTATAATTATTGATATCTGATTTATTGGACGTTAATTCAAATTAAATATTATAGAAGCACATTATAAAGATAACCCTATCACTAATGGGGATTGATTCAAGTGGTAAGCAGCTTGGTATTACTTTAGCTAGTTTTGGGCTCGAGGCGTTGTGTTTGTAGAAAATTCCCGCTGGGATAGTCACTTACCAAAGCTAGGTATGCGACGCCGGTCAATCTGAATTAGTCAGAATGAATTTCAGAAAACCAGAGAGCAACCCAAAAAAAATTAACCCTATCAATTTATTCACAATATTTGTATATTATTATTTTTGTTACACTAAGTCACCCATTAAGCAAGTTTACATTTTGATCATTGAATAGTGAAAATTATGCTTATTTTACTCAACTAATTGGGTTTTATTATCTAAGTCATCCTAATGTTAACCGCTAATAGAAAGATTGCGTGGAAATTTTGAAATGGGTACAATAATAAATGTTGTCCTCAATTTTTAAATGTTTTGTCAATTTAACATAATTTTTTAAGATCGACTGAACATTTATAAATTAGGCTAAATGGTTAAATTTGTTCCTGTAGTAATTCGAAATTGTAGCGACTATTTTTTGCAAAAAATCATTTCATGTATAGATTTTTGGAGTCGCCACCGATCACTTGGTTCAGGTAGACTGGACACCGGAAAGCAAAACCATAGAAAAATTTGGGTTCCGGAGTTGGTTGTGCATGAGGAAGGATTAGCACCCCACAACCCCAAAATTGGTACCTAAAGGTTCGCATCATATTTATTAAGGAAAATAAAAATTCGAGTTAATTTAATTTTAATTTCTAAAATGCATGACAATTTAAAAATCACCCTGATACTCACGACAGTCGAAGGAGATGACACCCGAAGAACTAGATGTTACTCCCAATAGAATACCCGGAGCAATATGGCCTACACTAAATGAAACAGTTATATGTATGAGCAATTAATTCGAAACAAAATATATTAAATTACAACAACAAAACATGAACGAAATTAAAAATATAATTAAAATATAACATAAACATTATTTAACAATATATTATTACACAATTTACTTATGTAACTAAATATAATAAATTGTACATAATAATAATAATAAATATAATAACAACAATAATAAGAATATAACATAATAATAATTTACAGTATAATAATAATAATAATAATAATAATAATAAAGGGACTAAAAGATAAAGAAACACAACAAAGGACCAAAATCGAAAGCAATTAAAGGACTAAATTGCAAAGCTATTTAAAACACGAAGGACTGCGGGGGTAATTATACCATGCGGCAGAGACAAACTGAAAAAGGCTTATGGAAGGAGGGACTCATCGTGTAATTTTCCCATTTTATTTAATTATCCGGACTAAATTGAGAATTTTTAAAAACCTAGGGGATCCGAAATGTAATTAGACCATGCAGTGGAGACAAAATGAAAGAAACTTAAGGGCGGAGAGACTAAGCATATAATTAGCCCATTTTATATTGGTTTATAACCTAAAAATGGAGCAGATTCACCTTTTTCATTTTTTTAGGTTTAACCGTCCTCTCCCCTCTGAAGCCATTGTTTTGTTTTTTTAGGCTTTCAAACCCTTACACTCAAAACTCTCCCCTTTTACACTTAGAGTTTGAGGTCCCTTAAATCTGGTTCGAACAACGACGGCTCTTCCTTGACTACAGACGATGATGGATTCAAAATCGAACCGAGATAAGTTTTTAATTGCTCTTTTTTTATTCGCATAGGAAAAAAGAGAAAGTATACCTTTATTTTTTTGCACTTGAGATTTGAATCTAGAAAGTTTTTTTCTTTTTTTTCTTGTTCGGAAAAAAGACCCCATATTTGATTACAGGCGCGAGTTTTATACCCTTTTGTTACAAATAAAATACATAAAAGAAATCCCACTCATTTATGGCCTAATTTTCCCGATTATGATGATATTTAGGATAAATATCCCGTCTTTTCTTTACTTTTTGCAGATCTGACGTGACCTTGAGCGGTGGAGCAGGCGGCTTAGGCGGTAGCCGATTAGCTCGGCGGCGATGGCTCAGGAAGTGGCTAACGGCTCGGCGGCTAGGGTTTAGTTTAGGACATTAGGGGTTAGGTTATTAGTTTAGGTTATGGGTTTAATTTTTAATTTTGGGCTATTGGATATAGGTTATGGGTATTTGGTATGTTGTTTGTGCCATGTAATCTAGACTGTAATAATAAAATGGAATTTTCTTTTTGAATCTGATTTTGGGTTTAGGCCCAGTCAAAAATAGGTTATTATAGTTGCCATTCTTTGCTCATTGATGTGTAACAGAAATAGAGCAAAGACAAAAGAATAACCATTTTTTCTGGGTGGGTCTAAGTTCATTTTCTCTGTCCATTGCCTGCTCTTTGGGTTTTCGTTGGTTCGTCCAAGCCGCTCTCGGATGCAAAATCTTCAAAACAAGAAGATCTGTTGGGGAGACATAATCTTCAACTTGGAAATTTGAGGTTGTCAATTCTTCCTATATAGGATCGTTCCCCCATCTTCTGTCTGGATCCTTGGAGAAACAAACTCTTCCTATATAGAATTCAATTTATCTTTGGCCAAATTTTTGGGCCACAAGTCCTTCATATATAGAACTTTTTGCCTTTAATTATCAACGCTGCAGGTTCTTCCTATATAGAGCCTTCTCCGTCTTTAGTGGATTGAGAGTTCTTCCTATATAGAAATCTTCGTCTTAGAATCCTGAAGTAGACGCTTTTCATATATAAAACTTCTTGCTTCAAAATCTTTTAAGCTGTAGGTCCTTCTTGTATAGAACATTTTTCTCTCTCTGGGGTGAACTCTTCAAGCTACAAGTTCCTCCTATATAGAATTTATTGCTTTTGAATCCTGAAGCCATAAGTTATTCCTTCATAGAACTTCAAACTTCTTACCCTGAAGTTATAAGACTATTAGTTCTCCCTATATAGAACTTTCCATCTTAAGGTCATGAATTCTTCATATATAAAATCATTTTCCATCAGTAGCACTCTGTTCTCTGATGCCGCAAGTATCAGCAATTCTTGCTATTTTTTTGAATGTTGAATAACGAAAATGTTCGAAATGATGCCTCAATTCTGATTGTCTATGCGTCATTAATAGGATATCCTAATCAGACTCGACTCTTGCTTATTTGTCAAGATCTACTTCCTCAGCTGTGCAAATCTAACCTCCCTCTAATTCTTGAATACCTGTCAAGAAAATGATGATATCTGAAAAAAATAACGAGTTAGCAAGCTCCTAGGCTTAGGGATGCCTATCTATATGATGCATGGATGATGATATCTGGAGATCATTCTGAAATTTTTGCTTTGATTGGGTGGTGTAGATTCCTTTGATGTTTCCTTATCTTCATTTTATCTTATGGTAGTGATACTCTATCTCACATATGAGTTCAATCTCTTAGCTTCTTTTCTTTTTTTTCTTTCTATTTTTCTTTTTTCCTTTTTTTCTTTATTTTCTTCTTTGCTTGGTCCATTCTTGGGTTTTTGTCTCGAAATTCTTATGTTCTTGTCGTTTCCATCTTCTTACTTTTCTTGGACAAGTTTGAATTTAGATGACATTCATTGTCTCACTGTGGCGCATTTTGAAAACTTGTCGCCTGAGATCCCCGTGTGGGTGCACTATGGCATATAGAAACCTTCGTACAAAGGTTATTTCTTCTTTTAAATCACCTGCACTTTGTAGGCTGGAGGTCATTATCTTGCTTCTTTGTCAAGATCTACTTCCTCAGCTGCGCAAATCTAACCTCCCTCTAATTCTTGAATACCTGTCAAGAAAATGATGATATCTGGAAAAAAAATAACGAGTTAGCAAGCTTCTAGGCTTAGGGATGCCTATCTATATGATGCATGGGTGATGGTATCTGGAGATCATTCTGAAATTTTTGCTTTGATTGGGTGGTGTAGATTCCTTTGATGTTTCCTTATCTTCATTTTATCTTATGGTAGCGATACTCTATCTCACATATGAGTTCAATCTCTTAGCTTCTTTTTTTTCTTTCTCTTTTTCTCTTTTCCTTTTTTTCTTTTTTCTTCTTCTTTGCTTGGCCCATTCTTGGGTTTTTGTCTCGAAATTCTTATGTTCTTGTCGTTTCCATCTTCTTACTTTTCTTGGACAAGTTTGAATTTAGATGACATTCATTGTCTCACTGTGGCGCATTTTGAAAACTTGTCGCCTGAGATCCTCGTGTGGGTGCACTATGGCATATAGAAACCTTCGTACAGAGGTCATTTCTTCTTTTAAATCACATACACTTTGTAGGCTAGAGCTAAAAAATAGTATTGCCAAGAAATCTTTTGCTCATCAAGAATCTATGTTAACTTACTTGAGAAAACGATGAAGAGGTAAAATAATATTTTATTAGTAAATTCAAGATAGTTCAAAAAAGTCATGACAAATATGAGACAAAGGAAAACAAAAGGTGATACAAAATCCCATGTATTCACTGCATAAATGTCACGGGAGCCTACCGTCAGAGGTAGAATCCTAGCTTATGCTCTTCTCTAGAGCGTTAGTATTTCCCGGGAGGGTTTGTCTGCTGGATACCCAATCTCAAAATTCATTTGAGTCGCCCTTTATGGTTTTTTTAACTCAAATGCTTCATTGGTTTCAAGAATCCATTTTTGAGTTTTCATCTTGAAAACCCCATTTTCTTTTCTTTTTTTTCTTTTTTCTTTTTCTTTTTTTCTCCAGACATAATAATTTTTGACCGAGTTTGAGTTTACTGGATAGCTCAGCTCATTTTTGTCTACATTTGTTAAGATCAACGTCCCTCTAGAAAAGACCTTAATGATATATGACCCTTTCCAATTTAGCATCCATTTCCCACGGAAGTCTCTCTGAATTGATTGGATCTTTTGGGCGAACTTTCTTGTCATGTGCCCTCATCATCATCTTTTGATATATTTGACCATGGCAGATAGCTCTCAGTCTCTTTTCTTCAATGAGATTCAGCTGATCAAACTTAGTCTGCATATATTCGGCTTCATCTAATTTCACTTTATTCAAAATTCGAAGCGATATGATCTCTACTTCAATGGGTAATACTACTTCTGTACCATAAACCAGAGAATAGGGTGTTGCCCCTGTCGATGTACGTACAGTCGTTCGGTAGGCGAACAGAGCAAACGACATCTTCTCATGGCAGTCTTCAAAAGTGTTTGTTATTTTTGCTATGATCTTCTTATTTGCTGCTTCCACTGCCTCATTCATCTTAGGGAGATAAGTGGTGGAATTATGGTTCATAATTTTAAACTGCTCGCACACCTCTGTCATCTTTGCATTATTTAAATTTGAAGCATTATCAGTGATGATTATTCCTGGCAAGCCATATTGGCAAATGATCTCTTTCTTTACAAACTTGCAAACTGTCGCCCTCGTAATACTGGAGTAGGATACTACTTCTACCCACTTATTGAAATAGTCAATAGCCACTAAGATGAAACGATGTCCATTAGAAGCTTTTGGATGAATTTACCCAATAACACCCATCCTCCACATTGCGAATGGCCATGGTGAGTTCATGGTATGCAAAGGTAGTGGCGGTGAATGAATCTTGTCAGCATATATCTGACATTTATGGCATTTCTTGGCATAGTCAATGCAATCTCCTTCCATGGTTGATTAGTAATACCCATATCTCATGATTTTTCAGGCCATTGAAAAGCCATTGGCGTGTGTCCCGCACAAACCGTCTTATACTTCTACAAGAATATTCTTAGCTTCCCGAGCATCCACACATCTTAACAACGCCTGGTCTTTGTCTTTCTTATATAGGACCTCACCATTTAGGACGTACCCAACCGCTATTCTTCTAAGAGTCCTTTTATCGTTATCGTTTGCTTCTTTAGGATAGGCTTGGAATTTGATATACTGTAAAATATCACGGTACTATAGGTTGCCATCAATTTCTTCTTCCAGACTACAATAGTAGGTAGGTATTTCAAAAGTATGCATTCATATTGGTCTCATCTCTGCCCTTGTACTTGCTTTAAACATTATGGCTAAGGTTGCCAAGGCGTCTGCCATCTGGTTATCTTCTCTTGGAAGGTACGTAAAACTAACATTCTCAATCAGCTCTTGGATCAAATCATAATATTTAACTAGCTTCGGGTCTCTTATTTCCCATTCTCGGCGAAGCTGATAAATCACCATAGACGAATCTCCAAAAGCTTGAAGTATCTTGACATTCCTCTCAATGGCCACATGTAATTCCATAACACAAGCCTCATACTCGGCTACGTTGTTTGTACAGAAGAATTCTAATCTGCTTGTAAAAGGGTAATAGACATTGTTTGGGGAGATCAATACTGTACCTATTCCATGACCAATGACGTTAGATGCTCCATCGAAATACAACTTCCATGGCTTCTCCTCGAGTACAGTCTCTTCTTCAGTGGTGATGCACATCAAGTCCTTATCGGGAAAGTTAAAGTTCAAGGACTCGTAATCACCTAAGGCACGACTTGCTAAAAAATTAGCTATAACACTCCCTTTTACCATTTTCTAGCTTACATAGACAATGTCAAACTAATATAACAGCATTTTCCAACGGGCCATCTTCCCAGTGAGTGTCGTTGCTTCCATCAAAAATTTTAACGGGTCTAATTTGGATATCAACCATGTGGTGTGATATAACATGTACTGCCTAAGCCTTTTATTAGCTCATACTAAAGCATGACATAATCTCTAAATTGACGGATATCGTGCTTCGTCGTCAGTGAACTTTTTACTCAAATAGTAGATAGCTCTTTATTTCTTTCCAGACTCATCATGTTGTCCCAATACACATCCCATTAAATTCTCGTAAACTGTTAGGTACAAGATCAATGGTCTACTCGGTTATGGTGCCACTAGAATTGGGATTCGTCAAATACTTCTTGATCTTTTCTAGAGCCTCTCGACATTCTTCATCCCATACCCCTGGGTTGTTCTTTCCAAGTAGCCTAAAGACATGATCATATTTTTCGATTAATTGAGAGATGAACCGAGATTATAATTTAGTCTTCCTAAGAAGCCTCAGACTTCTTTTTGTGTCTTAGGTGGAGGAAGATTTTGAATAGCTTTCACATTTTCATGGTCAATCTCCATTCCCTTTCTACTAACCACGAATCCCAAGAGTTTTTCGGACGTCACTGCGAAGGTGCATTTAGCAGGGTTGAGCTTCAGTTGATACTTTCTCAATCTTTGGAATAGCTTTCTTAGGTTTTGAATATGTTCTTCCTCAGTTCAAGACTTAGCAATCATATCATCCACGTACACCTCAATTTCCTTGTGCATCATATCGTGGAAGAGGGTTATCATGACCCTTTGATAAGTTGCCCCAGTATTTTTAAGTCTAAATGACATTACTTTATAACAGAATGTACCCTATTCGGTCACAAATGTAGTTTTCTTCATATCTTCCGGGTGCATCTTTATTTGATTATATCCTGAAAAACCATCCATGAAAGAGAACTGTGAATGCCCTGCCGTATTGTCAACCAGAGTGTCAATATGGGGTAAAAAAATTATCTTTTGGGCTTGCTTTATTGAGATCTCTGTAATCAACACACATGCGCACATTCCCATATTTCTTTTGTATCGGACTATGTTCGCAACCCATTCTGGGTACTTTACGACCTTTAGAAAACCAGCATCAAATTATTTCCTCACTTTTTCTCTGATTTTTAGTAACATATCAATTCTCATCCTCTTGAGCTTATGTTGGACTGGTTTACACCCATGCCTCATTGGTAACTTATGTACCATAATGTCTATGTTCAACCCCGACCTATCTTGGTAGGTCCAAGAGAATACGTCTTTGAATTCTTGAAGTAGAGCTATCAAATCATGTCTAGTCTTTGAGGAGAAGGTGGTGTCAATCTTCACTTTCCTCTTATCTTCGTCAGATCCCAAATTAAGAATCTCTACTTCCAACTGATGAGGTAGGATTTGTTTTTCCTCGCTTGCCATCAACCTTACAAGCTCATATGGGACTTCATATTCTACTTCATTTTCCAATTCATCTATTTTTGCCGAGCACATAGGCTATTCGAAATCTACCTCAGGTTCAGATTCAGAATTATTCATACAGTCAAACGTAAGGACTCTGCGTAAAAAAATGTGTATTTTGGACAAAAATGAATGTTATTTGTATGCAATATGTATATAAAACAGATGTGGGAAATCTTTGCTATTTGATAAAATATAGAAAACATCTTTTTTATTACACAAGTAAGTTAACATAGTAGCCATTTTACAAAAGATCTCTAATGCTTACGGGCAAAAGCAAAAGGATTGGTTCGTAGCATTACTCTGATTCAGTCCTAAAAACTATAGGAAAGTCGATACTGCTCCAATTATTGAGTGCCTCGCCTGGGAAGCAATGGAAGATCCCGGTCAAAAACTTATCGATATTTCCATCTTCCAATATCATGTTGACCAACATCCCTTCTAGTGATTCACTGAACATCTCCTCATCATTGAGCCTGTTATTCTCTTGATAGCTTCATGCACCTTTTGTTCGACATTGGCAATTCCACTGAACACGAAGTTATCTCTTAAGTGACGAAAAAACATCAGCTTCTATGGGATTTCCTCTCCTTTAAACCTGGATCTCCTTCTTTCTTCCCTCTTTCTGTACTTCTATTTCCTTTACAGCATACCAGGCTTATAACCAAGCCCGTATTGATCTTTTTTGAAGATAATGCCTTTTGCACGTAAGCTTCCCTGTAAGTTCTTTCCCATACATTTTCTAGTCTTAGCCCCCCGTCCTAGGGTCTCCCAAATGGTCATCTTGGTACAATTGGATAATTTGGGGCGAGGGATCTCACTTTTTTTGCGACAAAAGTCACGTATACAAATTCTAGAGCCTGAAAAGAACACTCCAAAGCATCTTCATTTGGTGGAATATAGGGAGCATCAGACTTTATCGAGGTAATAATGTCTTGTTATGCTTCAACACTCACAAATTTTCCTTCGATTACAAACTTCAATTTTTGATGTAATGATGAAGGAACAACACCGGGAGAATGAATCCAAGGCCTTCCTAGTAAGCAATTGTATGTTGGCTTAATGTCCATCACCTCAAAGTTAATGACGTACTCAGTTAGCCCGATCAGTAAGGGTATCTCGATTTTCCCACTACGTCTCTTTGAGTTCCGTCAAAAGCTCTCATCGAATTATGACACGATTTCATGTGAGAGTTATCGACTGGTAACCTCTAGAGAGTAGCCAACTGTAACACATTCAATGCAGAACCGTTATTGACGAGCACTTCTGGCAAAACATACCCTTTGTAGCGTGTAGTGATGTTTAGCGCCTTAGTAGACCCCATTCCTCCTTTTGGAATTTCATCATCGCTGAACGTTATATAATTATTTACAACAATGTAGCATATTATCCGGTCTAGCTTGGCTACAAAAATATCATCCGAGACAAACGTTTGATTTAATAATGCATTACGGTGTTTCTTCGAGCTTAAGAGTAACTCAAGTACTGTCATTCTGGCTTGTTGTTTTTGAAGCTGTTCAACAACACTGTACTCACTATGTTTTAAAATTTTCAAGAATTCTTAAGCTTGTGCTTCAGTCACCAGCTCATTTATTTTTGGGGGCGGTTCTTCACTAAATATCCTTTTAGGTTCGGCTTGTACCTCTTTGTCTTTCACTGTTTCTGCGGTCTTCGATGCCCCTGGTGAGTAACATCGACCACTCCTAGTGAAATGTCCTACCTTATTTACAACTCCGACTCTTGACTCCTCCATCTCTACCTTTTATGCAGATTCTTTTTCAACATGTATTTCTCATTCTTTTTATGGTCCTGAAATAGAAACATGAGCTGAATAATTCTAAGGAACTCTTTGTGTGATTTTGAACGGAAAAAGGGACTGGAGTCGAGATGATAATCTTGGGAGCCACCTTTGTATTTTCCACTCGAGGTGAACTATTCTTTTTTGGCTTAGATGAGATGACCAAAGGTCTGTCCACGTTGTATTTGACCCTAGGATTTTCTGACGCGCATACGTCCATCTCTTTTGTTCCTTCAACTTTCTCAAAAAACTCAATTTCCTTACTGTCCATCATCTTTTGGACCAACTGCCTAAATTGTTCACAGCTTTGGATCACATGCCCTTCTTCTTGATGGTACTTGCAGTAAGGCCCACATCCTTCTTGTACTATTTTTATCCATATTTCCATACTTCTTGTTCTCTTTGTAAAATTGCTGGTACTTGACCTTGGATATGCTCTTCTTAGCTTTTCTGTCACTTCCATCTTCAATGGCATTCACGCTACGCCCTCCATGATTCGAGAGGGGATTAGCAGCCACATTTGGGTCTTCGAATATCAGAATTTCTTTATCTATCAAATTTTAAACAACTTTCTTAAAAGCAATGTAGTTTTCTGTCGTATGACCTGAGACGCCAGCGTGATATTCGCGGTGAGCATTTTCGTCATACCATGCAGGGAAATTGGGCTTGAATGGCGTGACATGATATAGCCAAACCAAGTCGGCCTTATACAACTGAGAATACAACTCAGTGTATGATACTGGCAGGGGAGTAAATGATATATTCTCATTTTCTTCCCTGAGTGCTCTATTTTCTTTATTGTTTGTGCTCTGTGCATTTCCAGTAGAAGCATGTGGCTGACAAATAGTAAAGTTCGTCGGGACATTATAAGTACTTGTGGCATTTACCTTATTATCCATCTTTTTGTAATGCTTTCGAGAATTTTCCCCAGTATCAATCTTTCTATTTTTTATGGTTACTTCAATTGATTCTCCAGTCCTTATTAAATCAGCAAAGTTCTGAGTGATATTGTTTATCAGGCGGTCAAACAATGTTCCCCTCAGGGTGTTTACAAACATGGGAGTGATCTCATGTTTCAAAATAGGTGGATAAATTTGGGCCGCTATGTCACGCCATCTTTGGGCATATTGGCGCAAACTTTCATTTGGTCGTTGTTCTATCCCTTCCCATATAGATCGATTGGGGGTCATATCAGAAACATGCTTGTAATGTTCAACAAAGGCCCTAGAAAGGTCCCTCCACGATTTAATACTATCTCGACTAAGCTGTGTATACCAACGGATTGCCAACCCGGTCAGGCTATCCTGGAAACAATGGATCAACAACTTATCATTTTTATAAAGGGTGTCATCTTCCTACAGTACATGGTTATATGAGCGGAAGGACAAGTGGTTCTGTCATAATTATCAAAATCTGGTGTTTTAAATTTTGGCATGAGGACTAAATCTGACACGAGGCTTAGGTCGCTAGCCTCACTCCCTTGTTCACCCACCCCTAGCATGGCTCTAAATTGTTCTGCAAAGAGGCGAAACCTTTCTTCATGTTTACTTTCTAACTCAGTTCTAATATTTTCCACTATGTTCAGATCTGGTACCGCTTCCTCATGGACCGTCTCTGAATCAATCAGTTGTTTTGCAGTTACCCATTCTTGCTGGTTAGCATGTATTTTCTTTTGGGGTATCGGCGTTTCCAACTGAACCCTAATGTGAGATATAGTTGCATTACTCTTTGGTTCTTCAACCGTGTTATTTGAAACCTTATCTTTACCAAGCAATGCAGCTATTTGAGCTAAAATTACTACTTGTGACTGCACAATATTTTTCCTGATATTTTGCTCACTTCGATCAAAACAAGATTCAAAGTCCCTCTGACTTTGTTCTAGGTTGGCTACTCTATCTTCCATTATCTTTGCTTGCAAACGAGTACCGTATCGATGCATAATGATTGCAGTTTGAATTAAACTTTCTATTATGATATTTTCACAATTAATTCAATTATTCTTAGTAATGTATGCAAAATATAATTACAAAAAAACAGTTGGATGTTATGTTATGTTAGAATGAATGCAATGGAGGCGTTGAGTCTTAGATAGTCCTTAAAAAAACTTTCATTAGATAAAGAGGTCTGATTACAAAAAGCAAAGATAACACATTACTTATAGCGTCTGGCTTTTATTCCTAAGACCTCAATTTCTTGAAGTAAAGCATGTACTCGGGCTTCTAGTGTGTCCTTGGACTGACACGCGTGCGCAGTTCATGTGCTTCTCTTGCCAAACCCTAGACGTGTCGGGCCACCCTCTGTGCCTGTACCATTACGTCCATAATTGCTCTATGCTGGTCTCAAATCAGCTGATCGGCTTGTTGAAGTCCGTACACTATTTGATAGTTATCTTTCTGCATGGCTCTTTCAAAAGAGACAAGTCTTTCCTTGCATTCACAAAGGGCATCTTCAAGTTCGGTCACCCTTACTTTTAAAACCTCATTTTCTTCTTGAGTAACATTGCCTTGGTTGTGGTATTTCTATAAAAGCCCCTCCAACTGCATAATTTGGGCTTCAAATTCTTCATTCTGGGCTCTTAGTTCTTGAGTTATGATTTGTAACTCTTTGTTCTTCTTTTCTACATGCTTTTGGATAGCTTCATACTTTCGAGCGTAGCTATCGTCCCTCTTTCTTTCTTTCTTTTAGGAGCTTAGCCGTTACCTCTTTGGCAGTGGTACCTAGACCGTTTCTTCATAAATTCTACTTTAGTTTTTGCCAATATTCCCTCAACCCTTCATTGTCTTTTTTGAGTATCTTCTTTTGTTTCAAGATATCTTCTCCTTGCTGTTTGTATTTCTCCACATCCACCGAGGATAAATAATTTTCTGCTTCCAGTTCAGAGATGCATTTTTTTAAGGCGCGTACCTCTTTTTCATGAGCCCTTTTAGCCTTCTCCAAATCAGAATGAGCATCATTCATATGCTCTCTCAAGGTTCAAACATTTTGTCGATTTGTAGAATGAATGATATCGTTGACTCAAGTGAGTCTTCATTGCTTCTAACCTAGAGTGATCGACAAATCATAGATCTCAATTATGTGCATATTCTGGGCACCTTCGTGTTTGGACCTTTTCTTTGTAGTTGTCACCTTCGTGTTTAAAGTTAGAAGTATTCAAACCCTGAGTAGCAGGAATGAACTGTATCGAACTATATTGGCGTGACACAAGCAAGGGGCAATATCCAGTTCCTCCCCAAATTCTGGGCAAGGGTACCCAGCCGTATTCTCCACAATAGTAAAGGAACCTAGTCAAGATTAACCAAGGTACCTTCCACTTAACGGTGTCATCTCGGAGGTCTCAAAATGCGTCCTTCCATTGATCTTCAGTCATAGCTTCGGCTTGATACTCTTCCAAAAAAGCTTTTATTGGAGAGAAAGTGGTGAGGCACATTTGATAGGAAAATTTCAAGTCCCAGAAGTGACTTCGGATCCAGATTTCCAATAGTGGTACACACCATAAAAATCTGCATTCTCCCATTTTTCTGCATGCGGTTAGTGACCGAAAAGTCTCTGCTAGAATAGTTGGTACTGGATTAATGCCCTTTTTAAGTTTGTTAAATAAATCTGTTGTAGCATAATCTATATTTCCCAAGGCTTTTGAAAAAAATGACCATCCCATAAATGCTGAAAGCGAACAAGTTTTTCTGTGGATCAGGGTGTTCATGGATTAACTATCGGATATGTGCCCGAGTTATACAATCAGTCTTTCTTTTTCTAGCAATCTTTCCTTGGAACCATTCCTTGCTCATCCCGGTGATGTCAACTAGATTTTGTAGGAAAGACGGCTGGTCATTGGGTTTAATGTAGACCTTTCCTTCCTTGAATTTTAGACAATAAAGCAGGGCAGTATACTCATCGACTGTGGAAGTCATGTCCACATTCCCAAAAGTAAAGCAATAATATCCAGGATTCCAAAATTACGTTAAGGCTCTGAACAAAAGCATATCATTCTGCACGTCTAGTAGAAGAGCTATGTCACCGAATTCTTGTTGAAAGGCTTCCCTCATATCTGAACCCCAACTCTGCCATATTTTTCTTAGTTGATGGAGGTCATTCTGATGTGAAACAATCAAGGTGGGCTCGATAACCTCTGACACATGTGTTGCCGTCAAGTTGTACCCTTTTTTCCATCTGTATCCGTTTAGACCATCCCCATACTTCAACATTATTGCTTTTGATTTTACATAACCTCCCTTCCATGTCGAACGCCTTCCAAAATGGACTTTTCTCGATTCAACGCCTATGTATGGTATAACATGCAAATTAAATGCAGGAAAAGAAAAGGAAAAAAAAGGAAACAAACACAGAGAAAAAAACAAGTCAATACAATGAATTTGGGTAATAATAAAATTAAATAAATTAAGTGGTGAATAATAACATAAAGTAAAAAAAAGTACAAAAAAAGTACAAGAAACAAAAGTAGATACATAGAAAGCATAACCTCGAAGGGTTATTTCTAAACGGGCAACATTTTAACATGGCTTTAAATAGGGTAGGTTCTTACGGTTCACTATATGCAGTTGGGTTTTAAAGTAAACGGTACCCGAAATGTCGCTAGAACATCGATTCAAGGGAATACGACCCTTACACCATACAGAGGCGTGAACCTCACGAAATATAAGGACCGGATTCTGAAAGTGAATTACAACACTATACGGAGGTGAACACCCCACGAAGCGAAGTGATCACTCCCACTTAAGGGTTCTAAATTTAATACATGATGTCAGTTTATATCAAACATTATGCAATTAGCAAACAAGGCTTAGAAATTAAAAATTAAATTAGATTGAATTTTTATTTTCTGTAATAATTATGATGTGAACCAAATTAAGGCTTAACTCCCATTTTTTTATAAAAATTTGTTCCCTAGCGGAGTCGTCAAGCTGCAGTGACTATTTTTTGCGAAAAATCATTTCCTGTATAGATTTGGAGTCGCCACCGGTCATTTGGTTCAGGTAGACTGGACACCGAAAAGCAAAACCAGAGAAAAATTTGGGTTCGGGAGTTGATTACGCATGGGGAAGGATTAGCACCCCAACAACGTCCAAAATTGGTACCTAAAGATTCACATCATATTTATTAAGATAAAAATTCAAGTTAATTTAATTTTAATTTCTAAATGCATGACAATTTAAAAATCACCCTGATGCTCACGACAGTCGAAGGAGATGACACCCGAAAAACGAGATGTCACTCCCAATAGAATACCGGAGTAATAGGGCCTACACTAAATGAAACAGATATATGTATGAGCAATTAATTCGAAACAAAATATATTAAATTACAACAACAAAACATGAACGAAATTGAAAATATAATTAAAATGTAACATAAACATAAACATAAACATTATTTAACAATATATTATTACAAAATTTACTTATGTAACTAAATATAATAAATTGTACATAATAATAACAACTATAATAAGAATATAACATAATAATAATAATAAAAATAAAATAAAATAATAATAATAATAATAATAATAATAATAATAATAAAGGGACTAAAAGATAATGAAACAAAATAAAGGACCCAAATCGAAAGCAATTAAATGACTGAATTGCAAAGCTATTTAAAAAACGAAGGACCGCAGGGGTAATTATACCATGCGGCAGAGACAAACTGAAAAAGGCTTATGGACAGAGGGACTCGTCGTGTAAGTTTCCCATTTTATTTAATAATCCGGATTAAATTGAGAATTGTTTAAAATATAAGGACTAGAAATGTAATTAGACCATGAGACGGAGACAAAATGAAAGAAACTTAAGGGAGGGGGGACTAATCATGTAATTATCCCATTTATATTGGTTTATAACCTAAAAATGGAGCAGATTCATCTTTTCATTTTTTTTAGGTTTAGCCGTCCCCTCCCCTCTAAATCCTCTGTTTTATTTTTTAGGCTTTCAAACTCTTAGACTCAAAACTCTCCCCTTTTACACTTAGTTTGAAGTCTCTTAAATCTGGTTCAAACAACGACGGCTCTTCCTCGACTACAGACGACGGCGACGATAGATTCAAAATCGAACCGAGATAAGTTTCGAAATTCTCTTTTTTATATTCGAATAGAAAACAAGAGAAAGTATACCTTTATTTTTTTGCACTTGAGATTTGAATCTAGAAAGTTTTTTTATTATCTTTTTTTGTGTTTTTTATTTCTTGTTCGGAAAAAGACCCCGGATCTGATTACAGACACGGGTTTTATACCCGTTTGTTACAAATAAAATACATAAAAGAGATCCCACTCATTTATGGCCTGATTTTCCCGGTTATGATGATATTTGGGATAAATATCCCTTCTTTTCTTTGCTTTTTTGCAGATCTGACATGACCTTGGGTGGTGGAGTAGGCGGCTTGGGCGGTGGCCGATTAGCTCGGCGGCAGCTAGGGTTTAGCTTAGGACATTAGGGTTAGGTTATTAGTTTAGGTTATGGGTTTAATTTTTAATTTGGGCTATTGGACATGGGTTATGGGTATTTGGTATGTTGTTTGGGCCATGTAATATGGACTGTAATAATAAAATGGAATTTTCTTTGTGAATTTGATTTTGGGTTTAGGCCCAGTCAAAAAAGGGTTGTTATAGAAATCAGCAATGTTGCCCTTATTTTTTTTTCGTAATTTTGCCTTCAAAGTTAGCAGATTGCAGCAATGTTGTCCTTTGACCGATTTTGACTGTGACAGTTAACAGCGCTGACGGAGCAATTTTGCCCTCGAAGTCATTCATGTAATTTTGCCCTCGAATTCACAATTTAACTCTTGGTTTATTTAGTTTTCGAATAAAATTTGATAAATAATTTAATTTTTTGAGTTGAATTTTAACAAATAGAATCTATAAAAAAATTGATTAACAAATTAATGCAAATATTTTTTGGGTTCTTAGTAATTTTAAAAATAAATAAAGTGAGAACTCTCACAAAAAATTAAAATATTCTTCAATTTTTTTAAAAAATATATAAACTTAATAAAAATAAATAAGATATTCAAAAAAATATTGAAAATAAAAATTAATATAAAAATTAAAATGTATTAGAAATTATAAAATAATAAAATATAAATATAAAATTAAAAGTATTTATAAAGTATTAAAAATTTGAACAATTTTATCAAAGTTTCTTTCACTTTTTTACATCAAACTGATGCTTGTTAATATTTGATAAGTTTGATCACTACTCTAATAGATGGACAATTCCATTAAAAATTATGTTTAAGGAATATTAGTTGGTTTAGCATAACCAGACACAATTGAAAACTTTTTCAATGGGTTTTATAAATATTTTGAAATTTATATCAATTTGTTAATCGACTTTTTTTTATATATTCTGTTTGTTAAAGTTCAACTCGAAAACCATATTATTTATCCAATTTTATTAAAAAACTAAATAAATCAAGGGTAAAATTTCTGCAATTAATGACTTCGAGGGCAAAATTGTTCCGTCAGCACCGTTAATTGTCACGTCAACATTTACCGGTCAAAATTAGTCAAATGGCAACATTGCTGCAATTGGCTGACTTTGAGGACAAAATTATGAAAAAAAAATAAGGGCAACATTACTGATTTCGAATTACTATAGGGACAAATTTAACCCTTTACCCTATAAATTATATCAATTTAGTCTGATTCTAAATTTTTTGAAAAATAAAACATTAAAAAAATCCTTTCATTAACGGATTAAAGTGAAAAAACTAAAGTTAATTTGTCCCTTGTGACCAACTTTTTCCTTTTTCAACGCTGCTACACCTTCCGATAATCCTATGAATCGTGTCGGTAAATATTTCACAACCAAATCAGAGAATGGAGCTTTGCTTCTATCATGGTCACAAGGATTTGGGCAGTTTGGTGAATATGAAGCACCAACGCTTGCAAATAAGGCACCGTTATCTTCGCATTGCAATTGTAACAAGTGGGTTTAGTTTAAGTAAATTTAAACACACAATTTCATCTGATGAGAGATGTTTAGAGGATTAAATGTAATTCAGAGACTATATAAGCAACATATAATATTATTTATAATTTATATAAAAAAATAAAAATTCAGTGCAAGCGCCTGTAGCTCAGTGGATAGAGCGTCTGTTTCCTAAGCAGAAAGTCATAGGTTCGACCCCTATCTGGCGCGACATAAATTTTGTTCGTCATGCTTTTTTTTTTGTTCCAAATTTGCTCTTGATTTTGTTTGAAATATGTGCAGACCTACATGTATATAGCCTTATTCAACGCTTCAATTCTTATAAAAAAAATTCAAACATGCCCCATTATTACTTGGATTCAAATTACATAAAGAAAACTTGAATGTTCTCTAAGAGAAAACAACAATCCTATGATTCAAGTTATATAAATATATATAATCTTAAATGTTTCACCAAGAGAACAACAATCATTTGATCGCGTTGCTCTGTTCAAAAGCTTTCTGAAATCTTCTTTGTTTTCCGACCACAAATTTTTGACATTTCTACTGTTGTCTGCCCTCAAACTTTGATTCTCAAAGCCTTGGGGGAAGTTTGTCGCTGCTCTAGCACTGTGGAAGGTCACTTGGCGGCGGTGGAAGTGACTCGTTCGGCCCCTCACCGTTCTCAACCAGGAATGCCATCTTAAGCCCCCATGTTGTGTGAACTTCCAAATGGCAATGGAAAAACCAGACCCCTACAATAAAAAAAAGCAAACCATCAAATCATAATGTTCCAACATGTTCTGTTTTTTTTTTTGTAACAATTTCAAACAAACATTAATAATCTATGTGGTTTCACTTTCAAGGGTACCTGGATTATCCGCCCTGAATCTGATTGCAGTCCACCCTGCAGTTGGTACACTTATTGTGTTCCTTTCAACAGGGTCAACCAGATTGAATTTCTTTCGATCTTTCTCCGGATTATAATTTCCTAACCCTCTCCCAACTGCAAAGAAGTTGAATCCATGCAGATGGGTTGGATGGCTCTCAGGGGCTAATATAGAGTTTCCTTGAATTACTAGTTCAACTGTTGAATTATAGGCCAATCTGTATACCCTGGTGCCATTCATTGTTTGTAGATTCGATGGCGTAGTAGTACCGGTATAATCGAATGGTAACAATGGTTTTCCTGGAAAATCATCTGTGAAAAACCCGTTTATACCATAGTAATGTGCTTCAAGAATAGCAGTGGTTGGCATGTCGAACGTGACGTTGTTAATAGCTGCAACTGCCCTGGAACCATTGAGGCATGTAGCACAAGGGTTAATCCCAACCCCAATGGTGAAAAGTAGTGAATGATCGACAGTTAAAGGGACTTTGGCGGGATATTCTTTCGAGTTCAGGCTTCGAAGAGATTCGATGAAAACCGATGTCAATGATGTTGCATTTACAGGAGGTATACTGGTCATGGTGGCTGGAATGAGGGGATGGGTGTGGTTGTAGCGTAAGTAACCCATTCCGGGCAATGTGTCAACCGCAACAACGGTGTCCATGAATGGAGATATGGCAATTAAATACTTGCCGATCCCCCGATTGGCTGTAAGAAGAGCTGTTGTGGTTTGTCCCGGACCTAGAAATAATGTGTCGGTTTTAAAGGGTTTAACGTATGCTGCATCGACTTCAACAACAGTCAGATCGTGTCCGGCAATTTTGAAGAAGAGTTCATCATTCAGAGCTGCATTGATAACCCGCAGTAAATAGGTCTTGCTGTTTTCGACATGTAAAGTATAAGCACCTGCATCCACAGAATCATTGAACTCATAGATACATATATAATTCTATGAAAAACCGTTCTCGATGAAAGTTGTAAGTATGGCTCGGAGGGAGATCTTTCATATCTTTCGAGATCCTCCCTACAATACAAATATATAGATAGATTTATATAATACATCCTAGTACCTTCAGAAGAACAGATAGAAACTGGCCCCGAGTAGCCATTAATGGTGTGTGCATCGGATACATTCGGAGCCAAACCAGTTTGGATTGCCTCGTTGACCACAGCTTCAGTGTCTGCTTTCCACCATTCCCCTTGAATTCAAAGAACAGATTCCTCTCTGTTAACGTATTAGCCTCATTATATATATAGATTTACGTATTTCAAGCAAAGTGAAGCTCACCTAATATGATTATTTTTTGCTTATCAGGCTTAGGAAATGGGTAAGGGACACCTTTCTTTGGCAAGATAACAATAGCACCATGCATGGTTGAGCGCAGCCAGGAAATATGTGCATGCCAAAGCAGTGTCCCTCTCTGACCTGTGAAGGTGAAGTTGTACAGGTAGTTCTGTCCTGGTTGAATCGGACACTGTGTGATATACGCCGGTCCGTCATACCACCCTGTTCGAAGTTGCCTCACCCCATGCCTGCAATACCAAGAAAAAACAAGAAAAGTGTCACCATACTCACCACACACCAGGCTGCAGGTTGTAAATCATAGTAAAACTTTCTGTTTAACTTGTTTACCAGTGGATTGTAACATTGTGTTTAACATGATTGACAACGTTTACGAGTACATTATCGTCCTCTCTTGCATAAAGAGTTGGCCCCGGAAACTTCCCGTTCACGGTCACAATAGGCTTAGTGGAACATAGCCTCGTTGTGTTTTTCAAGACCACCTGATACATATGCAGTTGCCAACATAATGAAGATAATTTTTCATAATCTGTGAACTTTCTAGCAGAAGCAAGAATTTCTCTTCTGATATACTTACAGTGAAATTGTAATGCCGAATCTCAGACTCAACCCATGCCGGAAATAGAAGAGACACAAACAGCAACATCTGAACCCAAGTCATAAACATCTTTGGTCTCTTTGTCTCTAAACTTTGTCTGTCTCTTCTGATATACTATATAGCTTTATAACTTCATATATAAAGGAATAAAATCTTCATTTAACCTGGTTAGGTGAGTGAAGAGAGATACCTACTAATCTACTATAGACAGTTATTTCATTTTAGGGATCGAGTTATTTTTTATCTTGATATTAATCGTAATGGACCGTGATAACATCGATTACATCAGTAACACAAAAAATAGACAGTGAACATAAACAAAATACCAGCTCATGCACGTATATCACCACTAAATTGCCATTTTTTTCAACTGGTCTATATTTAACGCGAGTTTTAAATTACTGTTCCATCCGTACATCTTTCTCTATATCTCTACAATTATATATTTTATCTGGTTTTCAAACTGTTATTCCTTAACTACAAATCATTGTGAGTTTCTTGTAGCTTTTGGATACTCTATCGCTCCTGTATCTTTCGTCTTAATATTAAAAAACACATTATGAAAACAACATACCATCAATCGAGTAAGTCAGTAATATACAGCACATAGTTTATTAAAATTCCATTTTTTTAATGGCAAAGGTCCCATATTTTTGTATAAATTTACTTGGAATCAGGTATGGTTACATAGGTTTTTTATTTTTTCTATTTTGAGGGTCAAATCTTATGTCAAGTTAGTCACCTTATATCAATTTTTAAACACAGAGCAAACCGGTGTTCCGATTTAAAATAGTTCATACAATCATTTCTAGAAGTTGATATTATTCGAAGTTCGAGTTTCAAAATCTGCAAATAATTTCAAGGAATCTGTCACGTAGTCTTGCTTCTCTGGCAATTCTTTGTGTTTTTAATTGGAGTGCAATAATATAACTGTAAGTCTGTAATATTATATATATATATATATATATATATATATATATATATATATATATATATATATATATATATATATATATATGCATGCAAATAAAGAAGATGGAGCCAACTATGGTAGTAGGTAATGGTCAATGTATAAATATGTATGCATTGATGTTGATAAATAAGAAGAGATTAAGTTATAGTTGAGCAATGGCTTTCAGATTGATATAAATCTGTAATATTATATGTGTACGGGATCAAAATCAAAGGCCTGGTCAGCTGTTTTGAAACTTTTGAGGGATTTTATTAGATGGATGTTTTTGCAGTTTGGAATAATAACAGCTCAAGTTGTATACAAAATGATTTTTCAAATTTCGCATATTTTTCTCCTTTGTGGGTGGCTTGTGTTCTTCAAAACCCACTTCTTTTTCTCACTAATTTATTGTTGATTAATGAGTGGTAATTGCATTTTCCTAGCAGACCTTAAGGATAAGATACAAGTTTAGTAGGACTCGGATGTCATTATTATAAGTTATCTAGATTACTTAAACAGATATGAGCATGTGCTCCATGCAGTTTTTTAAATTGTGAACCAAATACTGTTTAAATATTACTTTTCAGGTTGATTTTCAATTTTTTCCTCAACCTACTTTTTATGCCTTAGCAGTCCAACCCGGAAGGTCTATTAGGTAGATGGCCCTGAGGATCATTGATTAGGGGTAAATGAATCGAGTTTGAACGAACAATATTGTGATCATATTTGTTTGTTTATTTTTATGGTATTCGTGTTTGTTTAAAATTTTAATATTATATTCATATTCAGTTGTTTAACGTTTACGAACATGTTTTTTTATATATTCACCATCATGTTTATATAGCGCTCACAAACATGCTTGTTAAAAATGGCGAAAGTACGCCAATAGACCTTAAGCTTTACAGTTTGAACTCAAAATTCACCATGTGTTTAGTTTAGTCTCTACCTTCTCCAACATTTAAAATATAAAAAATAAAAGAGAACAAGGTAAACAGGCTTATAAATAAGTCTATAAACAACTAATAAACGAGCTTGTTTAAACGAACCAGACACATATTTATTCGTGTTCGTTCGTTCGTTTAATAAATAAACACAATTTTTTTTCATAATTATTTATTTAACTTAATAAACTAACATAAATGAACGTTATACGAAAAGTTTACAAACAGTTCATCGAATACTCTATTTATTTATACTCTATCTTTGGTCCTCGAATAATATTATAATAACATCTCATTATTTATATCCATGGTCCTATTTTAAACGTGCGAGGCTTCGCTCCCTGGTATTTGTTTTTTTTTTTTCCTTCTAGATTTTCACCCTTTCTATGAAAGAAGGGTCATCGGTCTAGAGACTCCGTGGCCTCGGGTCTTATCCCTTTTTCTTACACTCCTCTTTTGAACCTCCAATCCAATCAACTAATTTTTAGTATTTATTTAAATTCAAGTATTACTTGACAGATTGCATTTTTGATCTCTACTAAAAGCCAACTAAATTAGTCCTTATACAATTTTTGTTTAATAAATTGGCTCCTCCAATTAAATCTATGCCATTCTCATCCATTAAACGCTAAGCTGAAGAAAGAAAAGGTTTCATTACTGAATTGGTCCATGTACTACTTTTTCCCCCAAATTGACATTTTTACTTTTCTTTTCCAAATCGGTTCTCGTGCTTTAATTTTGTCAACTATTCTAGCACTGTTATATCATTTCTATAGAAAGTGGAGTGATATCATTTGGAAAAAAATTTGTTTCAGTCAGTCCGTATTAATAAGTAGGACTAACAACATCGGTGATCATCTAACTATTATCGCTTTCTAATTTTGATCACCAAATTAATTTTTTTAGTAAAATCGTAACTAACGTTTCTATTTTGGTCACTGACTATTAAATTTTAACATAGATGATGGCATGGCCTGGTATAATAATTATTTTAGTCCTTTAAATTTATTCATTCTATCAATTAAGTTCTAATTTGAAATAACTCAACAATATTTTAGGCCAAACCCCAAATTTCCCATTATCTTTCTTCTTCCTCTATTTCTTCCTCTTATACCTGAAATTCATAAATATCCATTACAAATTTTAAGTTCCCACAACAAATCAATAATAAAGTCACATGTTAATAATATTAGGAATGAAAATATAGAATATGCAGAGAGCTAAAGTAAACTGGATCCAAGAGGGAGACATCGGCACAAAATTCTTTCACTCTACCGTTATGGCAAAGAGAAAGAAAAATACAGTCAGAATGCTTAAAGCAGAGAATGGTGCTATACTAGACACTTTTGAATCCATGTCAGAGGAGATGATTTGCTACTATTCTGCTCTTATTGGAAAGCTAGATCCTAATGTATATCCTTGTCCCACTGAAACTCTTCAGGACTTGCTCGAATACTCCATCCTTGATGACATTGGGACTGACCTATGTAGGGATGTATCAGACATGGAAATTAAAAATGCTCTATTCAAGCAAGGGAATGACAAAAGCCCTGGCCCGGATGGATACACAGCTTGGTTCTTCAAAGTTACATGGGAAATTGTGAAATCTGACTTCACAGCTGCTATTAGATGGTTTTTCCAGATTTCCTGGATGCCCCACGCTTTTAAAGCTACATCCTTGGTGCTCATACCTAAAGTCCCCAATGCTTGTATGGCCAAAGAGTTTCGGCCTATCTCATGTTGCTCCATTATTTATAAAACTATTACCAAGATCCTTGTAGGAAGACTTGCCCCTCTTTTTCCAAACATGATCTCACCAAGTCAATCAACATTTATCAAAGGGAGAAACATCATAAACAATACTCTGCTAGTCCAAGTATTGGTTCATGGTTATTCTAGAAAATCATTGTCCTCGAGGTGTGCAATTAAAATAGATCTGTAGAAAGCTTTTGACTCCATTAATTAGGAGTTTTTGTTAAAAGTCTTCGAAGCAATGGAAATTCCTGCCAAGTTCCGAGGGTGGATTGCAAGCTGCATCACTGGTTCTAGATTCTCGGTCTCACTCAATGGGAGTTTAGTTGACTATTTTAAAGGGGTAGGAGGGCTCGACAGGAAGACCCCTTGTTTCCTTACTTATTTGTCATGGCAATGAATGCTTTATCTGCTCTCTTAGACAAGGCTGCAAAATCTGGCATCTTCAAATATCATCCCAAATGTAGTAGATTGTCTCTCACACACCTTTGCTTTGCCGATGACCTGCTCATCTTTTGTCACGGCTTTTTAGACTCAGTTGTTGGGGTTTTAAGTACCCTAGAACAGTTTTATTGTATGTCGGGGCTGAAATTAAATGCTGAAAAAACTGAGCTGTTTGCTAGTGGAGTCGATGCATGCTTGCTTGATTCTATCAAGAGCTTCACTGGATTTAAACTTGGCAAGCTTCCAGTTAGATATCTTGGAGTGCCTCTGGTAACTAGGAAATTGACTGAAAAAGACTGTCTCCAGCTGCTAGATAAAATCCGAGACAAAATCGCTGTATGGTCTCACAGGAAATTAAGTTATGGTGGCAGATTGCAACTGATTAAAGCGGTCTTGGTAAGTACTTTCAATTACTGGAGTAGACAGCTTATTATCCCCAAGGTTGTTATCACTAAAATTGAACAACTCTGCATGCGATTCTTCTAGAAAAGGGAAAATGTTTCAACAACTGGTGCCAGAGTTGGGGTGGCAACAAATCTGCCTTCTTAAATCCGAGGATGGTTTAGGGCTGAAAATCTCCATAGCTGGAACAAAACCTGCAGTCTCTTGCTAGTGAAGCATATTTTGGCCGGTGATGGCTCATTATGGGTTGCTTGGATTAAGGAGTACATGTTCAAAGGAGAGGACTTTGGGCAGATTGCAATAAAGCCCCACTTTAGTTGGACTTTGAGGAAACTCCTCAAGCAAAGGGAACCCGATTGCCACCTCTATTTATTTACTCATATTTTATTTAACTTTATTTTATTTTAATTATTTAATAATTATTTTTTCATTTTTATTTTGAAATCTCCCTCAGATGATCGAATGCAAACGAGGTACATTTCTGCGCTTTTTTCTTCTTCTCTTATTAGTTACTGGCCTATTTGTTTACTGAGAAATTGCTAGAAGCTACTCAACCTCCCCTTAAAAGTTCAAATCTAGGAGAAAACTAACGAGTACTCCTAATTACCATAGTCCTGCTGAATTTTAAGGAAACGTTTAATTTTTTTTAACAAGGACCAAATCAACTTCATTGAAAACAAATAACAGTTACAGACTCAAAACAAACGAAGGAAAAAGAAAGAGACAATAAAACAAAACCAAAACAGCAAGGCCAACAAGAAAACAGACTCCAAACAGATCAAACGAACAAAACCAAAAAACACACAACAATAAGACACAACAGAGCATAACAAGAAACAGAGCCAGAAACAACGGCCACAAACACGACCGGGAAAGAACAAGATAGAGACTGCCACCACCAACGAAAGCCATGGCGAGCGCGAAGCCATCAAAGTTTGATTGTGGGTAATTTACTAATCTGTTGCATTGTGAAGTTTCAATTCAATTTTCTTGATAAAATAATGGTGTCACGCGGCTTTTGGGATTTTGTTATTTGATTACCCCATTTTTATTTATTTGTTTAGTTTGTTATCGGGGTTCAGATTAAAAATTTGGTGAGTTATTTCGAATTAGGATTTAATTGATAGAATAAATAAGTTTTAGGGATTGTAATGGTTATTATACCAAACCACATCATCATTTTCGTTAAAACTTAACGGTCAGTGACTAAAATAAAAAATATCTGTAACGTTTAGCGATGGTTTTGCTAAAAAAATAGTTTGGTGACTAAAATTGAAAAGCAGTAATAGTTGGGGGACTACTAGAGTAGTTTACCCTAATAAATAATTAATCCAAATCTATTTCCAGCTCGTCTATATTATTTTTTTTATTTTTTAAAAAAATATTATTCTATTTTAGTTAAATATTTGATAACTTTATATAATTTTACTTTATTAATTTTTTTCTTTTTTATACATAAACAAGTAAACAAATAAATATATTATAAATTTATATATTATTATAAATTTATTTTATTACTTGATATAAACTATATAATATACTAAAATAAAATAGCATAATATCATAAACATATAAAACAGATTGGACTCAAGCTTTGAAAGTTGAAGTCTCGGCGTAGCCCATATTTTGAGCATACCTAATTTTTTTTGTCTAAATCTATTTTTCGATCATAATATCTTTGTTCAAACGTTTTCAAATTCCAAATAGACATTTAAATTTGGACTAGTAACTTGACACTTGAACATGTTTATAAATATTAACTTTTTCCTTCTTTGAATAAATCAGACGAGGTAAGGAATTAATAACTTGAACTTGAATATGTTTAATCAGAGACAATAAGATTTAAGAAGATTTTTGAGTTTTGATAGTATGTTAATCTAAGTGTTTGTTCTTTTTTGCACATTACTATGTGATTTTTAGTGGACTAATTTCATTTTTTTTCTTTTCTTTTGATGCATTATATTACACATATTTTTTATGATGTTAATAAAATTCAAATACTATTAGTCAAAAAATAAAATATTTTGCGTGACGACAATAAAGTGGCTGATGGCTCGGATTGCTCAATCGGTGAGCATGGATGGTGTTGTTTATGTGACCCCTCCGCAGGAATGTTTGTCTAGCCTGCATGGGGATGGTGCTACCTAGGTGTGTCTATCGTTGGATTAGTTTTGTCCCGCTAGCTTTGTGCTTTGGTTTTTGGTCGAGGTTTGCTCGTTGTTTTAGTTTGTTTCTCTATTAATACGTGTACTCTTTTCTTTTATTTAAGTTTAAATTTTTTTAATAAGGTACATGTTAATATTTTTTTTTCATAAAAAAGATGTAGCCTATGATGACCAAAATATAATCTCAAGCAAGGTTGGTCCATACGATCACTTGTAATTCAATTTAGTTTTAGTACCCGACTCATCGACGAAAAAAATTGTTATATTTTTCAATAATGTATTTAAAAATAGATTATTATTTTATACACTAGTAGTGAAAAATAAAGTTTTCACATCTAAGTTATTTAGGGGTTTAGTTTAGGTTTACAAGTTAGGGGTTTATGTAGTATGGTTTAGAATTTAAAGTTCATGAATTTAGAGGTGACAATCGGGTCGTTCGGTTCGGGTCAATTCGGTTCAAGTTTGGATTGGATCAGGTTTGATTCAGATTTAGATCGGGTCTATGTAATTTCAGGTCAGGTCGGGTATCGAGTCGGATCAATATCGGATTGGTTGAATTTCGGGTTGGGTCAATATCAGATCGGGTTAGTATCGGATCGGTTGGTTTTTGATTTGGGTCAATGTTTGTTCGATTGATGTCTCTGGTCGGGTCAATATCGGATCGAATTGGTTTTCGATTTGGGTCAATATCAAATAGACCAATTTTCAATTTTAGTCATTTTTTGAATCTTTAGGTCAATTTGATTGAGTTGGATATGTATTCAATTGAGTATATATAAAATTATTGATATATTCACGTAAAAAAATATTTTTTTGTCAATTTTATCATTTAGGCTCAATTTCAACTCTTGTTGTTCAATGTTTCGAACTAAACCATCATTGAGAGATGATAATATGACACAAACTCAACCTATAAGGCTTGTTAAAGTTTAAAACTCGAATTTCGTATTGTGTTCATTATCAAGATTCAATTGATTGTTTTCTATTTTTTAAAATAAAGTTTAACATAATTTCTAAGACGGAAAATTTTGATTTTATGAAATTAAAATAAGACTATTTGAAAATTATTTAATAAAATATAATTTTTTATATTTATATATTTATGGATTAAAATCAATTTAGGTATGTTTTAATTGTTTGGGATTTAATTAGATATTTAAATTTTTGACTTGGATAATTAATTAATACCATAAATTAAATAAAAGACTAAACTAAATAAACAATTAAAAGTAAAAAAAATTAAATTATATATATATACATATATATATATCAAAGTTGGCGTGAAACAGAGTAACTTTGTTTTACAATCCTACGTATCTAATATTTTTAAATAAAAATTATCGAATTAAATATTGAGATTTTTTTTAAAGGAGAAAAGATATTTTAAACCATTAAACTTTAACTAAAATTGGTTGATAATCAGTAATATAATAAAAAGGAGAATAAAATATACATATTTACTATTTATCATACTACTAAAAAATAAATAAAAATAACTTATCCGTTCATTCCGGCTCAATTATCTGGTCAAAATCAAGTTGATGTTCTGTTTAGATCGGATTTGAGCAAATTAAATTCGGGTTGATTTTCGGTTCGTGCTACTTTCGGTTTGGGTTGGTTTTCGATTTCAGTTATTTTCAGTTCTAGTTTTTTTCGATCCAGATTGATTTTCGGTTTAGTAAATTTCGAGTCGGTTTTGGTTCGGTTCAAGTTTAGACCACAATGTTCAGGTCTATATCGGGTCTCGGGTCTGATAAATCAGTACGGGTTTCGGATCAAGTTTGTCAGGTCTATTCATGATTAGAATTTAGGGTTTAGGATTCGAGTTGTAGGGTTTTAAGGTTAGAATTTTAGATTTTAAGTTTTGGCTTGAAACATGTATGTTTGTGTAATTTTTTTATACTAACAGTGTATCAAATATTCATCCTATCAAGTAAATCGATTTAAAATTCATATTCATCATTAATAAAATATAATCTTTTGATTATAGTATTACTTCGTTTTATAAAAATAATTAATAAATTATTATTCAATAAATTTCAGTTTAGCATTAATGTTAATTTTAATTAATAAAACATTAATGTATCGATTATAATACTTTATTTTATTGCTCAAATTTGTTACCACCTTAGTGGAGTATTAAATATAGTCATCCTAGGAGACTCAAGTTCAATCGCTTTATTTATAAGGTGTATGCACTATCAAAGAGTTAAGAATATGTATGAACAAATACTATAGGCATAATGCTAAAAAATGCCCCTAACGTTTGACTGAATTGTCATTTTGGTCCCTATTCTTTTTCTGAAGCAATTTAGCCCTCGACGTTTTATTTTTTTTTGTCAAAATAGCCCCTTTACAGATGAAAACTGTTAGTCAATTGGCGATAAACAACTTGAAATGACTTGGCAAAATGACACGTCAGAAGAAAAAATATTTTACATTTTATACAATTTTATAAAATTATTTTTTGATTGATGTGTCATTCTGTAAAGTCAACATATTTACCTATATGACATTGTTATGGCGACGTTCACTGCCATGTAGGTTTTTCATATCATTTCAAGCCATTTATCGTTGGTTGACTAACGGTTTTCATTTGTAGAGGGGCTATTTTGACAAAAAATAAAACGTTGAGGGCTAAATTGTTTAAAAAAGAATATGAGCCAAAATGACAATTCAGTCAAACATTAGTGGCATTTTTTGGCATTATGGCAATACTATATTGTAATCACCTTTAGACTATTCAAAAAAAACTATAACCATACATATTCTAGTAAACATGTAAGATTATAAGTAATAAGTTTTGAGTAGGGGTGATAATGAGCTTGACCGGCTCACAAGCTACTTGAGTTCGTGCTCAGTTCGAGACCTTAACAAGCCGAGTCGAACCGACCCAAACTCAACTCGAAAAGGTCGTAAATATGCTCAGAATAATTATATATATACATACTACATACATATGCACTAAAACAATATGCCTAGCCAAAAAAATACTTAAAACAAATAAAGCAACAAAAAGAAGTACCAAAGCAAATTAGGCAATATCATGTTGTTGTCGGCTTGACACTTAAAGGAGTCATGAGCGGAGTTGAGTTGATCTCGAGCCACGAGTCGAGCCGAGCTCATATTGTCCACTTCGAACTTGAACCTAAAATTTTAAGCTCGACAAGCTTCAAGTTCGAGTCGAGCCCACTAGTATTGAGAAAAACTAAACCTTGCTTTAGTGTTAGTTAAATAGATTATTGAATATAAGAAGAAGAAGAAGAAAACAAAACAGAAGATGGAGAATACATAAAGGCCCTGTTTGACAATCAACGGATAACTGATAGCTGATAGCATTAGTTGATTTGACTAACGGATTACATTAGCTGATTGTACAAAAGTGTTTGGTAAAATTAACTGATAGCGGATATCTATTTGATTATTTGAACAAGTAAAATGACATATAAGGACATAATTATATTTGATATTTTTGAATAATTTATTAGTTATTAACATTTTGTATCTATTAATATTAATTAGATTATAAAAATTAATTTTTTTAATATGAATACTGAGCATATATGAGGACATACATATTAATTTTTTATTTGTGAAATTATCTTTTTAATATAATTTTAATAATTATTAAATTTAAATGTATATATTAATTTCTTATCTATGAAAATATATTTTGAGTATAATTTTATTAATTATTAAATTTATATGTATTTATTAATTTATATATTAATTTCTTATTTATAAAATTATTTTTAAATTTTATTAGTTAATTAAAATTATGTTATTTTTAGAAATTTTTTATAATTATCAAGGACAAAATAGTCTTTACAAGTTTTTTTATCAAAACCTCTAACTCAAAAAACTCTTTTTCAAAATAAGAAGTTTCACCTCAATCCGCTATTACAATCATCTATTTACCAAACATCTAAATTAGCGAATTTAACTGGTCAAACCTTATAAGAGGTTGTTGAAGCTTTTATTTCTTGTTAAAGGAATGAATGTAGGCCTGTTTATAATTTGTTAAGCCCGGTTGTTGTTTAACAGAATGGTTGTTTAATAACCATAATTTGTTATCAATTTGGGCTATATAAAAGAACGGGTATCTGTCTTTATCAGATATCTAAAGGTAATGAGTTTTTACTCGCGTTTCGATCATTTTCTGCTCAATGGGTCAATATAGATGACAAATATAGTTGGCATTGCTTGTTTTGTACATTGATTAGGCTTAAAGCTAATGAACTATGATATAGCTATTGCCATTTACTGCATTCTTGCAAAAGCTACTAAGCTTTTTATTTTGTTTTCTGGTTAAGTTAGTTACTATTAGTTAGAATGGGTAATCAACCGATGTAAGGAAGAATCTTCTTTGTTAAACATTCATATTATTTAGAAAGAGTTGGTTTTGTTTTATGCTCTCTAAACCAGAGTTGTCTATGTTGCTCCGACTCTCCATTTTAGGACATGGAGAATACTTGGATAAAGTTGGACATACTTATGTTAGACAAATAGTCGTATATGCAACACTCATACCTAAGTCCAAGTAATATAGGTTCACTTGATAGATTCTGTTGGCCAACTTTATTGGTTTATGTGATGAAGTTTCTAGTCCTAACCTAGTAGCCTGTCTTAAAATATTTTCAGTTGGGCAATTACTCCTCAATGGAAGGTGTCCTTTATTGCAAGCCTCATTTTGAGCAACTCTTCAAGGAGACGGGTAACTTTAACAAGAATTTTCAGTCACATAAGTTATTTTCTCTTGGAGGATAAATCTCTTCATTTGGATTATTTACAAGTTTGGTTTTGTTGGTTTAATACTGCCGTTAATTTTGTTGTAAGCAGCTGAAAAGTTAACTCCCGAGCTGGTAAATCTCCCCTCCAAGGCTGCATGTGTTTGATAATTGATTAAATGGGAAAAGAATGATTATATGGTGTGTGATAAGGTGCTTAATATTCTTCCTAATTCCAAGTAGCTTGGATTGATTTCAGACAAGATCACCTAGCAAAGCTGCCAGCATGTTTTCGGGGACACAAGAAAAATGCGCTACTTGCGGAAAAACTGCTTATCCACTTGAGAAGGTAGAATCTCGGAATCGTCTTTTCTGCAATCACAAGACTTTTATTTTTGGCTGTCTATTTCGTATTTTCAAACATGTAGTCCCAACTTATCAGTATGTGTGAGCCCAGCACATTCATCTGAATCTTTACAAGGTTTACTCCTGAAGAAGTATGCCGTGTTTCCCTTTTGTATTGTAGGCGATTTCGGATTATCCTTTTTTCTTTGCCCTTTCTTTCAAGGGAACCAAGGCTCAAGCTTTTCAAAGTAAAATTTCTGGATGGTTGAGTTTTTGAACGGATGAAATCAGGCGTAGCTGTAACGGTTACTTTAAAAGATGAAGGATTAGCTTAGCATATATATTCATGTAAAAGGCTCATCTCTTCATAGAGGCGGGATAAGTACATTTAGAGTTCTGCAAGTTCCATTCAAATAACCAATTGCTCTCCTAAGATGTGCAATGTCATCAAGTTACAAGTTACTCTTTGTTTCTTTGACTAATGTGACAAACGTAGAGCTTCAGAACCATTTGATCGGTTTAGGGTTCTAAAGAGCTTCGTCTGAATTGAAGTATGGTTTCAAGATGTCAAAAACGTTTGAGATTTCTTACAATCGATGCCTTAATTACTGCATGAATTTGCCACTGTAATTGCTTATGTCATCATTGGAATGCTTAATCTAGTACCTTTTTCTTTATCCCATAATTAATGGTTGAATAATCTGATTCAAAGTTACGAACTTTATGGCTAATTTGTTGAATTTGACATTTTCTAATTCTGATTTGTGTTTGGTTTTCAAAATGTTTGAGCTGTTGATACAGACAAATATAAGATAAGAGAGCAAATTGAATTGAACCTGAAAAAAAAGAACATCTTTGAAGCATATTGGAGCCACGTCTTTTATTGGTACCCAGCAGAAATGCAAGGCTTGTGAGAAGACTGTTTACCCTGTGGAACTTTTGTCAGCTGATGGGGTTCCTCACCATAAGTCTTGTTTCATTGCAAAGGGACACTAAAGGTAATGTTTATGACTTAAGATTCATCCGCTTATATGTTATGGTGTTTGATTTATCTACGGGATCGGGATATGCATTCCCCAAAGCTGTAAAATAACCCTTGCAAGTTGCAATGCAATGCTAGCCATGTTAATCTTTTTCATTTCTTTAAAGCATCCTTGTTTGGATTCTCAAAGGGGATTTACAGGAGGATGTCTACATGCATCAACCCGTAGGGTTTGTTCAACATGGCAAAAATGGTGTTTCACTTGTCTGCAAACTGAAACGAGCCATATATGGCTTGAGGCAAGCTCCTCGGAATTGGTTTCTTAAGCGTTAAACCTTTCTATGTGAGCTAGGATTCAAGGCTTCATCTGTTGATACGTCGTTATTTGTCTATAAAACTGAGGCTTCTATAACATATCTGGTGGTTTATGTTGATGACATACTCATCACAGGATGTTCCACTGATCATGTTCAACGTACAATAGATGCTCTTCATGATCGGGTTTCCTTGAAAGATCTCGGCAAACTGCAGTACTTTCTCGGCATTGAAGTTCAAGAAATTTGTCATGGTTTATTCCTCAATCAGAAGAAATATATTCTTGAGTTACTTCTAAAAACACAAGTGATAGATGACAAGCCAGCTTCAACACCAATTGTAGCCTATCCGAAATTAAGTAGGCGTGATGGGGAGTTACTGAGTGACGCCCAGGGCTATAGAAGTGTGGTTGGTGCCTTATTATACATATGCCATACAAGGCCTGATCTGTCTTTTGCTGTAAATAAAGTAGCACAATACATGCAGAGCCCTACGGATACTCACTGGCTTGGTGTGCGAAGGATATTGCGATACCTAAAAGCGATGTTAACTATGCATGGGTTGTGGTTTGGTCCATGTGACTTGTGCTTGCCTATTATCACAGCATTTTCAGACGCGGATTGGGGCAGTGACATGGATGATAGGCGATCTGTGTCTACCTTGGTTCTGTTAGCATATGAGCCTCGGTTAGAAAGGTCTATAATGGACAAAGCTAAGGCTGCGTCCACCCCAATGATTGCCTGAGAAAACAGGATGCAGGCAGTCCAATTGAAGATGCACGTGGTTACCGGAGCATAGTGGGGGCGTTGTTATATCTATGCCACACGAGACCTGACATCACCTTCAGTGTACAAAGTAGCACAATACATGCACAAACCGAGTGAAGGCCACCTTGCTGTAGTAAAGAGGATATTGAGATATCTGAGTGGAACTTTACATTATGGACTGTTTTTTCGACCTTTTGAGCAGAATCCAAGTCTTGTTGCCTTTGCCGATGCAGATTGGGGAAGTTGTCCCGATGATAGAAGGTCGACCTCTGGCAGCTGCATCTATCTTGGTAACATCTTGCTTACATGGAGTGCCAAGAAGCAAAAGGTGGTGTCGCGCTCTACAATGGAAGCAGAGTACAGAAGTATAGCAGACACGGCCTCTGAAATTACATGGCTATGCAGCTTTTTGCGTGATATGGGTGTTGTGCATGCAAAAGGAAGTTCTGGTGATATGGAGTGATAGTTCCAGTGTCGTTGCTATGACTTATGAGCATGAATCCAGTTTTCCATGCACAATCAAAGTAGGTTGATTTGGACGTCCACTTTGCAGAGAGAAGGTGAAGAATAGAGCCGTTATAAAGATAAACTTCAAATATTGTAAATATTATTTGTTATTATCTGCTAACATTTTAGGATTAAGTCTAAAGGGGTAAAACTCTATCTCCTAGCATTATTTAGGATTCTTATCTCTTGTATCTTATCTTATAGTTAGATTTAAATTTTAAATTAAGTAATTTGATTGTAACATAACTCTCTTGTATCCAGCCTATATAAAGGCTTTGTATCGATGTATTATGCAAGTCAATACATTTGAGAATTCATTCTCTCTACAAAACAGTCTCTCAATTATTAACATGGTATCAGTTGTTTAGGTTTTTTTTTCCGATCCACAAAACCTAGAGAATGCATACCTCTCCAACATCTGAAATTAGTTTAGGGTCTGATCAAACCCTCCCACAAGCAGATCTGGCGTATAGTTTATGCAGCAGCAGCCAAAAGATCAACAACCAGCAGCTTGGGGAATTAAAACAAATGGCTGGGCAGCCATCAGTAAAAATTAATCAAAGTGTGACCATGGCAGCAAACGAAGGTAACATTTCCTTTGCAAATACTGCTGGTAACAAAAATCTCACCCCTTAGATAGTCGATTATGAGGCTACTGACCATATGACAGGAAATAAAAGTCTCTTTCTTACTCTTATAAAGCAACCTTGTCAAAAGAGTGTGAAGACAGCTGATGGTTCGATGACTGCAGTAGAAGGGATCGGGACAGTCTACGTTAACAAGAACATTGTTCTTTCCTCTGTTTTATATGTTCCCAACCTAAAATGCAATTTACTCTCAGTCAATAGATTCTGTGATGTTTTTCAGTGTTTCACTCAGTTTGATTCTGTTGGTTGTGTTTTCAGGAAATGGCTTCGGGAAAAGAGAGTGACAATGCTAAGCTATGTAGTGGCCTTTATCTTCTTGAAGGTCAACCTCTTCCCAATGGACAAGTTCACTCAAGTTGCACCTTTAAATCCATTTGTTTACCCTCTCAACTTTCTAGTTTAAGTTCAAATGATATTTTGCTATGGCATTTTCGACTAGGTCATCCTAGTTTCTTTTATCTTCAGAAATTGTTTCCTAAACTATTTCTTACTAAAAAACCAGCTTCATTTACTTGTGATGTCTGTCAAATTGCCAAGCATAAAAGAAATTCTTACCCCTCCATCTTCTTATAAAGCTTCACAACCTTTCTCTCTCATTTACAGTGACATTTGGGGTCCTTCTAATGTTATGAATATCTCAGGGGCTCAGTGGTTTGTTTCTTTTATTGATGATCACACTAGGACAACTTGGACTTATCTTATGAAAACAAAATCTGAGACTGAGGAGATCTTTAAAAAATTATATTCTATGGTTGAAACTCAGTTTTGCAGTAAAATTAAGATATTCAAGAGTGATAATAGGAGTGACTTCTTTACTAAAACTTTGGGTATTTTTTTTAAAGAGAGGGGTATAGTTCATATTAGCTCTTGTGTAGATACCCCTCAGCAAAATGGAGTAGCCGAGAGAAAAAATCGACATCTATTAGAGGTTACTAGGGCCCTCTTATTTTCTTCTAATGTCCTTAAGCTTTTTTGGGGAAAGGCATTGCTTCATGCTATTTTTTTAATTAACAGGTTACCTAGTAGAGTCCTGGGGGTTCAAAACACCAAGGGAGGTATTTCTTCAAACTTTTTCTTCCTTCAAACCAATGTCATGTACACTGCCCATTAGAGTTTTTGGTTCCAGTGCTTTTGTTCACATCTCTAAACAATTTCGGGGTAAGTTAGATCCTAGGGCCATCAAATGTATTTTCCTCGATATTCTCGCTTCGTAAGAAGGGTTTTAAATGTTATTCCCCTGTCACTAGAAAATTTTATGTTTCTATGGATGTTTCATTTCA